>CM053571.1:118726775-118916278 GCA_028646485.1 Cryptoprocta ferox
TCTCCCTCTCTCTCTGACCCTCCCCTGCTCGCGCTGTCTCTCTCTGTCTCTCAAAAATTTAAATAAATAAAAACAGAATCATTTTTTAAAATTTTTTAAGGTTTATTTATTTTTGAGTGAGTGAGAGAGAGAGAGAGAGAGAGAGAGACAGAGCATGAGCAGGGGAGGGGCAGAGAGAGAGAGAGAGAGAGGGAGACACAGAATCTGAAGCAGCCTCCAGGCTCTGAGCTGTGAGCACAGATCCTGACGCGGGGCTCAAACTCCGGAACAGCGAGATCATGACCTGAGCCAAAGTCGGACACTCAACCAACTGAGCCACCCAGGCGCCCCAAGAATCACTTCTTTTTATCTCTCCCTCTTCCCTGATCGTCACACTCAGTTGTCCCCCCCCGCCGCCTTCATCCAGCCCACCCAACGTGCTTTCACAGAAAGCAGCATCACCAAGGAAAACGAGACAGGAGATGCCTTGTGCTCCAAGCTTTGACTGGCATGTGACTGGAATTAGGACAAAAATTAACGTGCCTTTATACCTGACCGTAAGCCACCCTCTGTCGGCAGACCTCGTCGCCACAGCCCCGTGCCCGCCGGAGAAGAGGGGGTACAGAATCACAGTTACGGAGATGGTAAACAGCCATTGCCAACCTGGCCATATTTTACATGAACTGGCGCTGCTCTGCTGTATATCGTTTGTCTTCTGATTCCTTGTTCAACGTTGCCTCCCACTCGAGGCCAAGCACATGACAGCTGTGCCGGAGAGTCGGTGGGAAAACAGCCTTATTATTAACCTCTGTTGAAAACATAATGGTTTCGTGAATGTCTTCCTTCACAGATGCAGTCACACAAGATATTAATGCTCTTTCTTAAACACGGCCGAACAGAGTCTGCATTCAAACCTCTTTTGTCCATGTCTGTGTTGCACCAGCACTTCGTGGGGAAAAAATTAGCCCCTTGAAAATGGCTTTCCTCTTAACACGTTCACGTTGCTCAAATTCATTCACGATTGGGCAATTTTTATTGGTTAGCTGCTGTATTATCATATAAAGCCGTGAATATGTCATCCAGAGTCATTTAGACCCGTCATTCCTGGGTAACCCAGTGCAGCCCCCGAGCGTAGTTGGCCTCTTTGTAACGAAGAGAAGAAATGGAGAGTCATTTGCCCAGAGCTGCTCAGCGTCTGCTACGGCCTGTCCGGGTTGATGGGACCTAGAGTTTTGATAGCCTGTTTGATGATAACCGTCGCCTGCGTAGACTCCTGTTCGTAGAGCGTTTCCGCATCATTGTCTCATTTATTCCCCGTCATGGCCCCGAGAGGAGGCAGAGCGGGGTGCGCATCTTCATTTGACCCAGAACAGGTATCTCTGGTGGAGGGAGGGTGGTGACTTGCCCACGTTGGAACACCTGGGACTCAAACCACCCTGTGGGACTCAGGCCTGCACTCTAGCCGTTATATCAGGCGACACTGCAAAGCCCAGGGTCCTTCCCTTGCAGGGTGGAGCGACACCTGTCCTCTCTAAAGCCTCTGGGGCTTCAGTCACAGCCATTTGCGTCTCTGCTTTCAGATCCCATAAAATAAGCAGATGCCAAGGGAGCACAGGGTTCCTTATCAAATGCGACTGGAGAAAAAGAAAACACAAACCACTTTCCATGCTCTCCAGAATACAGTTACGTGTCCAGGTTCCTCCCACGGAATGCAGCAGTGGTGTGTATTGGCTGTCTCTCGGTGAGCCACTTTGTGTTACACAGCGCATGGTGATGGCGACCCAGACCGGCCTCCGGACTCCGTCCCCTCAAGAGACTCTCCCTCCTGTCTGACTTGCAAAGTCAGTGGCAGGGGGAGTAGAGAAGCACCTCTTAAATCTTTCTTCCCCAAAGGTGTGCAGATACTTAGGTATCATGTAGACCGAATCCATTCCAATCCCCGCATACTGCATGTACACCTATGTATTTACTGCTGATTTTGAGTCACGTGTTTATGAGGGATTTTTCTCTCTCTCTCGATGCTGACAGTTTTATTAGGGATATTTCTTTTACGTTTTGTCATGAACCCGTTTAAAAAAGTGTTGTGGCACCTTGGTTGCAAGATCGTCCTTTATCCTACGAGAAGTTGGGTTCAAGCATACAGTGACAGTCACCTCGTAAACAGACGCCATCTGACTCTGTCAGCATTGCTGGTGATTTATTGCTTTAAATTGGAATCAGCTGATATTTGATTCTACAGTTTTTAACTCTGCAGGGTTAATCTGGACCCTGCTGGTACACATGAAATAGTTGTTTTATCTGCTGTTCTAAGACTGATGAAACGTGCAAAAGATGGCTGTGTAATCAGCTTGGTATCTCTCCGTGTCACAGCTTAGTCCGTATGGCAGTGTACAGTCTCAAAAATAATTACTCTGCTGTAGTTAAAACATGGGCGCAGAATGCAGGAGGTGATTTAAAAAAGAAAAGAAAAGAAAAAAACTGCATGCAGCAAGTCCTTCCTGAATTGGGTCGTTCTGTTTTGTTATCTTCTTAGAACAAGTGCGTTATAATGGTCAGACCTCCTAGGAGCCTGGAAGTTGAGGGCAAGGCCTGGGGGACAGAACACTTCATCTGTTGCCAATGTCTTTTTCTACCTTTGATCTTTTGTTTTTAGATAAACTTGATGAGACCAGACTTTCATTCCCTCCTCTATACCTAGATAGGGCCGTTGGAAGTAAGGATGCTGATGCTTAGTTTTCTTTTGTTCTGAAAGCAATCAAAAGATATCTGAAGTTACAGGCGTCTGAAAAAAAGATGCTAGACCAGTATCCAGTCTTTAACATTCTACTTTCATAGACAGCTATTGAAGAAGACCTGAAAGAGAGGTCATTTGGTGTGCTTCAGATCTAGCATCTTCTACAAAGCTTTTCTGAAGGAAAAGCACCATAGGTTTTTTGGAGGGTTTTTCCCCATAAACTATGAAGTCTCAGGGGATATTTATTCCTGTTTACCAACGTGTTAGGAGTAGTCCACAGACAACTTACTGAAGTTTCAAGCAAGAGCCAAGACTTGGAATAAACTCTTTCGTATAAAGGTCTGTAGATTAGATTACATGACCTGTCTTTGAATTGGAAGTGGGATGTAAGTTTTGTCTGTTCAGAGGAGAAAAGAATACAGTGAATTGTATTCTGAGGCAATTCTCATCTTGTGGACCAAGACTCGCTTAACAGTAGGGCCACCAAGCATACCTTGTGGACAAGGGTTTGTAGATGAGGTACAGTGGAGTGATTACTTTGTACAGATGAGAGATTATCAAGGAAGAAAAGACAGTCTTAGTAGAACCCAAGAACATTATGTCTGGCACCAACCTCTTTGGGGGTGAGTGAGAAGCCCTCGGGTCAGGACATACGAGATGCTTTCTGTTGGTCGCTGTGAGTTTTTACCCTCCCTGGTGCAATTGCTGGCTATCTCTTTGCCTCTTCTTTCCCTCTTGAACATACAGCTCCTTCCAAACAGACTTCCATCCCTGCAGCCAAATGGGGCTTCTGTCATAACTTGAACACGGGACCTGCTTGTTCTCGCCGCCAACCAGAAGTATCAGAAGGTATCTCTCTGTCTTGCGAGCAGAGTAGGCCCATACGTTATTGCACTGTCTAGAGTCTGGATGGGATACATCAGGCCTAGAAAAGGGGATTGATGGATACTGCCCCCCCCACTCCCCTTTCTGAGTGTGACTTCTCTTGAAATATATATTTAATTACATGGAGTCATCAATTACATGTGATTTCTAGTCACAGTTTAGAGCAGGCCCTCCAGACTCTACTCAGCTTGTCTGCTAGGAGGAAAAAGCCATCAATATTTTAAAAGCTGCTGACAGGCAGGAAGTTAGCCCTGATGCCTGGAAACTTAGAATTTTTTTGCTTTTTAACTCTCTGCGAAATCTCTCCATTGTACCTCTACGGCAGTATGGAGGAAGGCTTACCATAGAACGGGGGCCATGATGAAGACTAATGAGATAAAACCAATCAGAGTCTTCAGGCGTCAGCTAACCTAGATGTGTCCTGATTGTGTGGCCTGAATTCCCCACTTGGGAGCTTTCCGGAGCAGCAAGCACCCAGAGCTGCCCCAGCATGGATGTCACGAAACTGGGTCATGGGAGGTGCGGTGCGTTCCAGAGAGTATATTTGAGGGCATATCTTCCAGGGACAGATTTTGACAGGCCTTCCAGATTTCTCGTTGCATTTGGAGAGAATGAATGGTGTTCCAGGTCACCTAAACTTTCCAGCATTAAGGAAAGGCTCCTATGTGGTGTTTGAGGGAGGAGATTAACTCCTCAGGCCCACTCAGGAAGCTTTATAAATAGTTTGCACAAACCAGTTAGCCTGTAAGATTTCCATTCTGCCTCGAAACATGTTCTGGGCTCACATTTATGCATAGCTATCTGTCTCATGTTCAACCTCATCCTTACTTCCACTCGAAGTATTCATTTTGCTTTGTTCCTGTATCACAACACAAAAAGCCCCAAAGCCTCTTCTTAAGAGCAAAGACAGAGTATTTCTGTACAATTGTTTTTTTTTATTTTTAATTTTTTTAATGTTTGTTTATTTTTGAGAAAGAGACCGAGTGCAAGTGGGGGAGGGGCAGAGAGAGAGGGAGACACAGAATCCGAAGCAGGCTCCAGGCTCTGAGCTGTCAGCACAGAGCCCGATGCCGGGCTCCAACCCAGGAGCCGTGAGATCATGACCTGAGCCAAAGTCAGATGCTTAACCAACTGAGCCACCCAGGTGCCCCCAATTGTTTAGATTTACATGAAATCCCAACTAAGGAGGATGAAGAAAAGAGGTGAATTTATTAAATTTTTTTTAGCATACCTGTTACCTAGATGTTCATAGCATACACCTTGATAGGTCATACTCTCTGTTATGTTTGGGCACGTGCTGATTTTTTCATCAATTCTCGAGAGGGGTTTAAAACAATTACCGGGGTGCTTGGGTGGCTCAGTCGGTTGAGTGTCCATCTTTGGCTCAGGTCATGATCTCACGGTTTGTGGGTTCGAGCCCCGCATCAGGCTCTGTGCTGACAGCTCAGAGCCTGGAGCCTGCTTCTGATTCTGTCTCTTTCTCTCTGCCCCTCCCCTGTTCCTGCTCTGTCGCTCTCTGTCTCTCAAAATAAATGTCAAAAAAAAAAAAAAAAGATTTGAAACAATTACAGAGTAACGTAGGTACCAAAAGGGCTTCAAGACACCACTTGCTAGCTAATATCTCACCCCAGGAAAATGGTCCAGGATGATGTCCTCTCCTTTGCCAGGTCCAGACCCCCTGAGACCTCTCCAGGTCACACTTCTGCCCCCACCTGCATGGAACCCCGTGCGTGGTGCCCACTAGTGGGTTAGAAGGCAGTAGAGGAAGGGAGTCGTGAGGAGGCCTCAATTACCGGGTTTGCACTTTGAAAAAGTGCTACTGGAAAGAATAAGGGAAGAAAAATTGAAAGAGAAGACAAAGAAGAACTTGTAATTGTGGATTACATCTCACCATTCAAACAAATGACATTAAGAATTGCTCATCACTGAGAACTGAAATAGTAGACATGCCTACGGAGAAGTATTACATTCCTCCTCGCAAAGTAGCCAATTTTACCAAGTGGTCTCTTCAAAAAAAAATAATAATAATAAAAAACATGAAACTGATTTAAATGCATCATGCACTTCATCTATCTGATTTCTCTAGAGCCATCCTCCTCCTTCTGATTTTCTGAAACATACTCACTTCGACCTTCTGGTGTGTTTGTATCATAGCCACATTGCCAGATTTGCTAAAGGTGAGGGCAGAGTGTCCTGACATGTTTGTCATTGTTTCTGCTCTACTTTACATACATATATATTTACCACTGTGTGTTGCAGTTAACCAGGGTAGGCTGAGATCCTGTGATAGACCCAGAAATGTGTGAGGGCTTCAGACACAGGACTCTGTCTTGCTCTCTGGGTGTTCTTGGTAGTGGGACCGCCTTTCCTCCACGTGCTGGTGTAAGGATCCAGCCATCTTCATCTTCTGGCTCTGCCTCCCCCCGGGGCCTTTTCTTTCCCCTATCTGATCCATCTAGAAGAAAAGGAAGGAAAATACGGAAGAGTTATATCTGATCTATTAAAAGCCCTGGCCCTGAACCAGCAAGTATCACTTCCACTCACATTCTCTTAGACTGCATAGAGTCACATGACAAGATGCTAGCCAACTTGCTTCCGCCCTGTGCTCTGGGACAGTCCTGGCCCTGCGGTGGGGAGAGGGTGGGCTTGGGGCGGCAGCTGGTGTCTTTCCCTGTGGTGCTTCCCAGACTTCTCAGAGGATCCACATCACTGGGGGACACTGTTATCCAGATTCCCAGGCCTTTGCCCTGGACATCCACATCCGGTAGGACCCTGGGTTGGTTCCAGGATCTGTTTTAATACCCACACTCCAGGTGATGATCATTTTCAGAAAAGTTTGAGAAACACTGTTATAAGATGTAATTAGATTATAGAAAGGTGTTTTGGGCATTGCAGTCTTAGGCTGGGAATCCTACGTGATAAGGAATGGTGGTAGACGAGATGAACAGTCTAACTCCCGGCACCCTTGGGGCACCTCCATGGCTCAGTTGGTTAAGCATCCAACTTCAGCTTCAGGTCATGATCTCATGGTTCGTGAATTCAAGCCCCGCATCAGGCTCTGTACTGACAGCTCAGAGCCTAGAGCCTGCTTTGGATTCTGTGTCTCCCCGATCATACTCTCTCTCTAAAAAATAAACAAACAGTAACAAATTAAAAAAAAAATCTGGCACCCATGCTTAACTCTCTGTAGCCTCAGAATATGGCTCCCGGCCTCACCGTGTAGACAAGGTTATGCTCTGACTTAAAGGTGTAGCACTACTACATCTGTCCAGACCTGAATTTTTCTTTGAATTAGCTGATTGCTTCATTTAGTTGAGCATGTTTAGCAGTCATTTTGACATACGGTTATTTTATGGTTTATGTCAGATACTTGGAATGTATCTGCTTATGACAGCTCTTAACACCTAGGCCAGTGTATAAGATTGACTAGGAACGAAATACTAGGAGTTTGCTTTCCCTCCTGTCATAACGTTGAATCCATTAGAAACCTATGACCATGGGAATGAAAAGCATAACTATTAGATGAAGAGGGATTGAATGATTTATCGGTGACCTCAGTCCAAACACGAAGGACAGAAAGCTCTCCACCCAGCCTTCTGAACATGCCAGAAGAATGACATGAGATGTGAGGAATTCTGTTTGTTACTTCCCACGGCACGCCAGAATCCGGACTGCTTTCTCTGTGCTACCTAGCAGTCACGTGGACCATGTCCCTCTCGACAGATCAGAGTGGGCTCAGGGAATTCAGACCAACTTTAATATTGGTCCAAGACAGTTAAACACAAGAAAGTAACCCTTCCTCTCTCTAACCTAAAAAGCACTCCAGGACAAATCGAAAGGATGCCTGTAATATCCACTGTTAGGGAGTTCCTGAGCTCTTTATCTCCTGGAGATTGAATAAAATTGAGAACTAACAATGCAACCCTTCTTGGTGAGAGAGGATCTAACTACAAAGAAGTATCATCGTTTATTATCTGCCCAATTAGGAAGCAGTAGTGTAAGGCAGAGACTTGGCCATGTAACTGATCTTGGGTACCCAGAGCTTTGAGCTCACTGCAGATGGTTTTACCACAAACCTGCCTCCCATCCCTGTCTTAATAATAGTGTGTGCAAAATCCAAGCAAGCAGCAGCCCTTAGGTCCAAAAGAGCTACAAGGTTGGAAATCCATCTCCATCCAGTCATCTCAGGATGGGATGGGAGGTTGCTCGATATTCCTTCTCCCTTTTCCTCTAAAGATTTCTCAGAAGAATTTAAGTGTCATTGGCAACGATTGAGAGAAATGAAAGTTTTTAGATCAAACACCGCTTCTGTCGGTGTGCCGCGTGGGGAAGGCTGATAGATGTTGTGTTCTTCTTGAGTGAAACCAAAAGGCTGCTGATCAGTGTGTGGCATGTAGTTTGCTGTAATCTTGAAACCAAGGAAATATTTCACGTTTCCCTCAGGTTTTCTAGGGAGAGATTCTGTAGCCAAAGGAGATGAATCTTCTCTCCACCTGCTAAAGAATGAGCAGTTAACTCTGCAGCTAAATATTAAATACATCAAGTGCACGGACTGTGTATTATATTTTTCTTGTATCCATAATCTATTATACTTACTTAGTTTCCTGAAAAATGGAAGGCCGTGCCCAGTAGCCATGTGGGTTGAGATTTAGAACAATGAAGCACAGTGGTCTTGGACACAAATCGGTCTGTCCTTGGATTCAGGCCCCAGGGGGGGAAAGTGAGGGCCACTGGGGAGGATGATGGAGAGCGTTGTGGAGTATTGTCAGCCTGCATTCTCCTCTGCTGTCCCAGGATAATCCCTAAATTACCCCCTTCCACTTTCCGAAGTGTCCCCACTGGGATGAATCCTCCAGTCACCCTAGATGTAGAGGTAGGCTTCCTGGCCCCCTGATATCCTACAGTAGAAGGAAGAAAAGCAGCTGAAGTTTTCCGTGAGCTCTATGTGCTCTGTATACAGTATCTCTCTAAATGGATGGAACAGAGCTGCCTCACCCAACCAGCAGACCACACCTACCTCAGCTCAGACATTGGTCAACTAAGCCAGAGTCCTTTCTCCGGAAACAAACCGAGTGTTGCATGGACGGTGTTTATCTCGGGTCGCCCCAGTTAGGAAGGCTCGTAACACAAAGTCTAAAAGGAAGCCATGTTGCTGTGGGGCAGGTCAATGGGAAGATGGCCCCAGGACAATCAATCAAGAAGTACCTAGAAAGGACCTTGATGCCCAACGCTGTGCTATGTCTTGCAAAGGGGACCAAGGAACCTTGTGATGTGACCCCCCCCCACCCTCACAGAGCTTTGAGGGATCTCAGGTGGCCTGAATACAGCAACACCTGAACTGTGATTAATGTTTATCAGGTGGTCAGTGATGTTCTTGTGTCTTTTCACTGTCATGGTAACTCTCAAAATGCAGTCCAGCCCCTGGGATCCCCTTTCTTCAGAGGGTGCCTAAATACGCTCTGGGCACATGTACCCCATTCTCTTCCTGATGTTTTCCTGCCTTTCCTCCCTGATCCTTGACATGTAGAGCATCCCCTCCTTGTGTGCAGCCCAGTGTCTCTGCTATTTTCTCCCCTCTGTTGTTGCTGAGATAAAGGGAAGTGACAAGTCTGTGGTTAAACTCCTTTGATAATAATGAAACCTGGGTGTGCCCATTAGATGGCAACAGGTTTTATTTCCAATAACAAACTGTTTCAGGGAATTTTTGCCTCCCGGGGGAGTGCTGTCAAGTGATCAGTTTGGCAAAAATTTTGTCATACCCTGAATAGGTAAGTCCTCAAAATGATTCCATTAAAATTGATTGACACTGTAGAGGCCACATAAAGGGGTGCTCAGAGGACTCAAAGGCCATGCAAATGGGTGAACTTGGCTAGTTCCAAGTAATTACTTCAGAAAGCAAGTCAACAAAATCAATTCCAAACCCTATTAAAGGGTGAGTGGTCATCACTTACCGAAGACGCTCACTTGTCTCCCTTCCATCTGGACGCCGGTGGGGAGCAGCGTGACATTGTGACAGGTGTATTGATGCTGCCTTCCTGTACCTCGGTTTCCTCTGCTGTAATATTGGGATGATGCTGTCTTGTCCTTCACCTGTCTGTCTGGGCTTGGGGCTTTATGGAAGAACATGTCCAATTTAAGGTGGACAGTAATCTCTAACACTTACTAAGCACTTTGAGGTTTATGTCAAGAGCTCAGTTACACATTTTCATAAATTATCTTTTTATTTAATAGAGTAACCGTGTGATATAGCTACTGTTATGAACCCCATTTTATAAATCAACCGAGGTTGAAAGATATTTGTGAAACACCCAGTCAGTCTGAAAAATCTATTAAGGGGTGACTACTTCCCTCCCTGGGAAGCTTCATGAATGAAGAACAGAAATATCCATGTCACTTTGAAAAGTGTCATAGTCATTCTCTGCCATGAGAACTCTGGGCCCAAGGATACTTGCCTTTTATCCCTGGAACATCAATTTATACTTGGCCACAAAAGCGCATTTCTCCTATGAGTTTTGCTGTTCGAGGCAATTTGTAAAAATATCTCCCTCCCTTATCTCCATGCACATGAAAGATGACTCAGTTATCATGGGAGTGAGAGCGACAGTTACCATGACCATAAATATCGGCTCTTCAGAGCCCTGTGCCACAGGAAAAGGGCTAAAATCAGGACACATCTTCACCTTAGCTGGCACGCAGTTTTACGCCTCCCCATCTCAGTGTGACCATAAAACCAGAGTTAGGCAGGAGATACGACTTTCCACATTCTGATTCCAGAAAAAATAACTTGGGTTCTACTTCGGATTGAAATAGGTCTTAGCACAGGCCCATGAAGCATTAGAAGACAGCAATACTGCAGATGAGCGCTGCACTGAGCTGAGCTTTATTTTACTCAAGGTACCAACAAGGGGCCTGTATTCAAGGTGGCAGTGAGTGTGTCTTGTCCCCCCATTGAAAGGGGATCCAGAAGTGGACACTTAGGAAGCTGGTCTGGCCAGAGACCCAGTGTGCTGGCTGAGTCGAGAATCCTAGGAAAACAGACATGATTTTAACTTACTCTCATTGCCACTAGGCTCCTAATTATAATGCCATCCTGTCCTCCAGAGAATGCACACTACGAAATAAACTTATATTAGAAACTTCCTTTTAATGAGGTCCCTCAGTGCTTTAGAACCTAAATCCTTTTTAATTGGATTCAAGCTAGAACTACCTTCTATCACATTTAACCCTGGGATGCCTTGCTCCGCGTGAAGTTGTCTCCGTCCACTGGGCCCTGGGAGGAGGAGCAGTTCGTGCAGTCCCCACAGGGGCCCATGGCCACCTGACCACCAAGACTCTGAGGAGGCCGACCAGGCCAGTCACACCGGCTTTAGGGAGACTACTCCATGTGGCCTTCCAGCTGGCTTGTCAGGCTCAACCTAAAGTTCTTTTCTTCTTACCTTTAGCGAAAAAATACGGTCCTCCTTCCAACTCCAGATACCATCTTTTCAAACTGAAAACATAACCAAATCTGCAGTTTGCCTCTTACCTTGCGCCCCCAAGATCTAATGACATTCTCTGACAAAGGAGGCGCTCACTTGCTTCGTGCTGTCCGCCGTGGCTCGTTGACAAGCACGTGCACCAAGTCAGAGCAGAGTGGGAGCGGTCGAGGAACAGCTAAACACAGTGATGGGCCTTTCTGGGGGAAAAGTTGGCACTAAAATTCTTCAGATACCTTTGCAGCTATTAAGACATTTGAAGTGGGCTAGCCCAAGTGGGTATCTTCAGAAGCCCGGGTACAGGGGAGAGAGCAGATTCCAGAAACTTTGCCCTTGACGCCTTTTCTGTCTCTGGGGTGCTCGTTGGGGTTTACATAATAACGGTGAGGAACTGTTGCAGTGCGCATGAATCGGTGCACATTCCTCAGTTTTCCCAAAAGGCTTGAAAATGCAGTAGATTTAATCTAGGTCAAAAAAAAAAAAAAAACCCTTCCATTTTCTTGGCAGAAGATTGAGAGAGCGTGTCTGTCTTCCCGGCGCTCTGGGAGTATCAGGAGATGGCTCCTGCAGGTGAAGTCGCTGGGTCAGCGGGAGGCTGGTGGTAGCCTCGATCTTGTGGCCACTTAGCAGAATGTGGCCACGGCGGGTCAGGTGCAGATTTCGGAAAGCGGGGCAGGCCTGCGTGTCGCGGGTGAGATGCGTGTTCTCTCCTCGGTGGGGCGGGTAGTTGGTTCAGGTCCGCCAGAGAGCAGTCATCCTGCTGGGGGCATGCGTCCCGGACCTCGGGGGAACACAGAGGCCCTGCCCCAGGCACGCAGCAGGGAAAAGCACAGCTCCTGTTTTGTCACTGAGGTCCCCAGGGGAGTCCCTCAGGCTTGAGCCTGGCGAGCCAAGTGGTGGGGTCCCCCCTGAAAGCAGAATGGTGGCGCGGTCCCCCTGCTTCCTGGGTAGTGGCCAGATGGTAATCCTTTTCACATCAGGGTACCGATTCTATCAGACTCCGTAAAATGAAGCTAATTGAATACGGTTTCATTAAAAGTTGATTTCTACAGGATGTGGCATTGCATCGGGTAGCTAGGGAAGTCTCGCGCGTAGATAGAGTGGGGTGAAAAGTTTGTCTCGGGAGATGGTCTGAAGTTTCATATAAAGGGTTTAGGTTATAAAAAGACATTTTCGGTGCTGTGAGAGCGGGGACCGGCAGTTCTGAGAATCTTTCAGAGGACGGCAGGACCTATCAGGTGGTTTGTGGCATACTCTGATGGTTAGCATTGACACTGAAGAGTGCTCAGTCCCCAGTGACTGAGATGGTTATGCCTTTGCTCTTAGCTACTTGGGGGTAGTCTGTTAACTAACTCTGGGGATGACGGAGAGTCAAGTAACTAGCAGTAACTAGTTGTAAAATTCTGTGAGGAAATGGTACCAAAGAATGGAAATGGTACCAGAGAAAGCTATGCGCCCTTAACTTCTTCCCATTTTTTTTCTCTTAGTTTTGAGTTTACAGCAAAAAAGGAGGGGAGTGCAAAACAGAAGTCTTGCATCTTCTTAAAGATCTTTCCCATAGCTAACTAATGCTTGCTTTGATGGCTGCTTTTTTTACATTTTTTTTCTTTAACGTTTATCCATTTTTGAGAGCCAGAGAGTGTGAGCAGGGGAGGAGCAGAGAGAGAGGGACACACAGAATCGGAAGCAGGCTCCAGACTTCGAGCTGCCAGCACAGAGCCCGATGCGGGGCTCAAACTCACGAACCGTGAGATCATGACCTGAACCAAAGTCAGACGCTTAACTGATGGAGCCACCCAGGAGCCCCAAATTGCGCCTTTTTTTATTCCTTTCCTTTGTCTCATTCTGTCATCGCAGCCATCCAGGTTCAACACCCAAGTTCAGAAGAGCTGCCGTAAGGAAGTCGCACACAGGAGCGCAAAATTGTGCTCAGCAAGGGGACTGGGTGTTCGGGGAAACTGGTGAAATTAGAGCATTAATTGTTTCATCGCATCTTGGGCTCCCCTAAAGCAAGCCAGATTTTGAGGAGAGGAAACAAATAGCTAGGACCTTGGAGGCTGTGAGTTAACAGTGTTGGATTTGGTAGGGGACTTGGTTCTTGGTGGGTGGGCTTCTGGCTGAGGAAGGGGCTACCAGCCGGTTCACCTCCTGAAGTGTCTGTTTACGTTTGAAGAATGGCATTCTGTCATTGTCTTTTTCCTCAAGATGCTAAGGGTCAACCTTCCAGCCACAGGAAAACTACTTCTCTCTCTCTCTTTTTTTTTTTTTTAAGGTCATTGCTGAGTTTTAAAAACTTAATTCAGGGGATTTTTGATGGGGTTTTTTGAACCTTTAACTGCTATGTAGAAACTGAAAGTCGGGGGTCTTGGCAAGGCCGAGGCCAGCGATTGAGAGTCGAAACCTCCAGCATGTGGAAGATTCGCCTGAGCACAAAATGTACCACTTAGATCGACAACCTCTGGACTCTGGGGAAAAAAAAAAGTATTAAATTCTCTCTATAGAGCTAAGATTGAGGAAGAAAAGAGATTACAGGGGGAATCAAGCACGGGGAGTATGTCCTCTTTTGACTTTAACTGGATTGTGTGCTACTGACTTGACCAGAAGCCAAGATCCCAATTGGGGGGACTTGTGTAAAGCAGGCACCTGTTTTGCTTACAAATGTGCGTACAAAAGAGAGCTTCATTCACAGAAAGGGGAAAAAAACATAGCGGGTTCACTAATTTAGCCTTCCAGGGCCTTCGGTCCCTTGATCTGTGGGCCTCTCAGAATTCAAAGGCAGCCTTTAAAGGAATTTTCAATTCACAACATGATGGCTCTGTCGATGTCCTGAATTCAGATAGATCTCGAGCTGAATTTGTCTGCCAGGACTGTTAACTTTGTTTTTAAAAGAAATAAGCAAGTGTCATGTTGGGTCATCAGGAGATCCTTTTCTGGCTGTCTTCAAGTGTTTATTTGCCTAGATTTAGAAAGTCAGGTAAATTTCATAGGTTTAATATGTTGAATGGCCTTGGAGACATGGACACGCCGCTCTCTTTACCCCACGGATGGAGCTCACGGGGAGTGACAGGTGTTCACACAGCACCGTAAGCTCCAAACATGAAATACTTTTATTTTATCAGCCTCATCAGAGTTGTGGGAAATCACTTTTTTTTTTGGCTTCTCTCTTCCATCCTGATGCTACTCTTCAGTATAATAACTTAATATGAAAGAATTATGTATTTCAGAAAACGTTCCACAATTTTCCATATTAAGATGTTACTAAAGAGTAGCATCAAAAAAAAAAAGAATCAACGGTTAGGACTAGAACATTCCAGAAAGGCCCTTTTTCCCATTTATGAGAGTGCCTTTCAAGGAGCATTTACCTCAGTCCAGGCTGGTGGCTAAAGGAGTGTCATGAGGGGCTTCCAGAGGACTGGCTCCCTGTACCATCACGAGTGTGAGTTGTGGGCATGGGGTCTGAGACTTCCACCCTCGGGCTGACAAGTGACTATTTCAATAATTGAAGACCGGTTAAGTCACTGACCTCTCCTATCATTAAGCCCGGGTTCTGTAGAAAAACTGCATTATCATCCATGCTTTAGAGTAAAAGACAACCTGCCTTTTTATTTTTATTTTTATTTTTATTTTTTTTAGATTTTTTTAAAATGGTTTATTGTCAAGTTAGTTTCCATATAACACCCAGTGCTCTTCCCCATAAGTGCCTCCTCCATGTCCATCACCCCCCTTCCCCTTTCCCCTCCCCCTTCAGCCCTCAGTTTTCACTCATAGGTCTAACAGGAGAAACTTAACAGAGGACCATGGGGAGGGGAAGGGGGGGAAAAGAGGGAGGGGGAGGGAGGCAAATCGTGAGAGACTCTTGAATACTGAAAACCCTGCCTTTTTAAAATGGCGTCTCTAAAGCATTTACCGTTAGTCATTCCCCCTCCCTGTGGTAGGATTAGGAAGCCTGAGAGGAAATTTCTTTAGTGAGTATGTTGTCAGTTTTCCTAAGGGCAGAACTAGTTTTAAAATCTGGTTTTTGGGGCACCTGGATGGCTCAGTCAGTTAAGTGTCCGACTTCGGCTCAGGTCATGGTCTCACAGTTTGTGAGTTCAAGCCCCACGTCAGCTCTGTGCTGACAGCTTGGAGCCTGGTGCCTGCTTTGGATTCTGTGTCTCCCTCTCTCTCTGCCCCTCCCCCACTCAGTCTCATTTTCTCATTCTCCCTCTCCCTCTCTCTCTCTCTCTCTCTCTCTCAAAAATAAATAATTAAAAAAATTTTTAATCTGGTGTTTGGTATCATTCTCTAGGACTGTGTCTACACTGCCCTCCACACTTAAGAATATAAACACAGTGCTGTTTGACTCAGGGCAAGCCATGATATAAACTGGTTATGTCTACATAAGCAATACCTTTTTTTTTTTCCCTTGTGAGTATTATTACCACGAGTTTCCAAGTAAAGATTCTCAAGAGAAACAGCTGTGGTTTGAAAAGATTTGTGATAATCCAGATGGTTTCTTTGAGGATAAATCTACTTGATCATTTAAAATTACAGTCTTCCAGTACAGTTGAGTGTCTTTATGATTTTAAATACACTACGTGTGTGTGTGTGTGTGTGTGTGTGTGTGTGTGTGTGTGTGTGTGTAGATACCATTGGCCTGTCTTGCTTGGGGCTTATCTTTGGAAACAACAAAAACCTCCTAACAGTGTCTCAAATTATTGTGCAATTAAGCTGGCTATATACCTGTCATGACAGCAGATACTATTTGTGAAGAGATACAGTCAGACACCAACTACCCTGTTTGGAGTATATGGCACTTAGCACTTAACCTCTGTGGGAATTGCCTCTTGCACCTTCCGAGACAGGATGGTCTAATCATATCACACAGTTATAATGCTGATTGCACGTCGCTTCACACGTCGAATACAGGCAACCAGACGGCTAAACTTGTCATCCTGTGGGAATCTGAGCAGCCAAAGGCCCCTAGTTCCCCTGACTCACTCCTTCGGGGCCCAGTGTCCACTTGGGGGTCACTCACAAGCCAGAGAGGCGCACCATGAAGCTTGCCCTGGACAGCCTTCAGAGACCGCACTCTGCACCCCCAAGATCTTTCTAGACCTTCTCTCCCATCAAAGTTGATCTTATGTTGCCTTCCTGGGAGCTCTCCTGGATGTTCCAAAGTTCAGCCGCAGAGTGAATTCCTGGGGAGATGGGAATGGCCAGTAAGCTTTACTGTGTCACCCTTAGCCCCTCTTCATGATCAGTAGAGCAGTCCTCACTGGTGGCACGTGTTGGGCTCTGTGTAGGCCTGACACGCTGCTATTTGGCTCTGCAACCGCCTCCCAAGTTTTACCACCGAACCTATTGCTCCCGTGAATTTAAAAAGCCCTGGTGAGGAGTTAATGGGGGGGTTAATGGGGAGTTAATGGGGAGGTCTGTTAATAAACGGACCCATGGAAGATGGATTGTTATTTGTGGGGAGGGGAGGTCTGAAATCCAGAGCTCTTATTGATACATTGAATTGTCAAATAAAAAACGTGTTGATCTTTTCAAAGTTTCTGCTATGGGCAGAGACTCCTGAATGGGTGGATAAAGGTGGCAAGTTGTACAGTCCACATGCGTGTGGGACTGTGTGAAGTGGACAAGGAAGAAACATGAGAAATGGCACAACTCAACCGCATCGAGCAGCAATCAGAGGGCGGAGACCCGGCCGAAGCGCCTGGTTCATTAGTCTCTGCTAATCCCCAGAGCCACCCGCCAGATCACTTCCCATCTCTGACATGGAATGGAACCTTCTTTGGCACGGCCACTGGCGGTGGGGAAAGAGGGGGGCATTCCAGAGGGATGCTGATGCCTGAGGGGTCGTCTGCCCTGGTGCCTGCCACAGCTGCTGACCATTGAAGAGCACCTGTGGACGTTGCCAGTGTCAAACCACCCACCTTACAAGGGTGTTTGGAAAAGAAACGTGCTATAGGAGGGAGGTCCGTCCCCCGAACCGGATTCCTGAGCCATCTGGTGTTGCAGCTGACCTGAAAATGAATCCAGTACATTTCAGACCTGAGTTACAGCTGGCGTGGGGAAATCTAAGAGGCAGGTGGTTCCCTTAACAGCTGTCCAGCCAGTTAGGGTGGGCAAGCAAGAAAATTCCAACTTGGTTGAACCTTCATGGATTTTCCGGGATCTGTAGTAGCTTCCTGACCTTTTGCCGTGATAATGACCATGGCAGGGCAAGTAATAATACTTCTCCCTTCCTTGGTTGAAATCATCTCTGCACGTCAGTGCATCTAAGATTTTAAGTGGGCACGTCACGTGATGGATGGGTAAAGACTATGGTCGTTAGCCAGGAGGGTACTCCGGGAAATAAGAGTCCTTCAAGTACATTTCTACTCTGGATTAATACAGACTAATGTGTCTTGGGGAGAATAACCACACATTGTTGTATCTAAAACTTAAACTTGCAGTTCCTGTATACTGTAAATTTTAAGATAATTGGAATCAAACACTTTTTATTAATTAGTATGCATGCTGAATGAAGTGTGGGTAAAGAATAATTTTGACTTAAAAAAATGTGTCGTAAATGAAACGCTATATAGCCGTGTTGTTTTGAGAAGGATTTTAGGCAGACCTGGTTTTTATTCACTGATTGAGAGGTAATGAAACTAAACTAAACTAAGGTACAGAGGAAGTAAGATATTTCTGTCTAAGTCACTCAGGAACCCAAATGTGTGAAACCAAAAGTATAATCTTGGGGTGATCTTCCCAATCCTAATGTCGCCCCCAGAACCCCCACGTTCGTGCAAATTGTTCACTGCATGCGGGTGCCCAGCCGAGACCACAGGTAGAGGCAGAAATTCAGCCTGGACCCCGCTCAACCAAGCCTTGGGCCACGGTGAGGGGCTATGCCCATCTGGCTTGGGCCATGGCGAGGGTCTGTGCCCATCTGGAGATGGGGCACCTTTTCCCAAGGTGCCAAGTCTGTTAGCGTGTTGGGTTGGGGTCGGGAAGTAGATCGCCTGTGTGAGCCAGGATGCTCTCACTAGAACCACAGTTCATCTTGGTGTAATCTTTAAAAACCGTTGTCTGCATGGTTATGGAGTCAAGGAGGCGAGAGCTACGCACAATTTGAAGAGGGACTTTTGAGGTAATGTTGGTTTCACTGTAGAAGTTGTACAGGCAGAGTGGACCCGGGATGAAACTGGAAAGTGTTTGAGATCTGGGATGTCTTCCCATCTCCCCTTTTGGACATGAGTCTCCTTTCCTCATTCCTTTCCCCTCTGCCTCTTGATGCCACACCACTGACACCAGCTTCAGACTTGCCCTTTCTGCACACACACATACACACACACACACACCTCTGTTCACTAAGAACGTTGTTGAAGAGGAAAGTGCTTTAACCAAATTCATACTGACATGTCAATAGCTGAGAACAATTAGGTGTTTCCATCCCCAAGGGCAGCATTTTAATACATAACTAGGAAATGAACTGCACCTTCCTCATGGATGTCAGGCAGTGAGAGGGGCTAGGGATTCCGTTGCAGTGTTGAAGGCAAGAGCACTTTCTTTATTCCCAAGACCATTGCACGTTGGTCCGAGCTCTTCCCGATAGCCCCACACACGGGATTCTCTCACTTGTATCATCTGTGCTTCTCGCTGCTTTCATCTTACTGTCTTTAGTTGTCCGAGTTCGATGCCCCTGCCCTTCCACTGTCCCCATAGGCCAGTCTGAACTCCGTGCTCAGCTCTGAGCCTGGCCACACTGGCGCGTGTTCCTCAGCTGCTGAATTGCCTTCTTTCCTGGCGAGCCTTCCAGCCTTCCACCTTCCGCTCCACCCGTCAGTCTTCTTTTTCCTAAGTATCCCACTCCCAAAACCTATCGCTTGAGAGGATCAGACTCGGCCTCTGCTTTGAAGCTCTGGTGAGCATGGCTGAAGTCAGGGGCTCCCCCCCCCCACCCCGTCCCCTTCTCCTCCGTAAGCCCGGGAGAGGGAGGCGAGGGACCGAGATTCTGTTAGGAGCTTTCAGAACGCAGAGGTCATGTCTCTCGGTGCTTTTCTTACTCTGGCAAGCCCAGTGAGGCATAGTTGGTATTTTTTTTTTTCTTCTTAGAGTGGTTACAGTGGGTTGCTGGAAGCAGGACTTGATTTCCCTGTGTAAAGTTACTCCTGGATCCAGAGCGCCTGGGTGGCGGTTAAGCTCAGGTCATGACCTCATAGTTCGTGAGTTCGAGCCCCACGTCGGGCTCTGTGCTGACACCTCGGAACCCGGAGCCTGGTTCAGATTCTGTGTCTCCCTCTCTCTCTTTCCCTCCCTGACTCACACTCTCTGTCTCTCTGTCTCTCTCTGAAAAATAAACATTAAAAAAAATTACAAACAGAAAAAGTTACTTCTGGATCTGAAGCACATCCTGCAGCTCGTCTTGGGCTCACTTGATGCCATTGAAGCCAAAGCTACTCATTAATTTGAAAGGTTCTGTAAAAGAAAAAAAAAATCTACCATCGGGCCATATGAACTCCGGCCAAAGAAGTCAAAATAGCTGGAGTGAAAAGCACATCTAAAAATAAAAATGGTCAGTCTGTCCGTCTGTGATTCTTTCAAGAAACTGCATAATTTTCACTTTCTTCTGTCATGCCATTTTAGGACTTTCTAATCCTTGGATGCATGTGGTATGAGTGCCAGGAAGCTGTGATTGTTTTCTACTTTCTCTAGAAGGTGAAGTTTTGTATATTTAATCTCGGTAGACTGAGACAAAATCAAATATATGACAAGTTTCCAAATTTCTTTTCCAAACGAGGGGGAAGCATCATAGATATATTTAGGAAGGCTGAAGGAATGGAATTGTACTGTAGTTTCCCCTGCATATTTGAGGGGGAAATATGGATTTTGTCCACTCCCTTCTCTTTGAGTTTTTTTCAAATTTTTATTTAAATTCTAGCTAACATACAGTGCAATATTGGTTTTAGGAGTAGAATTCAGAGATTCATCACTTACGTACAACACCCAGTGCTCTCACAAGTGCCCTCCTTAATGCCCATCCCCCACCCACCTTCCCCCATCAACCCTTCGTTTGTTCTCTTAGAGAGTCTATAGTTAAGAGTCGCTTACGGTTTGTTTCCCTCTCTTTTATCCCCGTCCCGTACGTCCATCTGTTTTGCTTCTTAAATTCCACATGAGTGAAATCATATGGTGTTTGTCTTTCTCTGAGTTATTTTGCTTAGCATAATACACTCTAGCTCCATCCGCATCATTGCAAATGGCGAGATTTCATTCTTTTTGATGGTGGAGTAATTTTCCGTTGTATGCCACATCTTCTTTATTCATCAGTCAATTTACCATTTAGGCTCTTTCTATATAGCTTGACTATTGTTGATAATGCTATTGTAAATATCAGGGTGCATTTACCCCTTCAAATCTGTATTTTTGTATCCTTGGGGTAAGTAGCTGGTAGTGCAATTGCCAGATTATAGGTTAGTTCTGTTTTTAACTTTGTGAGGAACCTCCCTACTGTTTTCCAGAGTGGCTGCACCAGTTTGCATTCCCACCAACATTGCAAGAGGGAGCCCCTTTCTCCGCATCCTCACTGACACCTGTTGTTTCTTGTGTTGTTAATTTTAGCCCTTCTGACAGGTGTGAGGCGGTAGCTCATTGTGGTTTTGATTTGTATTTCCCTGATGAGGAGTGATGTTCAGCATCTTTTCCTGCATCTGTGGGCCATCTGTACGTCTTCTCTGGAAAATGTCTATTCATGTCTTTTGCCCATTGTGAATGAGGTTTTATTTTGGAAAACCAGAATGCCAATTTATGATTCTGAACTTTTGCTGGCCTATGATGCCAAGCCCTTGTTGTCAACCCTGCCGTTTTTTCCTGCTTTTTGCCTTACTCACTTCATTCCCCAAAATAGAACCAAGGTCAGTGCCTCGGTGCTGTGCATTTCTTTCACGCTTCTTGCTCTGCATGGTGTATGAGGACCTCTCAGAGCACGCCCCAACTCTGTGGCCCCATGCTTCAGGACCCCCCCAGTCCAGTCAGGCTGAAACATTTCCAGTCTTCATGAGTGCGTCTCCCCACTTTCTCCCTCCGCCCAACTTACAAAGACAGCTCAGAGGCCGCATCTTTTTTCTTTAAATTTTTAAAGATTTTGTCCACTCCCTTCTCTTGAGCCAGATTGTGCTAAGAAACTGTATGCTAATGAACAGATCATTCACTGGTTTCTTTATCTGATTTTAGCAGCTATGTTAACCAGTATCTTTAGCTACAGGTTGAAGAAGAGATCGGCCATCCTTCCGAAGGCGGAAGTGATGGTCTGAGGCTTCCACACCATTTTCTCTGGTGGAGGACGTTGGTTGGGAGGAGGGGTTTTGCTGGCCTCTCCCGGGGGGGAAGGGGGCATTCAGCCTGGACTCCCATCAGCTCTCGGAAAGAAGGAATCAGAAAGTCGTCCGTTGATGTGCTATAGCCATATCTAATATTACATGGGAGAGTGTGTCCAAACATCTGTTTGTCCACCCATCCTGTAACTAAATTTCCAAACTGGTTAAAATAGTCTTTCATTTTGGCCAACAAAAACTGAGTATCTCTCATATGGTACTTTGCATTACCATACTATGGTGGAAATGAAGAATAAAGCACGATTTTAGCTTTTAAGAACCTTATAATCTAGTGGTCTAACCTAATGAGTGTAGAGAGTGTTTCAAAAGTGTGATGTTCTAGAATATCCCTTAAGGAAATTATAGTTCTTGTAAGTTTCTGTCTTTGTCACTGTGATTAAACACCTCTCTGTATGCACCAGCTACACAAGCCCCATTAACGTGTCACCCACCACTTCACCCCTCATTCCTGAAGAGCTGTGTTCCAGGTAGTTGGTGCACAGAGTTATGAATTGATCTCCAACGTGGGTAAAGCTAATAAATACGGTTTGGGTGAAAGGCACTGGTAAATGCTTGAGATGTTATTACTGTTCTCATGCACTTTATTATTTGTAAATTGCGCATCCTTTTAAGTAGATTATTTGTTCACCGTCGTCTCCATTATATCTAAGTGAAGCATTCACAGAAATTTCTAAAACCTTTTCATTTCTCTCTGTAGGTTGTTGTTTCGTAACATTTTATACAAGAAAAGCCGCACTTGAGGCCCAGAATGCACTGCACAATATTAAAACTTTACCTGGGGTGAGTCGGTTTACTTTTGTACCAAAATCACTTTATTGCTTGAAAATGGTCCTTTCAAACTGAAGGTTCTAGTTATGGGCTCTTAGTGGCACAAATGACTTTGGTCTTTTGAGGAGTGTGTGCTGACCCTTCTGTTCCCTGCCGCAGCCCATGCGGCTGGCCGGCCCATAAAGGAGCGTTGGCATTAATGCTGATGGAAAGAGCTCTCAAATAATATGTCCCCTGGTTAGAAAATCAGAGTGACCCCACTGGGCAGCAGTGGCTGCCAAAGAGTGTTGGGTGGGCTAAGATTTTTAAAAGGGGGGAAAAAAAAAACCAATACACGCGAGAGAAGCAGATGGAAAGGAAAAGCTTTTACTCACCAGGGGCCCCTTTTGAAATTTAGTCTTAGATTTTTCCTTTGAAAGGACAAAATGTACCCTGTACGGCCATAATATTAAACCTCCTAATGGTTTCTCAACAGTCAACGGTGGTTAACAAAGTCAGTGTTTCAATGCCTAATTGGTGGCTTCATGTTGATAGAGAACAGAAAATACAAAGCTTACAATTTTTTGCCATTTCCTTCCTGGTAATATTTGACGATTAGCACAATTGACAAAAAATGAACTGATGTTGTATATAGTTACTTCATCTCAATACATTATTTCTGGGGTTTTGTGGGAGCTTCATCTATTGCAGGCTGATATAAAGTTCCCTGGGCCGTTTGGATATTTTCCCCACTGACCCAAATATCAGTGATGAGTTCATTCAATGTCATAACACTGTGCGTTGGTTATAATGAAGAATGTGTGGTGAGCAGAACAATAGTGATTTTACTGAAATCTGGTTTGATCAAAGTAGAAGAAAGATAACCCGGTGTCCCTGATGTTTCTAGGGCATAAATCTAGCTGTCATTTCACTGTCTCTGTAGACATTCACGAACACCTGTGCGTGTGTACATGCTGACAAACTCACACGCATTTTATACCCCATGACCCCTGGAAAGAGACCATTTGCTTAACTCACCTTAGATCCATGGAAAATTTTGTGGCATTTATCATGGCAAGATACTCAAGAAAAAGTTGTCAAAACATTAGTCACCCAAAAGTAATGAATTATGAACCGTGGTCTTCAATCACAGCACTGTGGCCTCTCCCTTTCCCTTAGAGCAAATCAAATAGCAGAAGATTCAAAAGAGCAAGCATGTGATACCAGAATTCTCTCTCCCCATTTCACTACTTCTTCCTCAAACTTTTAAAGTGGTTTTATTTAGTAAGGCAGCTTTTAGTACATCAAAGTGCTTTGCTCGATGACTTTTTGTTAGTTTTTTTTTTTTAATTTTTTTTAATGGTTATTTATTTTTGAGAGAGAGAGAGATGGCTTGAGCAGGCAGGGGCAGAGAGAGAGGGAGACACAGAATCTGAAGCAGGCTCCAGGCTCTGAGCTGTCAGCACACAGCCCGACAGGGGGCTCGAACCCACAAACCACGAGATCATGACCTGAGCTGAAGTCGGACACTCAACCAACTGAGCCACCCAGGCACCCCTAAGTATTATTTAAAATAATTTTATTATTTAAGTATTTATTTTGCTCATGGATGGAAATATTTCTTTCATTGTAAATTCTAGGAGGTTACAGTGTTTGGTCACATTTTCAAATGAAGCAACCGAGGCAAATATTTACTGGCTCAGCCAACTGTAGGAAATTGTTTTTTAAATTATCTCAGTCTCCTAATCAGACCCAAAGGTTACTTTGTATTCCTTCTTTTGAAAAGAAAGACTTTACAGTACACAAAATCTGTTCTGGGTATGTTTTAAAAAATACTTGCAATGATGAATTTATTTAGCATGTAGGGTATATTGATGCCAAATCACATTCTATTTTAAATTAATGCAAACCTTAGGTAATTTGAATTCATCCGCTTTACTACACGTATGTCATCCTTATAGGTGAAGATACTCTCCAGAAACCCAGAGTCCATATGACAAGTGCACCATGTTGAAAAACATACAAGGGACTGATAAGTCTGCTTCTGTTGGGGGCCTCTTGCTCTGGCCCTTTCATAGCAAACAAGTAGCATCGTCCATATTAAAAACAAAAATTTTTTTGCACCTCTTTTTCTCTTCTTAAAAATTCTACATGCAGAAGTCAGGAATGCTGCTTTTGGAGACACATTATTAAGTGCAAAAATTCTAGAGTTGGAAAAGGTGGTTTGGGGATTGTTTTTGGTTTTCTTTTATCCAGTTCAGTTTCATTTGCCCAATTACTTTGGGTGGGTTAAAGGGAAATTTTGAGAAGTCAGGTGTGATTGGTAGGCTGATAGCCTTCAGAGTACACACACTGTTGCTACATTTGACACTTCAAATTAGGTAAATGGGAACAGGGTTCCACATCTTGCATTTATGTGTATCTTTATCTGATAAACATCACCCTGAACCGCTACATCACCCTGAACCACTAGAGGAAAAACATGAAAGTGGTTTCTTTTCAGCTGTGAGCTTTTGGTGGACAGGAGGCAGTAGGACCAGACATGAAAGATTAATGCTTATTTTGGGGGAAAAAATATTACAGGATGCCTTGCTGTTTGATTACAAGCCTTGGAATTAGTCAACATTTCCATAATTCTAAACCAATATACACCTGTTTTCCCACTGTGATGTGAAGGCACAACTTAATTTAACAGAAACCCTGCTGTGCTAAATCTCTCATTAAATACCAAGTGAGTTCGGTAATTTAAAGTTGTAGCACTACTATTTTAACTGGTTGCTTTCATATTATGAAATTAATAAGAAATTAATGATGCACTTTGCCATATGCCTTCAATTTCTTTCTGAATAAAAATAAAAGGGATAAAGAAAAATGCATCACCAGCTGACACTTTAAAGCTTTTCTGGTTGTAATCATTTTTCCTGCGGATAAAATCCATTAAAAAGGCACTTGCTGCCTTTTTTTCTAAAGTGTCCAAAACTTTGAATTGAAAACAAGATCAAATAGCCCTGGGTTTTTCCTCCCCCCCCACCCCGATTAATTTTCTTCTGCAGTTGTTGTTGGGTATCATAGGGAACTTTTATCACACAACCAAACTTGATTGATGTTTAGGGACCATTTTTAGGTCTTGAGAGAAACAAAGAACTTGGTATGGCAGAGGACAAAGTGCTGATGGGACCGTCTGTTATTCAGCTGAATGTGTTTGCTCTTAGATTTTTATTGGAAGGCACCCTTCCTTCATGCCGTGTACAGGCTGTAGAGACCCTTTCCATAGTGGACGGGTGATGAGGTGAAGGACCAAGGTCTTACTCAGCAGTGCAGAGTCACTAAGGTACATTTTTCACGCCATGTGACTAAGGAAGACAGTGGGTCTTTCATCCTCTGAAATGCTCATCATAAATCCTAAAAATACAGTATTGGAAATAGGGAGCAATTCAACAGCTCAACACAGGGAGGAGCAAAGACTGAGCCTCTGGATGGCATTTCCCTGGTTTGACCACACTCGCCTCTAGAAATGGAGGCGTGACGCTTAAGCAACAGATCACATGTAGGCACGCTGCCTTATTCATTCCTGACATCTCATTAGATTAACAAAACACTAAGTTATTAAGTGCCTACTGTGTGCACTAAGCCTTAGGCACGAAGCTATCTCGGTTCATACGTGCATACCTGTCCGCCTGCCCTTGAGATGCCTAGTGAGTAAGTAAGACTTCCATTACCTGAAGAGAATACCTTCTGTATGTCTGCACAGTCAGGGCTCCTCAGTGAGCCTGGGGGTTTGCTGCAAAACTGTTAGCCTGACTTTTTCCACAGCTGAGCCCTGGTGTTCCTGGACAGATTTTGGTTGCCTCGGCCTTGACAAGTTTGGCAAATCGGGCTAACGATAGATAGCTTCTCTCGTTTCCGACGGCGCACCCGGACTGGTAGAATTAGTCACAGAAATGTCGTCGTCTTCCGTTGTATTTCCCAGAGAGAAAAATCCTTGCAAAGGCAACTTGAGAGATTCATTTTGTATTCATTGACCTAGTTTAGCTTAGTTAAAAAATAGAGTAAAGACCTTAATCGAAGCACAGAAAAACTGCCACAATCTCTTCAATAATCAGATGTCCAGGACCAAATATCCCCATGGCAGTGACAGCACTGTGCCTTATGTCATTCTTTTTTCAAGGTCTTAAAACATACTGTCTCTTGCAATAAGGCTTTCTGATTGAAAGGCTACAGCAGTATCATTAGAGCATTCACTGTATAAATTAATTTAATTAAGGATGTAATAACAGAGAGGAATACAGTTTTGGAAAAGCTCTTAAATTTTAACAGCAAGGAGGAATCAGAATCTAAATGTCTTGTAAAATATTAATTGCAAATTTCTTCCAGACATTTTCGCTGCCTATGCCTTCCTCCTTCCTTTCTTTTTAGAATCACTACTGGTTTTATTAAGTGCAGTTTATATTAAGGAGTTACTGCCCTAAGAGAACATTTGTTTAGAGCATTCCATTTCAGCGGTGGCTTACCGAAAGGTGTTTTATAAGAACATTTGCAGTGTGAGCAAGGGCTCCACGTAGATTGGAGATATAAAAACAAATGAGGCTGATCCAGTAGGAAGAAGCTGTAAATAAAACTGCCTCTTGGGACAAGCGTGTTCACCCACATGAAGTGAATGAGCCCCTTCTTGGCTTCCCTGGAAGGGATCATTTACCTACGCGGGCGAGCCCTCTGTCTCCTGCCAGGCGGCCTTCCACTCTGCCCTCCATAGGATTGTCCCCCTGTGTCCTTTAAGAGTAGAATGCTGGGGTTTAATATTCTTCCAACAGAACAGCTTGGCTCTCCCTGGGACCAAATTCAATTTGCCCATTGTAATGCATTTTGAGGTACTCATTTTCTTTGAACCACCTCTTCTAATTATTAATATGTATTTAATGCCTTTGTTCTCAGAGCCACGATGATTATTTTATCATTACCAGCATCATTATTATTTCTGTCATAAAATCCCTCAAACCCCATCTCATCATATCCTGGAAATCCAACTCCCCCTGCCAAACCATCTCATTTGAATCCAAGCCTAACTAGACCAGGCTAGATAAACTTTTTTCTCAGATACCATTTATTTAGAACAGGAAGAAACTGCCAAAATGTCTACATAAGCAGGTTGACATCTTAAAAAGCATGTTACCATGTAGAACACACAGAACATTCATACACTCGTTCATCAAGTATTTACCGATTTTTTTTTAAATTTTACATGTTTTTATTTATCTTTGAGAGAGAGAGAGAGAGTGCAAACGAGGGGCAGAGAATCCGACGCAGGCTCCAGACTCTGAACTGTCAGCACAGAGCCCGATGCGGGGCTCAAACTCATGAACTGTGAGATCACGACCTGAGCTGAAGTCGGATGCTTAACCGACTGAGCCACCCAGGCGCCCCAGTATTCACTGAATTTTTATTGTTTGCCAGGAACTGTTCTGGGCACTAGGGAATACAGTAGCAACCATGCTATTTATAACCAAATTCACCCCAAAACAAAGCCAGCCACCATGCCCGTACCTGGTTAATGTTTAGCAAATAGCTCTTGGATATTTTATGCCAAATGAGCTACTTTCATAAAATATTTCCCAAGGAGTCAAGTTGGGAATAACCCAAAAAATGGCAGCTTTGCCCACAAGTATTCCAAATGCTCCAAAATAGAGGATGAATGTAGATTTGCTATGATGTGCGCACATGTGTGTGCGAGAGAGGTATTATTTGTATCCTACACACAGACCTATATGTGTGTCTCTGTATACTTAAGATGGGCATATATTCACCCACATCTGTATGTAGGTATTAATTCAGCCAAATAAATAAAACTAGGAAGATACAGCTTAAAATCCCTTTTTTTATTTTTTGGTCCTGTCAACATACTCTTAATTACTTTGCAGTCACCTTCCTTACATTAAGCTTCGTGAACGGTGTAATTTTCGTGTTTGTTTGTCTGTTTGTTGGTTTTTGCTTTGAATCAGGATCATGGCTGATTCATAGTGCATGCACGAGGGTACTTGAGAACCACCATTTAATGGTGATAATCCCTGCCTTCCACCTTCTTAGCAGAAGAGTAGGCGCTGAGTGAGATAATGTATGTAAAGCTTTCTGAGCCCCTGAAGAAATGTGCTTAGAAGACATTGTTTCTACTTGATAGATTCTGTAGGTGTGAACTCTTCTGGGGTCGCAACCCAACATATAAAACGGGTGTGCTGTGGAGTGTGTAAATGAGGACATTTAGTGTGCATTCTTCAGATTTGCCTTTGCGGGATTGGGCCTGGGCTGAAATATTTGGCCTTCCAGGACTTCCCCAGAGCAGCTCTTCCCCTGCTGTCCGTGCCATTTTAGTAGAACACTACCTCCTGCAGAAATGAAAGCTAAACAAAAGGTGAGGGTGTTTTTTTTAAAAGTAGCCTTCATGCCCAGAGCAGAGCCCAACACCGCGAGCTTGAACTCACGACCCTGAAGTCCATGAGCTTGAACTCACAACCCTGAAGTCAAGACCTGAGCTGAGATCAAGAGTCAGATGCTTAACTGACTGAGTCACCCAGGTGCCCCAGGACTTTTTTTTTTAAGATGACCTTGTAAGGGACTGTGATAGAGAGTGTCGTGGTGTGGCTAGAAGGCAGCCCCCCAGGGGTGTCCCCGCCAACAGGAGCTAAGCCAGTGTGGAGGAGAGGGCTCAAGCTGCAGAATCAGCCCCAAATGGGATTCAGGCAGGCATGCAGGGGTGCTGGCCCACTCATTAGTTTGGGCCTGAGACAGAAATTTGAAGGATGAGGGGTGCCTGGGTGGCTCAGTTGGTTAAGCGTCCGACTCTTTATTTCGGCTCAGGTCATGATCTCATGGTTCATGAGTTCAAGCCCCACGCTGGGCTTTGCACTGGCAGCGTGGAGCCTGTTTGGGATTCTGCCTCCCTCTCTCTGCTCCTCCCCTGCTCACTCTCTATCCCTCTCTCTCTCTCTCTCTCAAAATAAAAAAAGAAGGAAAGCTGGAAGGAGGATGAAAGAAACTCCAGGCCCATCAGTCCCCAGTCTGGAGGCCAATCACAAGGGGTCTGGGAAATCATATTTTAATATTTCACAAAAGGCCATTGGAAGTAGTGTGTTTCGCCCACCATAACATTTTATATGCCACCTGAGTGGAGGGTTCTTTTGCTTTAGGCTGGCAGCCAGTCAGCTCAATAGCTTTGATAGGCAGTTATTGACATATGGCTTTGATTTTAACTGTAATGAAAAGCTACTTATTTTTATTTAAAGTTTATTTATTTTGAGAGGGCGAGAGCGAGAGCACAAGTGGGGGAGGGGCAGAGAGAAGGAGAGACAGAATCCCAAGCAGGCTCCGTGCCATCGCCATCAGCCCGGAGCCCCATGTGGGGCTCGAACCCACCAGCTGTGAGATCATGACCTTAGCCGAGATAAAGAGTCAGACTTTTAAAATAGGGCCCACTCCATACAGGGAAGTCTGTGGGAGGAAATTAATGAGGGGTCCTTGGTGGTGAAATGTTGACAGTGACTGAGCTGAGCAGCCCAGCCAGCATGGGGTTAAAACAGGCCGCAGTCACACAAGATGTTGATAATGGGGTTTCAGTGGAAGGCCGTGCGCAGGCTCAACTACATTCCCCGCATTACCAGGACTGTTGTGAGGGCTTAGGAAAGCATACGTGCAACTTACCTAGCCCAGGCGCCCGGCCAGGGGTGCAAAATTGCCCCGTGTCATTGAGCAGTACTGCAGTCTCACTAGTGACATGTGAAGGCACAGTAGGATAGCACAGTGGCAGAAAGAAACGGGAGTTGGATTTCAGAGATACTCGTATCTCCCATATCCCAGGACTACGTTGGGAATATTAAGTTCCCTTATTAGATCTCAGTTCCATTCGAGGTTGATAAGCTTTCAAAAGAAGATTGTAGGAAAAAATCCATGAATTTGATTAAAGGTCTGGATGGAATTGCATAGGAAGGGGGTTAGGACAATCAAATGAAAGGGGAAAATTATTTTCTAAGACTTTATTTTTAAGTAATCTGTACACCCAACATTGGATTCCAACTTACAATGCCAGGAGAAATGTTTTGTTTTTTTTTTAATAACGTTGGAAAATAGTCCAAGTTTTGCCCTCAGAGTATGCAGTCACCATGAGAATTCATTACCTGAAAATATTAACTGTTGTGCTGGACAGACCGTGAGTCTGTCACATGTGGGTGGGCACAGCTCAGGGGACTGTGTCGCATAGAGGTGGGCTGGCCAGTTCTTTAGTCTCAGGCTCCAGGCCATGAAAAAGTATGTGGCAAGGGTGGGTGTGGAGAGAGTTCTCCCAGGAGCCCCAAGGATCTTACCCACCCACCAAGACGTAGAGAATGGCGGAGCTGGGGGAATGGAGACGGAGATCAGAGGGAGTCTTGGAATCCCCAGCTGGGTCGGGACTAGGGTGGTGAGCGCAAGGGAAGCAGGTGGGCCATGGACACTGGGAGATGAGCAGGGAATGAAGTTTCGTGTATCCTTTGCTCATTTGAGCCGTAGACAGTGACCGTACACAGGTGCTCAGGAAGTCTCATTAGTATTATGACATAAGCTATTAAGGTTGCTTTGCTAATAAAGCAGTACCTTAGGACCCTATCATTACGGCTCTCACTACCCACAAGTCACCAAGATGGAAAGATAAACAATAAACAGTGCCTGTGGGAGACTGCAGAAAAGGGACACCATGACAAATGTTCTCTCTCAGATTCTTTATTGTTCCTGACTGTCATTTCTTCCCATCAGTACTCAAAACATATTTGTCCTGTCATCCCCTCCTCCACCAGCTCTTAAGAACTCTTGAAAGCCCTTCCTTTCTTCATCTGCAAAAACAAAATGGTTGGACTCCCTGGTTCTCAGAGTCCTTTGCAATCTCGTGCATTGTCTGTTAAGGAAAAACATCTCTGTACGTCTCTCTCTCCGTCTGCCTGTTCATCCAAGTAGGTAGCCAGGCAGATAGCTAGGACTTGACTTGCTTCAGGTATTGGTTAGCAGTTTTAGAGTTACACTTGACTCTTGGACAACACAGGTTTGAACTGCACGGGTCCACTTACAGGTGAATTTATTTTTCATAAATACAGAACTGTAACATGTGGTTTCTCTTCCTTATGATTTTCTCAATGGCACTTTTTTCCTCCAGCTTACTTGACTGCAAGAATACAGCTTATAATGCATAGAAATACAAAATACATGTTAATGGACTGTTGATGGTATGGGTGAGGCTATTAATAGTTAAGTTACAGGGGGAGTCAAAAGTTATACACAGATTTTTGACCACACGGGATTGGCGCCCCTAACCTTCGCATTGTTCAGAGCCACCTGTACCTTACATAGATTCATCTGGTCCGTTCAGGGCTTGCCTTCCCACTTTGAGGTTCTCTGGACATCTGCTTCCCGCTCCCCTCGGGTTGAGAACTAACAGGGAGCTGAGCACTCGTAATTTTTCCCCCAAGGAACAGAGAAGGAGGGAGGGGCAATGAAGGCTAACAAGTCCGTCTAATTCCTTGCTAACAGCCTTGGTTTGACAAGTAAGGGTGTTTAACCTAATGAGGCTTTGGGATTATTGGTGGATTTCTTGCATCTGTTTGATTCCTGTCCCCAGTTCACATGGATAAGTGAGTCACCTGTGTTTGTGGATGGCTTTATGGTCTTCTTTGTCGTCCCTTCTAGAAGTATGTCAGGTGCCATATTGAGAGCGTTCACCTTGTTATGCAGAGGACACTGAGGCACCGGGAGATTAAATTAACTCCTCTGACCTCCCCTAGCAAAGCAGTGACAGCACTAAAATTAGAAGCCACCGTTGCTAAAACTCCCCAGTAGTGTGGCCACCTGCCCGTGGATCAGGCACGATGTTCACCATGTCTTAGAGGGTAGGGAGCGGGACCCAGGATGCCAACACAGCACAACAATGCAAATCACTGCAGACGTGACTGTTTATTGATGGCCAGAGTATCAGGCACCATGTGGAGGCTGTGTGACTCTATTTCTTCGAATTGTCACTGCACCTCCACAAGGTCTGTGTTATATGGCCCCGTTGGCTGGTGAGGAAACTGAAACTCAAGAGTGACTTGTCTGGGGTTAGACAGCTGGTGACTGTGAGTCTCTGACCTCGGAAGCCAAGGGCCGTGCCGAGGGAGAGCACCTGCTTCTGGGGGTGCCACGGCCGCATTCATGAGCTCAGGATGCCCCACGTTTGCTCCCTTTGGAGCTGTCCTGAAATCAGTATGAATCCTCAGCTCTTTGACTCCTACAACTAGAGGTGTCGCACGGTGAGCTCGCCCAAGGGGCAGAACACCCGGGTCCTGGTGCTTCGCTAAGCAGGCCTCCCCCGAAGGCAGCTGGTGCCCCCCCTCCCCCAGCCGGTCCTGATGCCACGTGGGGCCCAGGCACTATGCTGTGCAGCTTCTTCTGAGATACAGAGCCCTGCCCTCTTGCCCAGCCAGAGACCGCTGACGTCACTGGGTGGGTGTGGCCAGTCGCTGGGTGGGTGTGGCCAAGCATCTGCTGTGCTTTGGGGCTTGAGGCTCCTCACACCAGACTCTCTAGGAAGGAGCTACAGATCAAAGGCAGCCACTCCTGTAAGAGGAACTGCTTTGCAAAAATGATTATAAATGCAACACCTTTCTTCAGAGGAGTGTAGCTTTACCAACACCATCTCATTAACATTCATGTTATTAGGGCGCCTTGCTTTATCTGCATTCCCAGGCTTTCGGTCCCAGTCCCCAATCTGCATCCTAATGCCTTGCTCTGTCCAGCTGGCCTCCCCCCCCCCGCCCCCCCACCGCATCTCTTGGCTCTGTGTCCTTCCGTAGGGGAAGGGCAGAGCGGGGCCGGGGTGGGGGGGGGGCGGCCAGGCTCATCCCAAAAGATCAGGCACGAGCCCTGTTACTCAGCACCCGAAGCAGGAAGCACAGGACAGCAAGCGGGCTGTGGGGTGCACGAAGACTGGGCAATAAATAGAAGCCCCTCCGCCCTCCATCATTGTGCCTTGCTGCCCCGAGGAGACCTGGCGCTTTCGAGAGCAGCTGGCCCCTACCCCCAATCTCTGCTTCTGGAAACAGGGGACCAGACTCTGCACCACAGACAAGGACACTCAGAAACCAGCAGCGAGCGCTGCACACGGGGTCTCTGCGGCCCCACGCTCTCCGTAGTGTCAAAGTCAGGGACAAGGAGACTGGGTCAGCACGATGCTTTTCCTTGCGTCCCCGGAGCTCGGGTGACCTCTCTCTGTCCCCAGCCAGCCACCTGCTCAACACTCTGCCTTGGTCAGGAGGCAAGTTAGGACCAAAGGCTGAGTGTTGACTAAGACATTAGGGCAAATCATGTGGTTAATCCTATCTGGTCATCACTCTGTCATTGCTGTGTTGATGTGAATGTAGATACGTAGCCAGGTCGTGGAGACTTGATATGGTGTCCCCCAACCCCAGTGGCCTGGTCATGGAAGCAAGAGCCAGGATGCCGTGTGACAGCACATGGGGTTAGACCGAGAGTTCTGTGATCTCTGGGCCATCAAGTCCTCCCTTGGGGACTGGAAGGATCCAAGTCAAAGTGAAGAATAGGTTCCCTGGAAACTCACCTCCACCCTGAAGACCTAAATTTGGGTGACCGTGGGTCACTAGGGTATATTTCAGTCTGTCAGATTCCATGCTTTGTGTGCTCGCCCACGCATAGACAGTTTTTAATTTCTCAGAAAAGCATATATTTAAATACATACCAGGAAACAGTGCCAGATGCTTTGTCTTAAGTGGTACATGAGGTCCAGTGTAAGTAGACTGACTGTCAACAAGTCGTGTAGATCCGGAAATAGAAAGCTAATTGCCGTCATTGCCTGTATTACTGCAGGCGGGTGTAAATTCAGAGCAGTAGTTCTAGAAATCACTCCAGAAGTATCTTTCTAGCAAATTTTGGTTTTGTAAATGTTTTGTCTACATGACTGGTATTTTTCAGTGACTTTTAGAATTTAGATACTTTTAACTGAATAGCAACAAATGTTTGATTAATAAAAATAATACTAATAGTTAACGTGTACTGAGTGCTTACTGTGTCTTGGGCACAGTGCCAAGGGTTTTATATGCACCTGAGCTCATGAAAATAATAAAATACACAGATAAGTTATAAAACAGGGAGTCATACTCTGGTTGCCTTTTCAGTGAGAAGTCTAGCATTCCAAATTTAAGAGCGTACTTTTGGCTATTAGACGAAAATTCCCTAATAAATCACTGGATGTCGCTTATAGCTAATAATTGGCCTCTTCCATCTAGGTACGAGATGTGGAAGACAGCTGTCCTCAAATTCAGCTTAACTTCACCTGTAATCCTGATCCGTCACGAATATCTGACGGTTTACTAATATTTATAAGCTATTATTTAAGTAGGAAGAGGCACTTCAGCCTAGATTTGGATGAGTTGTGTCTTAGGTTTCTTTTGCGGTTCATGGAGGCATTAACTATAATCACAACTCCTACAAAAAGTCATTACGTGCCGCTGAGGCATTTATTAGAGAATCCTAATCACTGAGTTACCCAGATCATCCCTGAGTCAACATTGCCCCGATGTAAAATCCCTAGAGGCCATTGACCAAAACTGAATACTGTCAGTAAGGAAAAAAAGAGTCCCAGACCTAGGAAATCCTGGGGCTAATTTCAGTAGATTTCTGGTTAGTTGAATGTGGTTCTCTGGGTCAGCGGAGGAAGAGAGGGCATGTTGAGGAAAATAGACCCTATCTCATCAGAGGTCAGAGACTTTGGAAGCTAAAAGTGTTTTTGGAGACAGTACTGTCTGCCCTTCACATTGCAGATGAGGAAGCAAAAGCCCAGAACAGTTAGGTGGTGGGGTCGAGATGGAACAGCAACATGCATCTGCCGACTCCCAGCCTCTAGCTCTTGTCAGCATCTCATGCCCCCACAATTTCAGTACGAGATTATTCCAAACACGTCACTTAACGAAGCAGTGGTTCGGGGCCCCAACGACCCATGTGTCCATGGCATTTCACTGTATGATGGGAGGCAGATGAGCACAGTGATTCCTTTTCTGGTTTCTACCCTCTGAGAAAGACTCGACAGTAATAATATTCTTCCTGGCTATTTACCTAAAACGACAGATGAACTAGGTGATTTTTTACAGAAGAGATGAAGAAACAACAAAAGTGGTCCTAAGTTTAAGTCCATTTGCATCAAGAGCTAGTTCTGTGATGAGTAGCCCTGACTGCGGAGCTTCTGAAATGACCCATGCCCGGGGCACGCCTCAGGAAGATTGAAGAAGAATCTCTCAAGGCCAGCGCCTGGCATCGGTATTTTGAAAGCTTTCCAGGTGATCCCAGGGTTCAGGTTCGAGAACCACTGTTGGAAAATGACCGCCATCAGCCCCAAGGGTAAGGTGGTGGTGATGAACCTGTTTCTTCCTCCTGCTCATTTGAGTGTGTGGGAGCGCTCCCACCTGCCAAGGAGGTCGAGGTAGCCTTGCCACTCAGAGCCCTGGAACTGGCAGGAAGGGTTAGATGTGCTGACTCCTGGGCCTCACTCTGGACCTGCACTTGCCCCAGATCTCAGGTGCTGTGTGTGCATAGCACAGTTTGATGCATATGCACCAGTGGGAACAGTCCTCACCAGTACTGTTATCCTGGGAATCCATCGCAGTTCGCTTTAAGACCGCACTGACTGTGTGCACACATACCTCCTGCAGCAGAATCGATAGGTTTCCTCCCTCATCTCAGCAGTCGAGAGGGCGGAGCTCCTCTTTGGCAGCAGATGCCGCCTTCCCAGATGACGTTCTAAAGGTGCTCTGGGTGGGCTGAGCCTCTGGGACAGGTTGGGAAGGAGGTAAAGCAACAAACGGCATATGAGGAGGTCCTTTGTTCTCCAGCATCTTCGTATGGGCAACTGTATTTTCCGTCCCATCAGCTCTCAAAGACCTGCCAGCAAATCTCACATGAGTGAGACTTATGTAGAATTAATATGTCCCGGGCTATAAGAGGATGAGTGGAGTTGCTGCTATTTTTAGCACAACAGTTTTTCTCTGGCCAGAATAAGCTAATTCTAAAGCGGAGCAATTTTCTGCCACACGGAGTTAATCTGTAATACTCGGCAGCCGGGTCCCACCTTGCAGAGACCGTGGGTGTGTGGAGTCCCTGCTGGTTCATCCTTCATGGACCTGCGCTTCCTTACTAGGAAAGCAAAGCACTTCTTACCCTGTCTCTCTCGATAGCCACCGCTTGAGAGACTCTTGCTGACAAAGGAAATTTCACTGCCACAGGGATGCTAGGGTAGAATCCACTGCCTCCTGAGGAGAGGTACTTTATAAACACGTATATGTATGTTAATTTGGGAGGCTTAATAAGAATGTCACCTGTCCTAAACAGTTGTGAGATTCCCTCGGAGTGGGTTCTTGCATTCCATCCCTACTTCTTGTGGATCTGGAGACGTGTTTCACGTTAGGTGGTTCACAATCACTTGAAATACAGCAGGCCCCCGGGCAGCAGTCTCTAAGTACAGAGTTATTTGTTGCCACAAAAACAGTAAAACCCATATGGCCACTGTTTGCCTGAGTTACACTGTTGTCTGTCAGACCGGCATCAAAGCTGCAGCTGGTTGACGGAGTAAGAAGCAGACGGTGAACAGAGGAGCCGGCCAGGAAAGGAAGGCAATGAGGGGCAGGATGAGAGATCAGTGCCCCCCACCCAGCCCGGGAGGAGGACACATTCAGGGTGAAATGCCTCTGATGGTGTATTAGACCTACACGGAATAGGGGAGCAGGAAAGGCACGTGGAAGGGAAGAGTAAAATTACCAGGCCTTCCCTGGAATGTACAGACACCTTGTGTTTATTTTGCTCAGCACAACTGACCGGCTGACTCGTGAGGACAACCCCACAGCCGAGTGTGTGCAGCCCCCGGGACTAAAATATCATCAGCATTGCTCTTTGCTGACGTCACCTCAGAAAGTCGGCCACACCTCTCACGCACCATTCTGTCAGCTCAGGGTGTGGTCCCGAGCCCAGCCAGACTCACAAGGGGAATTCGGCTCCACCTCTTGAGGGAGATCCTGAAATACACATGAGAGCTGTGCGTCAGGTGTCGTCGTTGAACTTCACATCGTCCTCCCCACCTCTGTATTTCGCTGTCTGATTAGAGCTGAATTAAGAGATTGGGGCTGCAAAGGAGCTTCTCCTTCCTAATTATGCATTTCTGGAGATGGACAAACCGTGCTTTTCCATCGCTGCTCACTGTGCCTCTGAGTCACATTTGCTGAGCCCCTCACCCTTGGTCTTGGGAAGAATCACGAGTCAGTGATTGCAGGCTGCCATGACCATGGTCAGCACATCAGCTTGTCTGTGAAAATGAGCTCTAGGCTCTCAACCCAGTTGACTAACCATGAAATCTCCTTACTGCTTGAAAAGGAGGGAGTGAGTGAGCCATGGCGAGGACATTTCAGTCTTTGTGGCCATCTTGGCAACGCCTACTGCAGGTGCTTTGGTGATGCTGGCTAAGCAGAAGGGTGTTGTGCTAGTTTTTAAGGGCACACCCGTGTTCTTTTTCCATGTAAGTCGCCTCACAGAAGGTAGCCACTCACATTCATGGATGGGAAGTGGAAAATGGAAGAACGCTTTGCTTGCAAGTCGGGGTCCTTTTGTGAGGCAGGTCTCTCAAAGGCAACTGTACACAGTGCCTGGTTCCCAAAATAGCATCGTATGGACTATGACCTTCAGTCTCTTTGACAGCATGTGGTTGGACAGATGTCCTAGTTGGGATTCTTTGGGCGTGTTCATAGACATTTTATCTTGACTCTCTTCTCTAAACATGATATGCCCTTCAGTTTTATGGCAATGCGGATATTAAATATTTCCCATGGTAACTTTAAAAGGCCTTAATGGGAAAACAAAAATTTAGCTTAGACTTTAACAAAATTCTAAATAATGGAAAAGAGTAAGTATACCAGCTGGCTAGGCATGGTATTGATTTATGAAGGGGAAGGTTGGATCTGGCCTAAAGCTTGAAATGCTGAAGACACTGCGTTAAAGCAGAGCTGAGTGCAAAGAAGCACCTATAAAGACATCTCAGGCCATAAGCCTTCCAGGCCCCTTCATTACACAGCACAATGACAATTTACTTTTCTCCCAGTAAAAAGAAATGTGCTGTTTCTCGAAAGGATGGCAGGCAGAGAACTAGACCTTAAACACAGACATGCCCCCCACCCTGGGTTTCATTTTCACCCCTTCGTTCTCTCTCTGCACAGTTTCCATCGTTCACCCTCCTGGCTCCCTCTGCCTCCTGGGCCCTGCTGCCTCCCAAATCTTGATCTTGAAATCAGACTTCTCTGCCAGGCCCCAGCCCTAGATGTCTGATAGCTGTTACTGGAAACTTCCATGCAGTTGGTCCACAGGCAGTTGCAATACTAAAGTCCTCTTCCCACCAGCACCCAGGCCCTCTTCAAGTATGGTTACCTGTCCACGGGGATGGGTGCACCACCCGAAACGAAAGGCCAGGAGTCATCCTCAACCCTTCCTCTTCCCCTACCGCCTCATCTGAGTACCCCGTTTGTGATCAGCAAAGAAATCCTGTATTCTCCCTTAGCATCTCTGGAATTCTGCCCTTTTTATCATTTGGGACTATGGTTGTCCCCACAGCTAGGAAAAGCCCGAGAGGGATTAAGAAATTTTTGAAGTCATCCCTATCATAACTGCACTCACTCATCTTCCAGGTGCTCCCTCGAGTGGGAGAGGATAGAGTGGAATTAGAGCCCTGGGATTGCACGTTACCCCCAGCACGCCTCGGGAGTATGTGAATGTGGTTGTGTTGTGTCTTACGGCAGAAAATAATGGACACACATGCTGGGTCCTAAGGGTGAGATTCAACCTCCACGCTATGTCCCTTACTTTTTCTCCAGCTTCTGTGACACTCTTGTTCGCACACTGTAGTCCAGACATAGGATCGCACGCAAGTGTTGTTTCATCCCCATGAAGGTGGAATAGAATATTCCTTCATGGGAATCCACTGTAGCAGGTGCTGATTTCATCCTATCACTGCTGAATGTTACTCCCCCCCTACCAATTATTTACGTCTTAGTCTCTCCCGTATTAAGTTACAGATGCCTCAAAGAGAGGGAAAGTTCGCAGAGCCCAGCCTCATACCATGTAAGATGCTGCCCAACAAATGTGTGTTGAATAAATGAGCTCTCAGGAAAACATTTTTGTTCATTGACAGTCTCTGAATATAAAATATCTAAAATATCTCAAGAGTTTACAAACCGGGGTGGGGGGGAGGGTGTGCAAGAGGGAGATGGGAGAGGGGTGTACTTTGATTTTCCAGGTTAGACCCCTACTCAGCCAGGTTAGACCCCTACTCCACAAACTACAAGCACAAGGTGAGACACCAGCATGCGTGATCACAAAGCATTTTTGTACTCTGAGTGTAACACCTACATGAATTAAGAAAATAAGAGCTTACCAAGGCTTAAAGAGGTCAAGTGGCTTGACCGTAGGTACTTGGAGTTGGCAAAGCCAAGAAACCCAGATCTTGTGATTGTAACTGTGATGTTCTTTCAGGCCAAATTTCCCAAGACCTCTTTCTTAGGAGAAACTGTCAAAATAGATCAGCCACTGCAGATCAAGCATTGTCAATAGGGTTGTCGCCTTATTTCCTTAATTAAAATGGCTCCCATATTTATTTTTTTTTAAGTTTATTTTTTGCAGTGGAGGATGGGCAAAGAGAGAGGGAGGAGAGAGAATCCCAAGCAGGCTCCACGCTGTCAGCACAGAGTCCCGATGTGGGGCTTAAACTCACGAAGTGTGAGATCATGACCTGAGCCAAAATCAAGAGTTGGACCCTTAACCAACTGAGCCACCCAGGTGCCCCTGTCTCCCATATTCTTAATGTATCCCCTGTCTGAGTTTATCTCTGCCATTTGAATTTTGGTTACAGTGCTGTGTACGAAGGCCTAAACCTGAATCTGATCTTTAAAAGACTGAGCTTCAGGGTAAGGGTATTTATAGAACAATTGAACTGTCATAATTTCCCTGAGCTCTGCCAACAAGTAATTTCCAAAGTTGGTAAACGATCTCACACTTGAGAGTAGAAAGTAGAGATCAAAATGAGACAGTAAAATTAAACTTGAACTCATAAAGAATTAGCGGCACTGGAGGGGAGCTCTTCATTTGGCAAAATATCAACCGAAGTTTAGTACTATTGTGGAAGAAGAGATAGATAAATAGAGTTGCTAAAAACAATATCAGATGTCTTGCTCACATGTTCAGTGGATTTGCATTTTAAACATGGCTAATATGAAATAGCCTTACGGCATTTTTTTTCAAACTTGCCATCTATATTTAGTATAGGGAATAATTTTTTAAAAACCGGCTTCATTTGTTTAAAAAAAAAGAATCATTTTTGGCTAAACATGATTAAGAGAAGAAAAGTACACTAGTTATCTGCTCCCATTCACTTACTATAAATCCCAAAGGCCATGGAAGTAACTAACTAAATAAATGGAGAAAGACCACTGAGTGAGGTATGGTATTTATTTGTCTGTTGTAAATGAAGTTGTCATTGCTAAGCCCATCAAACCATGCATTTTTTATGAGAGGTTGCAACTTGCAGAGATGGAAATGTTAGACACTAATTAATAAACGTGGCTGGCAAAGCAACTCAAACAAGTCAGGATTCTGACACTAAGCTAGGGAAGGATCGGTAGAATACGAAATTCAGTGGGGCTTTTCCCTGGATTTGATGAGACGCCGGCACCCTGTCAGAAGGTTCAAGAGAAGATACGGTTGGCTTAAGTTTTCCAAGTTAGTTTTGAACCAGAGGTTTTAAAGATTTGCTTGATAGAGGGGTATCCTTGTGGTGGCTTTAGTCTGCCTTGAAGTTGAAAGGAAACCCGAGATTACTGCATAAAGCATCACTAATCTTAACAGCGTTGAAGCCACAGAGAGTAGGCGAAGGGAGCCCAGCCCTGCACACGGAACACCCATCGATGCTGTGCTTGGTGTGTGTGGGGGGGATGGTGGTTTGGCTTCGTGTCACGAAGTTCATGTGTAATTGAGCTCATACACTTGTAAGTATTGCAGACGAATTGCTGGAAAGCTCTCCGCACCTCACAAAGGAGAAAAGCTTACGTGAATTGAACTTTGGGGGTTTCTCACGAGTCACCCGAAAAGAAAACCATGCAGTTCCATTGCTGTGCGGTGAACGAGGTTGTACCCTCGGAAATTGTCACCATTCCCTCAAAATGGCAGTTTCACATGATTCAGCCTAATAGCGTACAGGTGTGCCGATGTAACATACACACCACTTATATTGACGAAGGAAGTACTGTATTTATATGCGTGAGAAAGGTCGTCGTGCCTTTTTGTGGAGAAGCAGATGGATGAGGTCGCAGTAAGACGGAGTTGTCCAGTTTGACTAGAGTTGAAGAGAAGTGTTGAGCAGTCATGAGAAATGAGCCTGAAAAGGTAATTCGGGGTCAAAGCCTGGACTTGCTTTGGAGCTTGGCTAGACAGGCCAAGGAGCTAGAATTTAATTTGGCAGATCATGAAAGTTTTTGGTTAAGGGACAGAAATTACTAGGCCAGAGTTTTAGGCAGATGACAAAGGCAGTGGTGTACGCGATGCTTGGAAGGCAAGGACTGGAGGTGGAGAGGGGGCCGTTTCGGGAATCTGAGGGAGCAGGAATCAGGAACTACCCAGGTGGCAGCAGTGGAAACAGCAAGGAGTAGAGAAGAAACATTGAGTGGAAATTCTAAACTGGGAATTGCAAGGGGAAGAAAAATGGGCAAATTTAGGGGCCAAGCCAGAGCGTCGGTCAGGTAAGGGGCTGGGAAAACAGACCCGGCAGCTGTCTCTTCCAGCTCGCAGTTTTCCAGTCAGTGTTGGGACACTCACGTGCAGGCGGGCAGGGTGCACTGTACAAAGGGTGTTTCCTGCGGGGATGCGGCAGAGATGTGGCTGAAAGGCAGCTGGGAAGCAATGCCAGGGATTACCAGGCACTGGGTCGAGCCCGGGGCAGGAGGTACGCTCCCTGCTTAGCCAGGACTCGGAGCTGGGTTTGCACGGAGTGAACAGGTGCACAGGGCCAGGTCAACCAGCAGGCACGTCCACACAGTGAAGGTGAGCAAGGGAGGCGCAGTGATCCATCCCCCGTGCGCAGGGCCCAGTTCATCCCCATTCATGGGGTGATGACAAGTGAGGAGTGGTGAGTGACCTCAAAACAGCTGGTGTTGGGGAAGGAGCCCCCATGAGCCTGGCAGGTTGGGTTCTCCTTTGTCCCAAAGCTTTGAAAGAGCCGAGCCGGAAGAGGCAGAGGCTAATGTCAAAAGGACAATTTATTTTTAAAGCAGATTCATTTATCTTAAAATATGAGATTATGCTAACTTTGTGGCATGCGGAGTCTCAGTATTGGAAATATAAATGAGCTACCCAGGTCATTAAACCACTCCTTAATGGCCAGGCCAGGCATTATTATTTCAGTGTGTATTTTGCATGGCTCAATTAGGCAGCATGTCTAATTTAGCATCTGGGTAACATCTGGAAGGATGACTCTTGGAGCATCCATCATTGGTTTGGGAAGACAATTCCACAATCAAAAAGAAATCATGATTAGAAAGGATATCTGTACATTTCCCATTTAGTAATAAGGGCAAATTATCACCTTTCTGCTACTTTTGGCTCATTAATCAGCAGTGATTGTGATCTCCCAGCTGTCACACAAAGTCCTCATGTGGTCTTCTGCGGTTCTTGGGGCTGTCCCAAGTATTGCCTCGACAGCACTAGAATCCTATAAGCCTTTTCTTACATTGAGTGTTCCCGTTTGTCTTCGTTTCCAAAACTGCTTTGTGCCCTCCAGCTTTTTGTCATTAAAGCATATAGATCTCAAGATTCGAGACAAAAGCAAGGTACGCCCGCAGCCTTACAGTTTTAACTCGTTATGCTTTACTTTTCACCAAACTTATTTGGGAGCGCAACTGATGGGATGAATTGCTTATTATATTCCAAAGATGCAGTGACCGAGACGTGAGGACTGAAATGTTATCAAAGAAAGGGCTTTCCGTTCACAAGACGGTTGCTAAACACAATAGCAAGGCCTTCTGCAGAAATAACAGCTAATGAGGTGCCAAATTTGAAGGACTGGAGAGTTACAAAGAGACCTAGATTAACCTCTCCAGGTAACGTAGTGTAATAGTTCCAAGAAAAATCAAACTACGAGAAGATTAACATTCTTCTTGAATAGCCATGCTCCTGAGAGCATTGCGCTCCCACTTTGTGGTAACAATTCTTTTTCATTCACATCCCCTGCCTCCGCCTTTGAGCCTGTGTATTTTTCTTGTAATTTTAAAAAGAAATAAAGCAAAATGGAAGCTTGCGCTATTACTTAATGTGAAAGCACAGAACCTAATCACAGCTAATGAGTATAATAAATGCCGGGCTGTACCTCCTCTTGTTCATATGCGTTATGTATGTCCGGAAGGTAACACTGGCTGAGTAACTAGTAGGACACCGGACGCCAAGTTACAGATGGGGTTGCGGAATTTTACTTGACAGCCAATTAGAGTAATCTGTCAGAAATGATGACTTAATCACCATAACAGACTCTACATTCCCTCCTAGAATTCCACCCAGAGTAATCTAATTTTCCCACCATATTTTGTTTTATTGATTTTATTTAAAAAAAAATTTTTTTCCAGGACTGAATGGCTACACTGCTTGTTTTTCCCCCCTCTGGTATAGCCCACGATTGTAGTAGAAATGTAAACAGATAGCGCCATGGTAGCTAAACAGGCTGCCCCGCCGCCCAGCCCAGCAGGCCAAAAGCAGACCTATAATTTGGGTTCTCTAGGTTTTTCTCCCATCACCGGATTGTAAAAAAGCTGGGAGTTGAATGAACCTAGCTGCACACGTCCCAGGTGAGCAAGAGAAGCTGTTCCCTTCCAGTATGTTATCCCAGCTTTTGAATGGGACTCTCCCCACCCACCACCAGGGAAAACCCTTACGCTTTGCTTTGTAAAATCATCATGATAGTGATGGCTTCATTAAGCACTCCGTCCTATAAGCATTTCATGTGTATCAGTCAGTGACCGTCAGGAAGAAATAGTTATTTCCACTCTGAATTTTCTCCCCTGGTTGTGATCGGCCATGGGAAGAGAAAAGGTAACCTTGGTTTCCTTATTGCTACCATGTTCAAAGCCACTTTTTTTCTTGGCTGAGATCACTTTTATAAAAACTGTGGTTAGCAAATACTGGTTGAAAGTTTTCTACACACCTGCTGTGTTAACTCAGCCAGTGGCAATGCACAGCAGCAATTTGGAGTAGCTCTGGGACTCCCAAGTATGGACGAATCCCATGCGCTCTCTTCCCACAGAGAAGTTCCATCGTCAGAGGGGCAGCTATGCACTGTTTTCTCCAGGATTTCCAAAGCCACATACAAATAAACAGGCATCGTACAATCTGGTCAGTTAACAGAAATCCAGATGCCAGGGCCTTCTGGTGTGAATGATGGCTCTTCCAACAATAAGTGGTCCACACTGCCAGGGCGCCTAGGCAGCCCAGTCGGTTAAGCGTCCGGCTTCAGTTCAGGCCGTGATTTCACGGTTCGTGGGTTCCAGCTCTGCGTGGGCTCTGTGCTGATGGCTCAGGGCTCAGAGCCTCCTTCAGATTCTGTCTCCCCCTCTCTCTGCCCCTCCCCTGCTTGTGCTCACCGGCTCTCAAAAATATTTTTTAAAAAAATAATAATAAGTGGTCCACACTGACTGATTTTATGGGTTCTACTGTACTTTCTTGCCCCATCCGTTTGGAAGGAAACCACAAAATGTAGGCTCAATTAATGTCGGGGATTCAAAATTATTTTCCTCTCTGAGGATAACTGATAAGCTAATCTCGTTCCTCATCAGTCCACTTATCATCGATGGAAGTGGGGAACATTTCAGATACCTTGGCCCATGGAACAAACCTCTGAGTCTGATTCCATCATGTGTGTTGAGAAGGGACTGATCAAGGGGTCATGGAAGAATGAGCCTGAACCCCTGAATTAGGACACACAGCCCCTCCACAGTCGTGGCACATTGGCCACGGCAGGGTTCTCCCGCCATGGCTACAAGGCTAAGTGTTTTTTCTCTCCATCATTACAGCCTTTGGGGTTGTCTTTCCTGCCTTCTTTCATGGCGAAAACACAGTAAATCTTGTTCTGAGGCTCACATATGATGTTTTTATGGGCATGTGAAATATACATAGTCCCAGACATCTGTGCGCACACACGTGTACACTGCTCACATTCGTACATGATTCTAAGTGGGAAGAAACTTAGACAACCTTTATGTTTAGTAAGGACAAGGGAAATTCTGGTCATTTTATCGGTTCTTAGAAACCCGAGATTCACTTGCAGCACAGCTGTTCGGTTATGTGTTAGGGGAAGTATGTGCTAGGAGGAGTGATTGGGGACTTTAGCTCCTGCCTGAGATAGTCCTGAGTCTGAAGCCCTCCTCCACTACTGACTTGCTGTCTGGCGTGGCCCAGGTTACTTACACCTCCCTCTCTCGCTCCCCTCCCCCCGCTGGCTCCCCATATGTACCTGTCTCAGGGTTGTTGGGACAGTTAAGATATATACGGAACCTGTACAACAACGTTTGGCACAGGAATATTGAGAAGGAAAGATTTCCTCTGTTTCTCACAAAAATATTTCACAAAAATTATCTGAATTCTCTGTTTCACTTAACAGGTGTAGCTATGGGCTGGTTGTGGCTGATGCAACACACGATTTGTGTCATCGATTTCTTGCAGAGGTGTCATACTGTTACTAAAGTGCTACTCAGTAGGGATAAGTCCACATTTCTAAAGCTGCCTTTGTTTCTCCCCACCCTCCCTCACGCGGAGTGGAACGGTGACCAAATAGCCCAGTGAGCTGCTGCCTGGAGAGGTGGGCCAGCCTGCATGGCTTCAGGACAGCTAAGTGTACCGGAAGACCCTTAACTATACACACAGTCTTCCATCGGGGCCACAGCATGCCTCCAACGGAAGGCAGATCTTTTGAAACTTATTTCTGCCATCCGTAAAACCTTTTCAAGAAAAATGCAGAAAGTACAGGTGCTGTAGGTATTTTACGGTGTCCCGTGAAGCGAGGTGGGGAGGTATTGCGTTTGAACTATATCGGCATTGCCACGGAGTGAAAGCAGAGCTCCTCTTTGTCTTGAAGGGCCGGAATCCTGTCATTTTCTCATTTGGCGCATGGCTCCTGTGTGAAGTCACGTCTTTCCCACCCACCCCCCTTTTTCTCCCTTTAAATATTTTATGGGCAGTGAGCTTATAATATGTACCATCACGGCTGTTCCCTCAGGGGTCAGGACAGGCTTAATAATGAGATGCGGGAGAGTGACTCTGTAAAACGCACTTCAGGTTAAAAATGGCATGTTTTATTGAATCTCATGTTAAAGGTGGTTAACTCATCAATCGGTGATGGCTGGGTTAAACAAGTTTCTACATGAGTTCTGACTCTGTGTGAGAACCCAGTTGTGTCTCCCTCCCCCAGGCCCTCCAGCTCCCAGACTCGGCCTGCGTTAAACATTGGCTGCTAAAACTCAGAATCTCCCCCCTTACCCATCCCAGAACCAGGGAAGAATGGTTTGGAGAAATCACGCTAGACTTCGGATATAATGGGGACTCTAGAGAGTGAGGCCCATGAATGCTGGTGCTCTGTGGCCCAGCCCTTCTCTGTCACTGACATGGCAGGACCCTGTACGTGGAGTGACCCCCATGGACTTGGAGTAATGGCTTTGCTCCAATGTTGTGTCCTCATTGTCATTTTCATGAGCCACAGCTGGGTGCTCCTGTGAGGACCCAAAGGTCAGTGCATTCAGGAGTGAGGATCTTTGGGCCCTACCAAGAGATCTGCCATTCTGAAGACCAAGAGTTGGGAAGCCCAGTTCTGGGGCCCTTTGTGTATGTGGAGGTTGGGAGGGGGGGAGGAAATGAGAGGAGGGCGGGCCAAGTACTGCTTCCTCACTGGGATGTGGGATAAAGGGGAGGCTCTATATCGCAAAGCTGGAGAGCCCCAACCCCGACCTGCTTCCCACGAGAGTTGGAGGTGTAGGATAGCAACTGTGCCCATGTCAGGGGGGAGCAGTCTACATGGTGCTGTTGATGCCATGTTCAGATCTGGTGCGGGGTTCTATCCTGAGCCTCAAGAGGCTCCCTGGAAGCCTGATCAGGTCCCCAAGAAATGGACCTCCCTGAACTGCAGTAACTCTCCTCTTCTCTGGGAAGTCTCCACCTTCTGTAAGTGCGATGGAACAGTAAACACACAGACGTAACCGAAAGGAACCAATTTCTGAGAAACATGCTTGGCTCCGGTCCTACCCCCACCCCTTCCCCCCGCCAGGAGGGAAGGAGTTCCTAAAATTTCCCCTTTTGTTAGATATCGTTTGTTTTTAAACAAACAGGACTAGAGACCAAGAAGTTAACCAGCACCTTAATGTGTAACTTGAGGCAAAATGTTGTTCTACAATAAAATGAAAAATTCATGTGCAAAGAAATCTTCAAGGAAATAGAGTTAGAAGACTTTCTTCATAGAAATGCAAACTTGATGAAATATGTTAAGTCAAATTTACTGCCATGAACAGGAACCGTTTCCAAAACAATTGATCTTGGCATTTCCCTGGGACAAGCACTCGGCCAACAGGGAGCCCTGTTGTTAGGTTTGCTCCAAGGACAGCTGACTTGAACACGAATAATAGACTCACTACTACATTTTCCCTCGTGCCTGGGGAAAACGGCCCCGTGGATGTCACATGGATGGACGTGGATGGACATTCCTAGACCTCGACAGTACAGACAGATCATGACAGTACAGCCCACTCAAGGTTGTTTCAGAGACAGCCGACCCTGGATGCTTAGGGAGATGCAGATTCAACTTCACTAGTGCATGTCTCTTAGGAGACTCCTTGCAAAAATTCTTGAAGACCATCCTTCGCTAATCTCAACCTTGACTCTGAGATTGCCTTGCGACTGGTGAGGTGTTAGGAGACCAGAAGAGTGACTGCCAGGTTCCCTGGCCCTTCCTCTGGTCCACTGCTGTCAGCTGGGACCTCTAAGTACAGAACACAGCCCGGGCTCCAGCCCCCCTCACCCCATCCAGCTCTCTTTCCCAGGTCCCCAGTCTCTAGAGCTAAACAGCAGTGGGGACACCCTGGGTTTCATCTCTAATGGTCATGGAGGTGGTCCAGGTGTATGCGTTGCTGGCCACACATCCAGTTCCTAGTTTTAATTCAAGCTTGAGTAGATTTGCATTATTTTCATCTTGAAATTCTCCAATCTATGAGCATCAGTCCCTCACTATCAGTCTTGTGCTTTAGGTATTTCGTATTTGCTGAATGATCTTCAATGACTTCTGTTGCTTCCTCTCTTAGTCAGAAGGTTGTCACATCATTAGTAACGTGGCCTGTTCCCTCTTACTCTGTGCCTTGGAATGTGTCCTCTACTCTGACATGTCCTTCCTCAGGCCCTGGTTAGCGTTAGGATTCCTTCAGGATTGAACTCAAACATCACTCCGGCTGAGACTTCTCCGGCTTGCCCTCCCTTCATCTGCATTGGCCATCTCTCGGTCCCCACACTGCATGTCTCAGCACAGCACATGCCACCGGTGTGTCCCTCTCCACTGCCATATTACAAGCTCTACTGGGACCAGACTCTTGCATCCGTGTGTTGCCAGCATCTAACTAACAGGGCATCTGGAAAACACAGAAGTGAATGAATCCATGGTCCTAGTCATACTGGGTCAAATCGTTGAAACCATTTCCTGTTACCGGAAAGGAATCCCTTTATTACCCATTGAAACATTACACAGGAATGCCTTCTCCTTTCCAGTAATTTCCCCACTCCACTCAACAGACCTCCCAAAGTTTTAGTCATCATGAGATTTGAGGCAGGAACACAACATTATGAGAACAAGTCCTCCAGACTGGATTTTTTTTTTTGTCTTCCTTGACATTTACATCCCATATCTGATCAGAAATTTGTAACTCAAGTGAACTGTTCGTGATAATGAGCCATTCTTAATACAGTACTGATTCAATACCTCTCTCCCAGAAGGTCACAGTGCTGTACGCACATTATCTAGGTGGGCTTCTGAACACACCTGACAGAGGGTGACCACCCAATTCAGAATTTGCCGTGCTCTGACAGTCCAACTGTGTGAAGTTGGCTCTTTCTCTCTGTGGGCCCGGGGAAGACCAGAACCAAGTTTGAGTCTGCAGTGGCAATAGCTGCATTCTCTCTACCACTGTTACATTCCAGAACCTTCTGGCTAGTCTCAGGTCAGAAACGGAGCTAATTCTCTCAGCAGCTGCAGGAAAGCAAGAGTCAAGTCTCAGAGTAATAACTTGTCACAGAGCTACATAGATGAAGTTGGGGGAGGTCAGACCTGACGGTATTACCGTGGCATCGGTGTGTAGTCCTTTATCGTAGACTCTCTGTCCAAGCCCCACATTGCGCATTTTGTGGAGAAGCCGTGTGATCTGGGGGGAATCGGCCCTGGATTAAGAGGAGAGAGCTTAGATTATTTTGATCACAAAAATTATGTGTATGTCCTTAGTGAAGTCCCTTATTCCCTTGAGACTGACAAATGGAGAGCACTGGACTCAATGCTCCCTGGGCTCTTAATGCCTTAGAGTAGAAGGATTTCTGTTCTTGCAGAATGAAAGCTCCCAGAGCTCCCACACCTCAGGCGTCAGTCTCCCCGCCCGCAGCGGTCCGGCTGGGCCCCTGTTCTCAGGTTGACCACCGTTTATTCTTATTTCTACATGTTTGTACCAACCACTGTGATGATCATAAGCTTGCTGCGGGCAGGAGTCTATTCATTCGTGTTTGTGTCCGGATGTGGTATCGGCACACTTACCCTCTCTCTTTGCCTTAACCTGTGACTCTCCTCTGAATCTTCTCCACACTTTCACTTGTGCGTCTGCTGTCTGGGGAAGACGGACTCCACCGCCGCACCTCTGCCCCTGACTCCACTGCCGCACCTCTGCCCCTGACTCCACTGAGCGTTTTCTCTTCCCACCCGCCCTCACGCCTTGGCTTCTTGAGAAAGCCGCATACATTTCTCCTGTCTCCTGCTGCTGTGCTCCCTCTTACTCCCCCACTCCCTACAGGGTGGCATTCTGGCCCCACTGCCCCACAGCAACTGCTTTGGAGAAATTTCCGGAAGAATATCTTACTGTCGAACCCAGAAGGACCCTGGGGCATTTTCATCGTCACGGCCAGAAGTGCTTGCTCTGACCTCAACTGTGTTCTTCCAGCTCTTCCAGGAGGCCCCTGCCTCTCTGACCACCCTCTGCCCTGTTCCTCTTAGATTCCTCTTTCCTGCGATTCTCTATGGTGCTCTCCTCGGCTCTTGGTTCCTTTCACTTTTACATCCCCTGCTGGACAGTTTCATGCATGCCTGTGGCTCCTGCTGCCGGGGGCACCCCCCCCCCCGAGCTGTCATTCCAGCCTGAGACATACACCCCCAGCTTCTCTCCAGCCCCAGTCATACTGAGCGGGGTGTGTCCAGACCTGCACTCATCAGTCTCCCCCCAGATTACTTTCTCAGGTCTCCTTTCCTTGGGCCCTGATCCCACAATGGTTCTCTTTCACTCGCCCTCATCCCCACAACCAGCCAGTTGCCTCTGAGGTTTAGGCCTTCAGCAGTTTCACACGGACGTGTGCAGTAGCCTCTTAGCTGTCTCCCCGCATATCTCTCTTCTGTAATCCATCCACCACATTGTAACCAGAAAGAACTTCTCTAGAATTCAGATTTGACTTGTGGCCCTTGCTACTTGAATCTTCTATGCGTGACTTGACTGTTAGACACAGTTTCAGTTCCTCCGCATGCAGGGTCCTCTGAGACCGGGTGCCTGCTGCGTCTGCAGCTCCCCCTGGCGTCCTTTGCCCCCACGTGCTGGCCTCCTTGCTAGGAGCAAGTGTCCTCTTTCTCACTGCTGTGCCGTCTTGCACAGGATACTCTGTTCAGAGGCCGTTTCCCCCGCACCTGCTGGCAAGTCCAACTTGGCTTTTGGGACTCGCACCACTTACCCCCTTTGCTAGGAAGCCTTCACCTTCCTGCCCGTGCAGAATGAACTGCCCACTCCGCCTGGGCCGCTGCCCCACCCTGTCCTTGCATCTGCCGAGGCACTTAGCATGCCTGAGGGGCCGTGTGCATGTCAGCCCCCCACACACAACAAGCCCCCCAAGGGTCCCACCTCCTTCACTCGGCCTCGTTCCCCAGCTCTTCGCCGAGAGCCTGCCACAGTGTGGGTGCTTCACATGCCTTTGAGGAAGAGGTGGGTGAAGGCAGGCCGAAGGGTGGCCACGCAGGGACTCAGCCGGTCTTCCCCGAGCATTACCGGTAGGGGAGAGCCCACTTCCCCAGCCCAGGCTGGGCCTTTGCACCGCTTACTTCTGCCAGCTTTTTTAGGGGTATGTTCTGGTGTTTTCCAAAAAGACTGGTGTACTTCCTGACCCCCGACATCCCACGGTCTTCCTGGTCTCTCCACAAATTGAACATGTTAATGGAGTGGAAACCCAAGTAGACCTCACATGTCAGGGCCCACGCTCAGTGAGTAAGAGCATCTTGCCTTCTAGAATAAACGGAGCAGCTCTGAATTATTTAGCCTCTCGTCCCCTGATAGTACTCCCTCTTTCCCCTTCCTCTTGCGAAGACCCTGGCAGGCATCAGCTGCACGTGGGCCAGCCTGCCTGATGATAATTGCCCATCATTTAAGGGCCAGAGCCAAGTACCATTCCCCTCTCCTTTAAATTAGATAAAACACAGAGCTGTGGCTCGCAAGGGACGCAAGTCCACTGGGTGAATTAAAGGTTCAGAGAGAATGGGACCCATTATAATAAAAGCATTTGCAGGGCCAGTGATTGCATCGACACTGTGGCTCTGAGGTTCCTTGGGGTATGCTGACATAGGAAGCCAGAGGGCCTTTCAAAGTGGTCGGAGGAATTTATTTTAATTGGAAACGGTGGTAACGTTCTTGCGCTTGGGAGTGAGCTCTGCGGAACACGCATGGGGGTGAGACGGGCATAGTGTAAAGAGCCACGCAGGAGCCGGGTGCGCGGCAGCTCAGCACCTTGGCCCCACTCTGTATCAGGTGCCTTCCGCTCCTGCACGCCTACGCAGGGGACAGGATCGTGAGGTCCGCGCCTCCCGCCCTTCCTCCCCAATTCCCTTCTTCCTCCTTCCTTTCCTGGGTCTGCATTCCTATCTCGTACTCTGTATTTAATAAAAATTATATAATGGCGTCTAAATCAATCTAGATGCTAGGCCTTCACCTTACTCCTAACTATGAGATCTAAGGGAAACCCATGCAAAACGGCCCCAGGAAAAACAAATCCATGCGGAATGGCCCCAAGAAAAATAAAGACAGTCTGCAGTTTCAATTTGTAAGAGTTACAGAGTAACAATAGCTCATTTTTCTCAGCAGGTCGTGTGCCCTGTTAACTAAGCCCTTTACCTACATTTGCTTGTTTCATACTCGTGGTTCACAGATGAGAAAACTGAGGCTTAGACAAGTTGAGACACTGCCCAAGATCGCGTGGCAATGATGAGTGGCCGAGTGAGAACTCTCTATAAGATACAGGCAGAAACTCTTCACCGAGGGGCAGAACCAGGTTTAAACTCCAGTCTGACTGCAAAGTCCAACCTTTTAAATACTCTGTCGTGATGCCCAGTGACTCCAAAGGATCGCATTCCTGAATGTCACCACAGGCTTGTCTTCTAACGGGGTTACTGTTGCTTCCGTGTCCTCATGACAGTATCAGTACTCAAGTTTAACTGTGGGATGTCTGAGGCTGTTGATACAGTTGTTCAATCTGCCTTTACTTTCTCACTTTTGTATTTTTAGATGCATCATCCCATTCAGATGAAACCTGCCGATAGTGAAAAGTCAAACGGTAGGTGGTGACCAACTGTCTCATTTAATACTGTCTGTTTCTTTCAATTAAGAAGTCAGGCGGGGGGAGGGAGGAGCCGGCCCCACTTGCTTTTGCTCTGGGAGAGGAGGGGGGAGCCGCTCCAGGGAAACTGCCCTGCGCTGGAGAAACGCAGGATTCGCTCTCCTGCCTCAGTCGGCCTCTGCTGTAAAGATCTGTGAAGACGTACGAGAAGGGGCTTTCGGTGTCCCTCCGTTTGAGGCTTGCTCTGTGTGGTGACTCTGTGGCCTTTGCCTCCGGTTGATCTCCTCACACAGAGCGGCCCAGGACACCCGATGGGGAGGAGGGACCTCACAGAGCGCGGAGCAGATGAGTGGGGAAAGGGCTCACCCACTAAGAATCCTACTGTCTTTCCCCCCTCTAGTGTGTTCCTCAACGGTACTCTTTTCTCTCAGTTGTACCGATGCATTTGCATCCGAATTCATTCAGAATTCAGTGAACAGATTAAATAAACGGATGCTCAGTACTAAAATATGCATGTGATGAGGTCCGGGAAGTAATTGAGATTTAGCTCTCCGACACACGGGAGGGTTGATAGCCACCTTTCTCTCGCGTAAGTTTCTGCTTCCATTTACACCCGCCTTCTGTCCCCGTTTTGTTCTCTGACTTTACTGAAATGTATGTTGAAGGAAACCTCTGCCTTCTCAGACCTGGGCGCGCCTCCGCCCCACAAGACTGACATAATCAGCACTGTTTGCTTCCACGAGCAGGTCTGCCCCTCATTAATTAGTAATCGGGGCAGAAGCCATGCACTTGGAGAGCTGAATATCTGCAAATGTAAATGATGATTGGGGTCTAAAGCTCTCCACAAGGTATTTTTTTGCTAATTGTGGCGCATCCCATTTTCTGGCTTCTTCACAGACTAGGTAGGAAGTTTTGAAGAAAATGCCCAGTCGTAGTGTGGTGCCAGCAGCACCCAGTTTGTCTGTAAGGGAGTAGACATCTGCGTGCCCATTGGCTTCTCATCTGCTGCACCCCTGCCCGAGGGTCTCTTCCCATCCCTCACCCCTCCTACCTTAACCACAAACACTGCACCCAGTGTCAGAGGGTCTGAAGTCTCTCGGGACCTGGGGCAGGTCTCTTCGATCCTTTATTCAGCAGTTGCTCATTGATGACCTCTGTGCACCAGGCACGTTGCTGGGGGCTGGGGCTGCAGCAGGGAATCTGAAGAAAAATAAGAAGGCTACGGAGACACTGCCCTGACCGCATGGAACTTACCACCCTTCAGTCTGCTGATCCCGTGGTCACTTAAAGACCAAACGTTAATCTCCTCGTTCATGAACTGGGGATAACTGTAGCTACCTCGCGTGGGTTGGCTTTTTTGTTTTAGATTCATATAAGATGTTCCTAACAGTGCTTTGCAAAGGATAGAGCACCACTTCTGTATAATGCGGATTATCGTAATGACCCAGCTGTTTCCCTGGCTTCAGAGGGCTCTGCACTGAGTGTCTGCAGGCAGAAGGCCAGGCACCCATGCCGATTCCTGAGCCTTTTTGCTCCATAATTACCCATTTACAGTGTGGTCTGTTCTGTTCCTCATGGAGAGAGGACTCCTGTATTTGGGGGGATGAACCCTGCCTGTGAAGGTCATCTTGGAGCTTCTGGCCACCAAGAGACGCTCTCTTGCCTTTGGACTCCTATTTCTCTCAACTATGTCAGGACAAGGGCCATGGAGGAAGGTTTGTCTTATTTCTGAACCTTAGGTTACAGTTGTAAAAACATGATGAATTAGAGAATTGAACTGGAAATGTTTGACCTGAAATACCCAAGTAGTTGGACCATGAAAGGGTTTCTTCATCAGCATTTGCTGCTGTGCGGGCACAGACCTGACCCAGAGAACCCGTTCTATAGGTTAGCCACCTGGAGGGCTCAGAATGAATGGTTGGTCGCGCTTGTTTCCAGTGGCCGCTCCGGACACTGAGGGTGATATTTGCTCTGAGTCTAGAACCACAGCAACAAAGTAGATGTGCCATTGGCAAAGCCAGCTTGGCACGATCTCAGATGCCAAGCAGGATTAGACACTGTTTTACGAAGACGAGAGCATCCCTAAAAATGCCATTGTTCAGGAAGCAACTCAGGGTGGCAGTTTAAAGCTCTTTTGGGGAGCCCAGACTTGACCCCTGACCCTGCACACATTAGCTGTGTCCTTGGGCACGTCCCGTGACCTCAGCCATCCCCTGTATCTCCAGCTGGAAGAGGAGGCTACGGTGGTCTGCAGTCTGAACTCTTCCTGCACTGCCCACCTTACAGGGTTGTTCAAGGAGTATGTACGTTAATATCTACAAAGAACTTGGCATAATACCTGCCAAGGTGTTCCCTCTGCCACGGCATTGGCACATTTGGGACTCGCCGAGATAGCCGCATTGGTGCATTCTGAGCAGCTGAGGCCAGGACTTCCAGCCTTGGGTCTTCATAGCAAAGCACAGATCTGTACGCACGAGGGGAAAATCACTCCCGCCTACCTCTCGTTGGGCCAGCTCTTCCTTTGCTTTGTAGATTGACCTGCATTTTCTGAGTTGTCAGGGGGAAAAAAAAGTCAAAAAGTATAAGTGGACTGAAGCAGCTCCTTTTAAATCATTTTTCTTTCTGGAGATGCAAGGTCTGTGCGTCACCTTGCATAGACTCAACCAGCTTCAGGGTTCTCCTTGGACCTGATTGAGGAGTCAGGGGAAATGTATCATTTTCTAAAGCAAGCGATAAAAGCCGCAAGCCCTTTCTGATTGCACATGGCAGTTTTGACAGGTAAGCATAGTTTCCAGAGCTCCTAGAGCACAAAGATTTCTTTGGCTCGGATGCTCTCAGTAGTTGTGAAAGAAGAATAACGAGGTCTAATTGCACCTTTATTCAGTTTGCTGACATTTATGGATCGCACAAAGGACTCATCACAGTTAGACAGTTACCGTCTTCATTATCAGTATGTTCGGCTTTCGGAAACTTTGTATTTGCTCAGCAAGAAAGGGCTGCTAATCACAGATTAATTAGTGATGGACAAATGAATTCCAGAAAGCAATCGCTCTTTGAAGCCTTTGTCCATCTAGAGATTCTGACAAAGGGAACCGCCATGGTGAGCCCAGAAACGTTAGGCTGCTCTTAGATCTGCCCTGCCCTTTGGTATTTTGCCAAACGAAAGGGTTTTCCAAATCTCCAGGCTTCCTATAGCCTGCCCTCTTAATTGGCTCTGATTTAAGCTGCAGCCTCTAGCACATTTCTGCAAACTCACAGCATTTTACTTCTGCCCTGGTGTTTTTAAAACTGTGCCAGGTGTCAAAGAAAAAAAATCCATTCTAGATCAGCAATAAAATATTGGGGTCTCTAAGAAGAACAAACACATTGAATAAATACCCAGACTTCCACAGAACCCACGTTGTCTTGTTTTTCCATTGCATCCAGTTGAGTTATGGCAGAGGAAGAAGCTTGAGGAGGTGTGGATTTCAGGTCACAGCCGACCCTGGCACAAACGTAGTTACTGTCTTTCATCCCGTCTACCTTGAGAGGGCTGCTTTGCCAGCACTCTTGGCGAGGCAGAAAAAGGAACCAGCTGTGCACAACTGAAAAGTAAATGCAGTTGCGGGAGCTCAAGTTTGTCCAGCAGTAAGTGATCAGAAAAGCATAGAGGTTGCCTTTGGTTCTGTGCTGGGGGTCTCAGCGACCAGCCAGTGTTCACTCTTCTGTCGTGCTCCTGGTTGAGAGAGTTTGGTTTGGTTTGGTGTTTTCTTTTTTCACTCTGTGGACAGAGTGTAAATATATCATGTTTTAACCCTCCAACCTCCCAACTTGTCAGAGGTCCTTACAGCCTCACATCCAGAAATGCCACGTAAGCTGCCTTTCTCTTTTCCCAAGGCCTCCGACCCCCCTGGTGTCCCTGTGTGAAGTCCAGAGCTCACAGGGTCAAGATAACTGAATACTGTCTGGGAGGCGCAGGGCATGCCCATCCGGTCACTTGCTGACTCACTGGAAGAGGAATAATTTTGAAATTCAAAGCGGAGAGACTCACAGATTTGGAGGCAGTAATTAAATGCCATATGTTAGCACTAACACATTGAAAAGTTGTTAATGAATTCAGGCCGCCCTGAATCCAGGTGTGACTTTGACAGATTGTATACCAGGGTGTTAGCACAGACTTACAATTAGGGATTTTTTTTTAAATGAAAGTTTCTACTCCCCAAACTTAAAAAAAAAAAAAAAATCCCCACTTAAACACTTAAAATATTAACCCTGTCTCCTACTACAGGAAGAGAACTTGCAGTGGTCGCGTGTAGGGAACACCTTTTCGGCTCCGTGGTTGGTAGTGATGGCACTTAACTCAGCCGCACAGAGTTCTCTGTAAAAAGTATCCGCCTTCACTCCTTCATGGGTTACCCTGAAAGAAAGTAAGACTTTCCCCCTGAAGGGCAGAGACCTTTACTTTTCTTTCTTTTGTTTTTTTTTTTTTTTTAATTTTCATAAGGCACTTAACATAATACTCTAAACAGAATAGGTTTATTTCAGCAATCTGCATTCCCGGGGATGGAAGACAGACACTGCCTATGAGTACTGAGGAAAAGCCCCACCAGGAAATCCATCAGAAATTGATGAAAAAAGTTAAGTGAAATGGCAAGATAATTATGTTTGTGTAAAATGTTGACAGTGCTGTTTAGGGATCCTCCGAGTGGGAATCCCAGGAAAGAGTTTTACAAATAAATTTTCACTGGGCAAACTTGAAGGAGGTTAGCGCTGGGATTGGGTGGTCAGCGCTGGGACTGGGTAGTTATCCCCATTTGCCGTGAAAGCACATGGCGCCCTCTGCCGAAACCGCAGAGCAACTTCCGCTGACGGAGGATTGCGAATATCCGGCGACCCTGACGCTGCGCATGCGCAGGAGGGAATTCGCTTTACGGAAAGCGCATGCGTAGTGTAGGTTTCCGCTTTATTTCCTCAGCTACTGCTTGTTCATGGAGGGAGAGTTCGCCGCCCTCTCCCTGCCCGGGTTTGGCCTGTCATGATGCCCTGGAAGCCGGGGCTTGTTTATTGATGGTTTCCAGTCCTTACTCTTAATCTTGGGTTAAAAATCATTTTTAAGTTTATTCAGGAGCTGCACGTTTAGTTTGCTCCAGCATCACCCCGAAGCTCACAACCGGCAACTTGCCCCAGCTCCGTGCCACCATGATAGGTTTACCGGTGAAACCAAAGACTCCCTGGGTATTTATCTTTTGCTTTCGTTGGAAAGAACTAAGGCTGGATTCTTCAGGATAAGAAGAAATTCAGGGCATTTTGGTTTTTGTTTTTTGTTTTTAACTCTCAAGAAACTTATCAGCCATAGCTTCCTCGGGGAGGAGTCCCAGAGATGAGAGGCAAGGGCGGGTGGGGGTTACACCTGTGACCGGAAGTTTCCCTCTGCCTGCTCTGCCAAGCTTCAGTCTGTTCCTGCCCATCAGAGGGATGCCTCGTCCCCTTGGGGCCACCGTGTACTCCTGGTCACCCTGGCGTTGGTGAGCACAGATGCTTAACTGGCTTCCACCGCTTCCCAGTACCTCACTGGTAGCTCACCTGCGCTGATGGGAGAGAGAGGAGTTTCTGAGAGGTGAAATCGTTGATCTGCAGGAGGGAAGTCAGTGACGCCATTGCCCACGTCCACTTTGATGAGGCTCAACACAGGCAGTGGCCGTGGATCGTGTATTCCTTCCCTCGTGCCTTGAGCCACTGTCTGCAGAAGCCGCAGGAAATGCTGCCTATTGTGCTGAAACCAGGCTGCTTTCCTCCATCCGCCCCCATGTGCTGCCCCCATCCTCCAACCAGGCTCGCTCTGTGCTCCTTAACGTCCACCGTAAATGCCACGTTCTCCATCCGTCCACCTCTCTTGAGCTTGACGCACAGTCCGCAGTTCACAGCCCTGTGGCATCGCGGTCTCTGCTGGCATCCCTTGGGGCCTTTGTTTCCCTGCAGGGTCTCAGGAGCCACCCAAGTGCAGAGGGCGGCTGGCGGTGGAATTCTGGGCTCTTGTTCCCCAGCCCCAGGCATGCAGCTGCCGCCTTCTCTCTGTTACTGAAGAGAGACAGCGAGGAAGGAGAAGAGTTTAAACTTCATTGTGTGGCTGACAGGACCAAGGTCCACAGAAGTGCACCAGTGCACTCCCCAAGGTCACACAATGTGATGGCAGTGCTGGGACCAGGCAAGTCACCTGCTCCTGCCCCACGCCCCCACGCCCTGGGGGGCCGCCTCTGCCGCCTCTGCTCTGCAGGAAAGCTGTGGGTAGGGCAGCAGCTGTGGCCCCAGGCAAGCTCCTTCCCTGCCCCACTCCAGAACCAACAAGAATAATGTCTTTCATGGCTTCCTTCTGGTCTGGGGTTCTGTGGGGAGAGCACTGAGCTACCTCCCTTAGGCCCCTCAGAGCTGCTCTGTCCAGTATATTGTCACATGTGGCTTTTTAAATTAGACGAGTTAAAATGAAGTCACAATAACAGTTCAGTTCCTCCGTCACACTAGCCATGTTTCAAGTGCTCCCGTGGCTGTAGCAACCACAGTGGACATCCCTGAGGGAGCGGTTCCCTTCCTGGCAGGTCCTCCTAGACACTCTGCTCCAGAGCAGACCTCCCTGTGTCCTGCTGTTCCAGCGTCACCAGCAGCTCTCTCCCAGCTCCCTGGGGGGCCCGGGCCAGTTTGCCTCAGGCACCAAAAGCACCTGGCCCTGGATGTTCTATAATATAGTCTTGTTGGTTAAGTGGGAATGAGACACTGACTGTCCAGGGAAAGAATAAGACAAACGGAGGTCAAAGCCAGTTCAGTAGCGATGATGAGGTTCTGGGGCAGCTACAACAGGCAGGTTTCCACATAGTGATGGATGGCAGGGCCCCTCCCTAAGGCAGGACTGTCGGTCTCACATGCTGGTGCAGCTGGCTGTCCTTCCTTTAAAAATCTAAGAGATGGGTTAAAATGCAGCCATGGGAAATAAGACTCCCCATGGGCATCTAGGGTGGGTTTTTTTTTTTTTTTTTGTCTCTTTCCTAAAGAGGACTGCAAACGCTGTCGTGAAATCAGTTATAATTGTGCCTTTGACTAAATGTAGGCCAGTTATCCTGAGCACAAGCTTTATAGATTTTGAGGAAAATCTCCCAGGTCATCAGAGGTAAACCTTCCCCACTCTGTACCTCCTGGCAGATTCCAAGATGGAATTGGTTTCTTGTTGTCGTGATAACCCAAAATGCATTTCTGCTCATGAAGAGTCCTATCTCCGGGTGTGTAGAACAGTATTGTTCCCTCCTTGTCCTTTTTGGTTACGGGTTCCTGATGGGGTCATCTTGATGTGATTCTCAAGTAGCCCCAGCCCCATTCTTTCCCTCAAAGCGCCTTCCTCTTCACTTGAAAATGCAGACCCTGTGTCGTCCTGGTTAGAGCTGCACAGCCAGTGTGACAGACGGATGGACAGACGGACACGGAGGGTCTTCACTGGCTCTCCAGAGAGATGAGCATCTCTCTTACCTCTTCTTATTGTCTGGATCCATGGGGCAAAGCTATTTGAAATTGGGGGAGAAGGTTTTCCCCACTGAATGCTTTATTAAATCCTCTTGGACTCCCACTGTTCCTCCTGTTTTTCTTTCCCTGACCTTTGTCTTTCTCTGCCATTCTTCAAGGTAAAAGAACGTCTAGGAAAAAAAAAATGTTTTTAAACTGTATTCAAAACAGCTCTATGGAATGGTAGTGTTCTAGCAAGTCTGCAGAGCTTGAACAAATTAGGAAAGACCGGGTTTCCAAACAGGGTTGGGAGGAGAGGACCTCACAGTGTTGCGTGTCCTCTGAAGATGTCCTGTGGGTAAGAACAGGCACCAGAGAGAAGCAGGGTTCAGGAAGGGCAAGGTGGGAGAGCAGAGGCAGGACTGGGGGGTGGAGGAATAGCGCAGCCTGGCAGTCGGAAGACCTAGCCCTCGGGCCCATGCTTGGTCTCACATGACTGGGGCCTGGTTTGATGTGGTAATGAAGCCATGATTACAAGAAATGGGATAAAACAGCCTTTGCTCATTCATTATTTTTATCTCCTAGCCGTGGAAGACCGAAAATTGTTCATAGGAATGGTTTCGAAGAAATGTAATGAGAATGATATCAGGGTGATGTTTTCTCCATTTGGCCAGATAGAAGAATGCCGGATTCTCCGGGGACCCGACGGGCTGAGTCGAGGTGAGTGTGCTGTCTGCAAAGTCTCTTCCCTCAAGTGCTAATTGGAACTCTGTGTCACCGTCAAGGTAGATGTAGCCACCGCACGCAGCAAGAGGTCACCCTGTAATGCGTCCCGCGTGATCAAGTTGTCCAACCTGAACTTTTCACCGTAGCCGGAGTGATCACCTTGTATTTCTCAGGTCGACAAGGTCTTGATGCCAACACATTAGCTCAGGCTATCCCGGCCAGCCTGGAAGCCGACAGGCTGCCCTGTCGTTACACAGTCCTTTCCATCTCACACTGAAGTAGATGTCGGGGAGTGAGGGAGAGATGGGGAGGAGGAGAGAGAATATTTGTTGGTTGCACCCGAGTCTCCAGCTTTCTGCCCGTGCCCTAGAGAAATGGCAAGGGGATAGGCCCCTTGACGGCGATACAAACCAATGTTCCCACATAGCACGGAGCAGGTAGGGACTCAGAATAACTGGGCCTGTCCTGGGGTCTCAGGCTTTGATTTCAAAGAACAGAACTCCTGGAGGCCTAAGCGCAGGATGTCATTGAGTGGCAGAAATGACGTCCAGAAGATTGCAGGCTCCTCCTTGTCACCGTGACAGAGCCAGGCGCTGGGGCTTCCAGCACTGATGAAAACCAGCATTTTTGCCAGCAGCCATCCGCGGCCACGGCAGCTCGAGCTCACTCTTCTCCTCCCATGTTTGCCTCCCCTTGCACAGCGCCCCCCAGACCCTTCCCTCCACCGCTCGCGAGCGCTGTCACTGAGTATTCTCCCTCATCTGCTGTGTTCCCCAAGACAGCCCCGGAGGCCTGAGTCAGTGTATCTGTAAAACATATTCTCCAGTTCTTCTGAGAAACCCGTATGTTTGCGGTGCAAAGAGCATTTCATTCTCTTAATGTGCTGATCGAGGCAGTTTCCATGGGGCTAATTAGAAACTTCTTTTCATTCCTAATCTCAGGGTCTGGGACAGCACTGCCATCTTGAACCACAAGGGCTGAAAGAGAAGGTTGCCCCTTGAGTCCCAAAGCACTAATTGCCACCCACCTCCCTCATTTTAGCTAAATTCAGCACCATGTGAGGAAGAACACTTGTTCTTTTGACTTAGCGACAGAAGACTTCCCAGTGTCAGCTGCGAGGACCGCAGGCGCAGGGAACAGCAGTTTTCCGCCCACGTCCACCTCCAGAGCCCCACCCGCAGGTAGTCTAGGGGAGCAGGAGGAAGCCACAAGCTTGCGGTCCCTGTGTTTTCTTCCGAGGGTGGCTTGGGAATGACGGCTGGAGCGTTCCCTGACCGCTCCAACGGTGTCACTCTGCCTCCCGGAAAACACGTGCCGCTCTGAAAGCTGAACGAGATGGTGCAGGTGCGGTCCCCGGGCGTACCACCCATGCTGTCGCCAGTGTCACCCACAGCTGTGCCCCGTGCCGGCCATCGCACAACCTCGGGTGCAGGGGGACATGGGGACCTCGGTCCTGGGGCCCTCCGTGCCACCCCGGCACCCTGACTCCTTGGGAGCTTCCAAAGTCACGTCGGATCATCTGATTGTGCCGCTGTCATGACAGATAGGTGCCCACTCGGGCGGACCAGCCGGGGTGGGGGAGAGCCCCACCAGGAAAGGCAGTGTGGCTAGACAGAGGACAGAGTCAGGAGGACACACATGATCGCATTTCTGCGGTCCCTTTTCCGCCGCCAGTGTAGCAATCAGAACCACGTCCCCTCCTGTTATTCTCCATCACACTTCCATGTTAGCAGCTTTTCACTTGCCACAGCATGCAGCCCAGAGAAGGAACAGAAAGGAAGGCCCTTGAGTTAATCAGAGTGAAATTTACAGTGGCTCAGAGGTCAGCGACCCCGAGGGCCAGTCCCAGGACTTCTGACGTGAACTGTAACCTGAGTCAGTTCGCTTTCCTCTCTGTGCCCCTCAGGTTCCCCCTCCGCAGACGGCAGCAGTCACAGCAGCTGCCCCGCTCACCTCGTAGGGCCTCACTCGTGCCCCCTTGCGGTAGGCGTCCCGCATCAGCGGACGATCGGCACGGCTTAGTACACACCTTGACCGCCGCGCTCCCTCTGCCGGACGGGGTGCGCCAGGCACTTCCTCTGTCCGTCCAGTGCAGACGGTACGAACAGCATTGGTGCCTGCGGCATCTAGAGCTCTTTGAGCGTACGTGAGGTATTTCTGCAGATAAGATTTTAAAGCAGCCCCAGCTTTCGCAGGAGAGAGCAGGACGCAGCACTTGACGAGAGAGCTTGGCTAATGTCATGTGCCACGTGGTTGATGGGCCAGCTCTGGACATGAGCAGCGGCCAGTTTCTAAGGCCACTTAGGGGAGCGCTCTCATCCATATTTTACGCAGATGCCGGCTCGGTATGGAGACTAAAATACTCCCCCCTGCCCACCCCCTTTTTTTCTTCTTCTTCTTAAGAGAAAAGTAATTTCTGGTGAACTGATGAGAATTCCCTATGGCAAAAAAAAAAAAATACTCATTTATAACCATTTGTTCTGAAATATAAAGCCAGAGAGTGGTAGGTTTTTCAATTAGTGAGACCCAGGGACTCCTGGGTACCGGGGACTGCTCCTGAGTCAGTGTATTTGTTAAAAGAACAATTCTCTTTCGTGCTACTATTTTGCTTTCATTAAAGAATTGCAGTTTTCAATCAAATATTAATAAGTGTCTCCCATCAGTGGCTCCACAGATAAAGGGCACTCAGCACTTCTGGCCTCGATGCCTATTGCTGCCTCAGCCTTTGAAGACATAAATCAATCAATCCATCAATAAGTGAAAGGAAAAGCTTGGCTGCACTGAAAACCACCTTCTAATTCTAAACCAAGTATTGAACGAGCCAATGAAAAACTTTTTTAATCGAGGGAGAGGCACAGAAAAGTGGTTCACCACTGTGGCTTTGCGTTTGCCCAGTTCAGCTACAGGAACTCGGACAAGAGAGGCAGTTAGTGGCGCTGGTTCCCCTGCAGGTGTCTCCTGTCGTCTCTTCTCTGCTCCTTCAGTAGTTTCTGTCCCTCCCCGCAGGGCAGCAGGGCACAAAACTGAGGTTTCTCCGCCCCACCGATTCAGAGTAGCGGGCTGCCAGGATACTGCTCTGTTACACTTTAGAATCACCATCTTTAAAACAAAAGTCATCATCTCCACGTTGGCAAGAAAGACCATTTATAAAGTCCCATCAGTACTCACCAGCATCCAGATTTGTGCCATGATCCGGATCAGATCTCCTCCCTGCCCCCCAGGGGATTGTCATGACTGTTCACGGACAGCCCCTAGCCTCTGCCAGGCACATTGAAGCCAGCACTCCGCAACTGTCAGGAGTCTGACTCTCTTCACACAGTATGCCCTCATGTAAATGTGCATCTTCCCCTTTATGGGGCAATAACCCATTCTGCCATCTCTTCCAACTTGGAAAACCTGGTTTGAGATGCTTTCACGCCCCTTCACACCCCTCAGATCCCGCTGCAGCGGCAGGCCTACCTGCAGGCCTGCTGGGCGAACCTTCTTTGAGAAAGCAAGCCGGACACCACGGAGTCCCTGCGTGGGAACTCAAATGGGATGTTTGTTCTCAAAAGCAAAGCTTGAGCCATCTAAGGCAGTGCATTTATCAGCGTCCCCTTAGCATGTTGATTTCCTAAAATACACAGGTTCTCACTTACCCATCATCCCACAGTCAGCATGGGCTATTTGGGTATAGCCTGCAAGGTTTTCTACACCGTGACAGCAGTTGTCTGTAAGTCAGAGACAATGAAAGAGTTTATTTCATTTTCCTTTCCCATAAAGTGTAGTCAAATCTTCACCGCCATTTAAGGTAACTTTCTGCTTGTTTAAGAATATTCTAGCTGTGTTTATGGTGTTCCAACATTCTCCTGCCAAAACCCTTGACAAATGAGTTGGCAATATTTTTGGGGATGTTGGCGAGCACAGACTGGTTTTAGCCATTAAGTCTCATTTGTTTCTGTTCTGTCTGATCAGAATATTAGGATCAGGCGTTTGACTTTTAAAACATGTACACTCAGTGGACTCCATTTTGATCACGACGTTTTAGGCTCACCCACAAAGTAGTATCTAAACATATGTGGAAACTCGTATCAAATGCCCCTGGGTTATTAACTGCATTTTGTCATCTCGTTCTGAATACAGTCTTCGAGTCTCATCTCAGGGGTGAAACTTTGCAAACTTGTAGGTCCTACTCTGCCCTCAGTCTCAGGTGCCATAAACGAGTGATGTCTCCATGCCAATTTTAAATAAACTAACCCAACATCGGGGACTGTGCATTGGAGTGTTAGTTTTGATGCTCTCATATTATACTGGTAGCGTATGTTTTAATAAACCATGCCACTGCTAAAAAGATCCAGCAAGGAAAATTGGCTGCATTGAGAACTTTCTTTGGCTGAATGGGAATTTATAAACAAGTTTTCCATAGGCTGAAAGCTCCTTCGTGCTGCACAAGTTATTTTAAATTATGCTTCCCTCAGTTGAAACATAGCAGGCTGCTGCTTCTCTTGCAAAGCTGCAGAAAAGCAGGAGGCCGTGGCATTTTACATGCTTTGAAAAGTGCCAGTCCTCTTTCTTGCTTTCTTGCTGCAGACCAAGAATTCATCAAGGTCTCTCAAAATTCTCTTGCAGCTTAGAGAAAAGGTAGAACACCTGAGTGAAGATAGCTTTTCAGTTGAGATGACAAGTGTAATAGATGTGTTCCAGAATCTTCTCCGTGACAGAGCCACGTGCTTTCCTTAGATCCTGTCTGTAGAAAGAAATTACTTGGAGAAACCTTTCCCCAGTCAATCATTTATCTGTTTCAGCAGCAAGAAGGCAAAACCTCACCGAACAGGGAGGAGTTGAGCTCCTTTCATTTCTTTTGCCAATCTGTGACATCCTGCAAGTAGAGACCATAGATAATTGTGAGGTAAATCACAGGTTGGCCACATTTAAGGACGGAATTTTTCTTTTCCTTTTTCTCTCTCTGCTATTATGTTTTTGGAGAGGCTTTAAGACAATAATATACAGGTGCTCTTCCCGAACAACAACTACAACAACAACAACAACAACAAAAACGTTCATTATCTTGCTACCTGTATCTTTTTCTCTGTTCTCGTGTTTCTTGCATTTTGCTCAGTAGCCAGAGAACCGACTACTGAGACGATGCATCCAGTAATCTAGAACAGAGGAGGGTTGACCCTACAGCAGTCTAGAGCAGTGAAGGGCCCTCCCTACAGTAATCTAGAACAGAGGAGCGCCGACCCTGCAAGATGAGAACAATTAATCCTGTCAAGACCCAGTGGGTTTCACTGTACCCAGAAGCTTGTTTTTCTTAAAAAAGTGGTCAGTTGACCTAAGTTATTTTGGTCCAGTGGAAAGCCAGATCCTTGGCTTGTAGAAGAAGCTAGCAGCCAGTCTTGATGGAAGGAGCTTATATGACCCTATATTATTGAAAAGCCACAGACCTGAGGCCTAATCCTAAAGCCACCACCATATTTTCAGTGGCGTAGAAAAGAAAAATTAAAATGGAGCCGAAGGACTAATATGGCCTCTTGTTTTACAGAAATCACAAAGGTTCACAAGCTACCAAACCATGAAATACTCGGTCCTGAAGTTGTGGAACTTCATCCAGAATGGCACAGGGAGGGGAATTTTCGACATGTGCTCTCACTTTATAAACGACAGTAATTGTCTCTCCTAAGTAATTGAACACAGCACACAGTTCCGAACTTGACAGAGCCCCCGAGGAGACAGGTTCTCTCTTACTGCACCACTGCCAATGGAGTAAAAAGGTTAAAGGAGTCATCAGATTTGTCAGATCATTTTTCTGGATGCAGTAAGGATTGTATAATTAGAAGCATCAGTCGAGCTTTTAATTGCAGGTTTCAGAAAGGAAAGAGCAAGGGTTCGAGTTTATAGAGATGGAATTTTATTGTTCTATTGCTAATCCTTCTGAGACCTGCTAATTGCTATATCTTTCTCACTAAGTTACTTAAAAAGTTCTACTTGTTCTGGAATTGTGGTAAATGCATAAACCGTGCCTTATTGATTTCTGTTGACATTTTAAATGTTTGTTTTTTTTTTTTAATGCATTCTTAACCTCCATTTTGAAACTGTCAGTTTGGCACACGTTCCTGGATAATAAGAGCAAATGAAGCGAATGACACAGTCTCCGTGACTGTTAAAGGCAGAATTACCCCAGGCTTCACACAATGTCCAAGATACCTCCATGAGATTAATTGTGTTTGCCTCCATTGTAGTCTTAAGAAATGGGAAAAAAAAAATCTTAGTGTTGTTTCTTTCTGTTAATGATATCGGTGATATTCAGTGTTTTTGAAAAAGGGTATTACTTTGAGACTGGTGGTAAATTTGGGACTAATTGTAGAGCTAAGTTGAACTATGGAAGCGAGGTAGAGGTGGTGTCCTGTGTCCCACACTCTTACACACACCTTCTAGATGCCTTAGAGAAGGCTCCCAGATCGCTTTTACTGATGACAGAATCTACAGCCGGCGGAGGTACAGAGAGTGTGCCTCAGTAGTGAGCTTCCCTAGCTGCTATAATGTCAGAGAAGTACACGAAACAGCTCGGCATTCATAGCAAGCTAGACCTCAGGCTTCATAAGGCCAGCTGAACCAGGAGGTGAATCGAGAGATGACTCTCCCATGTACTGAGAGTTTTTTTTGTATTTAAAATTACAGCATGATGCAAAAAAAAAAAAAATGCATTGACTTATTTTCATGACTGGATGTTTTTGTGCTTTGGGGAAAATGGGCAGGTGTTGCTTTCTCTTATTGCTGTTTGATTAAAATGTGCTAATACAGTATTGACTTGATAATCTCACCAGGTACACATGCAGAGCAAAAGAAGAAGATATATTTGATGGCTCAGAAATTGACTCGCATAAACCAAAGAGTCTGCTGGTTGTTTGGATGTAGAACATCCTATTTGGCTTACTGGCCACAGGGGCAAGAGTCTTACGTTGTTGATGCCAGAATTCCACTTCTGTGCATTCACTCTGAGAAGACAACAGGCTTCAGCCACTCAGTGTTTAGATCTGCTCCATTTGGAAATCTTTTAAGTAGTAATAATAATAATGTTTTGAAGAAATTGAGTGGAACACTAAATTATTCTTTGATACCTAAGTTCAAACTGTGCAAAGCTAAAGAAGCTGAAAATCAATGCACTTTTAAAGTCATTAGAGATCATAAGTGAAATAAGTATGCACTGCTTCAGCTAAGCTTTTAGTGTGCTGTGGTATTATTATAAAATCAGCCTGAATCTGCATTAATTTCACAGTCTTTTTCTCTAAGAAGCCCAAGGGTGCATGATGAATAAAATGTAAATTTCAGAAGGCAGTGTTTTTATTAGTGAAAAGAGCTGTGAGCCGTGTAGTTGGAGCGCTGACCTGCATGGTGGCCAGCGCCGCTACAAGGAGCAGGCAGTATAGATTCTGGGTATTTTCCAGCATGCGAAATAAAGAGCCATGGAAAGTTGAATAGGTCTCCCAGGAAACACTCAGAGAACTGTACATTGTCTTGTGTACGGTAGACGTTAGGCCAGATCTCCGATGCTTCTCTGAAATCACAACTTTGAAAAGTCGTAAAGATTTCATACAACTCAGAAACGCAATGCCGATAAAGGTTTACCTTATATGCACTGTTGAATACGCTCAGAGTAATAGAGCATCTGTTTTTGTTCGTAATCAACAATTACTAGTTTGTGCAGGATGTGGTATATTTCTTTGCATTTAAATAGCATCAATGTATATGTATACATATATATGTTTTAACTACCCAGAAGAGAGTAGATCTATTTACTTGCTGACATTTCGAGCTCTTGGAATTTATTTGCTAATTTGCCCTTGGTGTGAGGATTTTATTATTTGCTGCCTAAAAGTCAACGCTAAAATTTGAAATCCAAAGCCCAAATGTGTGGATGCCCTAAGTAAAGATAATCAGCCAAGGAGAAAATGTAAAATAGCAACTTTTTATTTTAGAAAATGCAAACTAGATCTTAATTTCAAACCCCCGTGGCTAAAAAAAAAAAAAAAAAGTACCTAACTACTTTCCCCTCGTCTCCATTTTTAAAGAATAAACTAGTCAATAAATAACTCTTTCTGCTTTGGTCAGATTAGCAAGTCAGCACTGTGAGTAAAAAGCAAACTAAGATAAAACCAAGAGAGAAGTTGTTGATTTTCATGTACTACTGAGAACAGTGTCGTCCTGTGGCGGTTCTCGTAGACTGTGTTGGTTTAACAAGCGTCCAACCCTTTTGTCTTGTTGTTTTTTGTCTTTCCTGCTCCCTGTCCCCTTGTTCCCCACAGGCTGTGCGTTTGTCACATTTTCTACAAGGGCAATGGCACAGAATGCAATCAAAGCCATGCATCAGTCTCAGACCATGGAGGTACTGTATCATCTGCCCTTTCTTTGTTTTCTTTGTGCAAATGATGGGGAATGGTAAAGCAGCTCTCTCCTGTGCGGATTGTTCACGCGACAGTCACAGATCGACCCTGGCACTCTCTCTCCATTCATTCATATTCATCCTTTCTCTCGCTCTCTCGCTCTCTCCCTCTCTCTCTCTCTCTCTCTCGCTCTTTCTCCCGCTCTAAATTTTTCCCCTAATGACTTGAAATGCATTTAGTAAAACCTTCCACTTGCTCTACATTATTTTTTGAGCCTTTTATTGCAGTGGCCCAGGCCCTGCGTCGTAGCGTCACAATGCAATTGAAACCAAGAATCATTCTTGACCTCTAACGGATCCTGTCTGTTCGTGGTCCAGGGTTGGTATGGAGTAAACCTTAACAGCCCTCACTCTAAATTGCAGCCTGCCCTGGGCCCATCACAGGGTTCTTTGTTTTTTTTTTTTTGTTTTGTTTTCTCTCTCTCTCTCTCTCTTTCTCTCTCTCTCTCTCTTTTGTTTTTTCTTTTTTTTTTTTTTCCCCAAATACGGGGTCAAGTTCTCTTCAGTACAACAGAATGGTGCTTTTGCATCCAGAATGTTGGGAGAAAATGAATACTTCTCCTACATTGTTTAACCAGTGAGAATATTAATGTTTGAGAATCCCTTGAAAAACGAGATTTGCCTTTTTACTAAAACATGCGCAATAAAAGAAACATAAAGGCTCAAATTTGTTCTCCTAACGAGAGATAGTGGCTTTGGGGAAAGATAAATAACGCTGATGTGGGTGTTCACCCACAAACGTAGAGAGATGGCTCTGTACTTGTAGCCTGTGATTGGGGTCTGGCCTTTCAGAACTTTGCACAAAAGCATTCCAAGAGTGATAACGCTGTTACTGACTCGGTACTGTCTGATAGAACCATTTGGGAATGCATGTTCTGCCGTACTCTGTATACTGTGCCTCTGTGTATGGGTGATCTTTTCTGGAGGTGGCCCTGTGGCGTTCCCTGAAGTTACGTTTTCATCTTCCGGAAAGCAAAATATTTTCTATTTGATTTAATGTGCAAAAATTTCTTTATGGACTGTTTGCGCTTCTTTTTTACCTCCATTTTTTGGGGGGGTTTTATTTTTTATTTGTTTGTTTTGTTCGTTTTTTGCAATGCTGCATCTCCCAAAGCATGCTGGGAGCTAAGTGATCATTCCGCGTCATGTTTTGTGGGCACCTTTTTTTATAGTGAGCCGAAAGGTGGGTGGACAAGGGGGGCAAGAGTGTGCATGGCCTTGTCATTAAGTGTTCCCTGTACTTTTCTGAGTTTTGATATCAGCATTGCAAAGCCTATTGTCTTTTTCGAGCTTCATTTTGACTTTGATATTCCTAACATATCTTATATAATCACTGTGTTTTCCTTTCAGTGCAATGCATTTTTAAGACACTCACACCCCCCTACCTGAAGGCAAGCTCAGGTGAAAATCGGACACAATAGGAGATAATTAGCAGAACTTTGAAATTCCTAGGGATGCAGTCTTGTACAACACGCTGTCACACGTTGATGCTATGTTTGTCCCCCACTTTCTCTTCGGCTGTTCCATTACTGGGGATCAGTCTGAATCCCAGCTACATTTTAGTTTGGAGAGAAAAATGAAAGTACCGTTAGAAAAAAAAAAAAAAGGTCTTCACCTGTATTTATTATCTTCCATACATGTGCTTCATCCGTAATTATTTTTATTTCCTGTAACTTAGTGATTTGTACCTTAGATGATTTTTTAACCTACATTCTTTCAGCTCTAACTCAAGTGCCTTCATCTGGGCCCCTGAGTAAAGCCACAGAGGATTCTGGTCTGCGTACTCCTGTGTTCCTACAGGGAGAAAGTTCGGGAACGTAGCGCAGACCTGGGTGTGAACCCGAAGGAAGGAAGACTAGGCTCAGAATGAAAAGAATCTGCGATAGAGAATGGGGCATATTCATTCTTAAGAAATCCTTGATCCTTTGGTATTAACATCTCTATTATAATTTAAAATCAAATTTGGTACATTTGTTTTTCAATCCGGACACGCTTGCTCAAACAGAGGGGCCCCAGACATTTAAATGTCCTGTTGAATTTAAAAATGTTGAAATGGAAGATTGTCTACTATGCAGTCACGTTAGAGTTGTCCGACTGAAGTTTGTCAGGGTTGTTTTTTTTTGTTTTTTTTTTTTTTAACTAATTTTGTTATTTTCAGGACTCTGGCTCACATCTTTAACCAAGATGTATTATCTAAGAAATTTGAATTCAAACTGATTTGAATGTTAAGGTTTAAACGAACATGTTCTTAAGAATAATTACTTTTTATATCGTATCTTCTATTTTTCCACTATGCCCAGCCCGTTTTTCCTTTTTATGGTTTAAACAAGCTATTTTGAGCCTCATTTTTTGCTTTTATGTAATTTTTTTTTTGGTATTTAAGGAAGAAAAAACACAACCATAAATATACTGTTAGAAGGAGACACCGTCCTTTGTTACGGAACAAATTTGACACAACAGTACCAACCCTTCCCGTACAAAAGTCTCCCTCTGTCTAATCTCCATCTTCAGAGTATTTTGCTCTCTTTAAAGTGATGAAGTACTGAAATATGGAGCAGAAGAAGAAAAATGAAGTATAGATTTTTTTTTTAATGGTGGAAATATTGTTTTCGTGCGGTTGACTGACATTTAACATTGTGTCCTGTGACCGTGGCTGCCAGAGCTGAAGACCGACACGTTCGCTGGAAGTTCACCACTGAAACTGTCACCTCATTTTCCCCACATTGCTTTGGTAATGCCAGGCCCCATAGCCGCCCACCTTCACAGCTGCACCCCCAGTAACCACCCAGGGTGATAAGGGGGTTGGGGGGGAAGCACACAGGTTTGTTTTCTAGGAGAGAGAAAAATGACCCGAAGGAAAGGGAAAGGGAGAGAGCTCGTTTAAACAGGAATATAGAATTTCTGAGAGGGGAGAGAGAGATCTGTTATCGTGCTGAGTTTCAATACAAGTTGGGTGTTTTTTTTAATCAGCCAGGTAGAATTTCTTCTTTTTACCTCAGCAGAATGCAAAGGACTTTAATGGTGAGGAGCCGTGTAGGCAAGCCAGAGGGAGAGAGGGAGGAGCTCATGACTCTGCAGAGTGGTGGCCAAGGCCTCAGAGGTGCTCTGGGAAGGAAGTCTTCATGCTGGAGGCCCTTATTTTCCTGAACGATTTTATCCACCTCAAACATGACATGAATTCGTCCTATTCTAGAACCCTGAGCCATTCCCTGCCTCACTGCCCCATTCCCTCCCTCACTGCCCCTACTCCTTGCCTTTTAAAGGCAGTGAAAACTGAAAAGCATCTAGAATGGTGACATCCAATGAGACAGAAAGCCAAGTGGGCACCTCCTGCCCCTCAGATCCAGCTCCGTTAGCTGGAACACGCTTCTGAGGCTGGGGGTTTGCAGTCGCCCCGGGCACCGGGGAGAGAGGAGGTGCATTGGAGAAGGAAGGGAGGCCTCTCTGCAAACACCACAGTTAGGCCGGTCGGGGCCTGCGTTCTCTGACTCCCTCCTTCCCTCCTCCACATTCCTAAAACAGCCCACTTCTCCCTATTGATAGTGCCCAGTCGGGAAGATTCCCGCACTCCACAGTCCAAAACTGCATCACTGAAAATGGGAAAGAGTGAACAAAATAAATGAATGAGGGACGTTTTCATCCCCGTTACGGCGTGTCTCCTTCTTTGTCCCCTGCTCACGTGTGGAAACAGGCAGACACACAGACAAGTCTGTCTGTCAGACAAGCGAGCCACGAAGCTTAATTAAAGAACCTTGGTAAGGTCTCTTGTCTCTGAGGAGGTCCCGGAAAGGTTGGAGGAAGACACACGGAGAGAGGAGGAGAGGCAGTTTAATAATCAGAGCACGAAAGCAAATGGCTGCACCGACCACCAGATCCCCCGAGAAACCAGTTGACAGTATCTGGAATTTTCTCTTGATGGTACTGGTCAGAGAAGAAGAAGGAATATCGAACAGTTTAAAAACCATTCCAGACGGTTCCGTGTGCTCCAAGATAGTTGAGAAAGCTAGACCCAGTGCTGAGTGTCATGAGAGGCTTCAGCCAGGCGGTAACCCCCTCTTCACTTTCCGCTGTGTCTGACCACAGGGCTGCTCCTCGCCCATCGTAGTCAAGTTCGCGGACACCCAGAAGGACAAAGAGCAAAGGCGCCTCCAGCAGCAGCTGGCGCAGCAGATGCAACAGCTCAACACTGCCACCTGGGGGAACCTAACGGGCCTGGGCGGACTCACCCCACAGTACCTGGCGGTAAGTGCTGGACGGGGCCAGTGCCGCGGTCCCCAGTCCCCGGGCCGCAAGAAGGAGGGGCTGTCCCGCCCCTGAGTTCACGAGAGAATTCATTTGGGGGCTCTTTGAATCCCAGGAGATTATTGAAGTGGGCGTTGATGCCGATTACTTTCTCCACGTTAAGTCGACGAGCTTAAGGACATGAGTCATTTAATTTAACCGGCCCGACCCAGGCCGCGCAGAGTCCCACGAGGCTGAGTTTCTAACCAGTGTTGTGGAAACATCGTAGGGTCTTGCGTGAGAAGGGGGCGCAGGCGCTTGCTAATGATCGAGTGACACTGAGGCAGGTGTGACACTGAGGAGAGGCTAGTGCGTTCCACGTGGGGACCGGCGAGACCCCGTTCCCGCTTTTACTCGGTCCTCTTGGCCCTTCCCTGTGAAACAATGTTGACAAAATCAAATGTTACTTCAGGTAGTTGAAGCCAAAAAATTAGATCCCCCTTTAGGACAAATACACCCAGTTCCTTCAGCCACCATTACATTGGTTTAAACTTCTCATTTTCCTGTTACTCGCCGTGCTCCCCATTTCTGTTTTCTGTCAGTATTGGAAGTTAAATACAGCAACCCCAGAATCTAAGACAGTTCCCCTGATGAGACCTAAACAGCACGGAGCAGTGAGCCCTTAGTGTGGACTTGAAACTGCCTTAACGCAGCCTCCGAGCGGCCCTTGCGCTAACCGTGTCGCACGTGAGGCAGAAGGCGGCTAATGTTGGTCTGGGTTTTCATTCATCTTTACTTGAACCACTGCCAAACCATGGTACTCCACCCCCTTTTCTGCCCTGGCACCTAAATGCCGGACTTCTACTTGATTCACGTAACTTCCTCTCGTGAGTTGGGGCATGTCCTGGCCTCTCTCGGTGCACACCTGTGGGTGTGAGTGTGTACGTGCACGCATCCGTGTGTATTCTGTCCTGATCCTGTCATTTGACACTGTGACTGTCCCTCTTGGGATCACATGATGCGTTAGTCTTACTTTGGAACAGCCTCCGTGCTTGCGCACCACAGTCGTCCCTGTGGTCTTGGAAGGGAAGAGCCTGCCTGTACCCGTGCGGCAGAGAGGCTCAGAGAGGCTCCGCGACTCTTCCAAGACCGAGCTGCTGGCGGGCGAGTGGGACCCCAGCCCTCGGCGTACTCTCCGTCCTGCTGGGCTGCAGCTCTGGCCCTGAGTCCTCTCTCTGCCCACCCTGCCCGGTGTCGGGCGGGGTCCGGCTCTAATAGCTCCTCGATACCTGTTTGCTTAATGAACGAGGCGTGTGCTTCTCCCGTCTTCATGGGAGCCATTAACAAAAGCACTGAGTTGATTGTCACCTCTAGCCATTCCTCTGTCATAGCCACAAAGGCACCATGGGAGGTCTCCTCAGATGTCTTGCTAAAATCTATATATGCGGTGCCACATCGTGTCCTTGGTCTCCCCTTCTAAACTTGTACGAAACAAGAAATGAGTCTAGCTTAACGATGATTTGTTTTCCCCAAACTTGTGCTTTTCCATTGTTCACAGGACATCTGTTTAATCGCATAGACCAGAATTGGTATCAGACTGATGTCAGGCTCACCTTTTCATGGTTTCTAAGAAATCAGCTTCCTACTCCATCATTTCTAAAAACCGAGACACCTGTGCCTGTCCCCAGTCTCCTGGCACATCTCCCATGCCCCACGGCTTACGAAAATCTCTGGCACATATTTCTTTGACTGCATCTGCAGGTTATTTCTGTACCCTGAAAGAGAATTCTTCACCTCTCTTACAAAAACATACTTTTATATGCTCTTAACTATGTCTGCTCCTACCGTGGGCTTCCGTTCTCTCTCTGCCATATTTGTTTTGTCCCTTTCCGTTGGAGGTCCACTTCTTGGGAAGGGCCCTTGGCCTCTAAGGCCTTCCCTTCTTCTGTGTTGAGGGGTAGATTCTGACTCTGGCCCACCCGAGAATGGTTATCGGTGGGTGGAACCGTTGGCAGTCATTTCATGACCCTTCCAAGGCCGTCCACATGCCTCAGTAGGTATTATTCCTCAAAATAGCCTCAAAGCTAACTTAATTTTGCTTCACTTTAATTTTTAAGCATACCTAAAAGGAAAGGGAGTAAGGGCTTACAGCCACAAGAGAATGGGAAACCCAAGAAATCAGACCAAAGAAAGGATTTGTCTCTATGAAAATGGTTCATCTCTAACTTCTCCTTCCTCCTCACATGTGTGTCTGGGTCTGTGTAATACCTAGACAGTACATCCCAACGAGTCAGGAGGGATCAGCAGGCATCACAGACATTCTCCTGGTACCTGTCACTGTTGGTCCCCATAATATCATTGTAATTGAGACTCGGGTTGAATCAGCCACTGGTATTCCACTCCACTTGGTGCTTTTACATCTGTGGATAGATGCCCGGGTTTGAGCCCTATGCTGTTATAGGCCGGGCTTTGTACTGAATTGAAAAAAGAGGAAGGACAGTGCTGTGTGGTTCAGCAGCACTTTAAATAAATCCTGAAGGCTGTTTTTGAAATCATGAATTGGTCTTGTTCCTCCTAAGCGTCTAGTATCATAACATTTCTCAATAATAAATTTGAGCAGTCTGTGCGTACATTTGTGTAAAGGAGAAAACTATGTGCTTGCTCTTATGTCTTTGTTGATTGACGGTATCAAAAAGAAAGTATCAGTAAATCTAGGTTAATAGTATGGCACCTAAGGTAATCTATAATTCAGCAGAATCAGAGCTCAAGTAAAGGAGCCCTTGAGGACAGCAGCCACCTGCCTTTGCCTTGTGACACCCGCTGATTCAGGGCGGGATGGGAGGGGGGCGTTTTTGAAAGCTCTAGGGAGAAACTCAGAGATGGGGATTTTAACTTGTGTTTTAAAAGATGACGACATGCCGCACCGCGCAGCGTCATTGCACATCACACCAGATGCTTCTAAGTTTTGACAAACAGTATGTTCCTCTCTGCCGCTAAAGACCATCTTAAAATGGCGACCGTTGTCTTGGTCGTGTGGTCACAGGGGTAGCTGTGCCTACGCGTGCTCACATCTGTAGTTACCGTGATGATGCCTCTGTTGAGTCTGTGAGTCCACGTGCCTCTCATGAAGGACACTGAGCTGTGAGGAGAACTGGGAGAGTGACGGATGGGCCTGGATTGACAGAGATGAGCGGTGGTAACCGCTAGGCTACAGAGAGAGAACATTAGTCACGCCATGTTGCTTTCGATAGATTTAACACCTGGTTGTTAAAAAGACTAAATTGATTGTTTTAAGGCAGCAGTGTTACTGAGTTTCCCCGGTGTCTGTGTTTCTTAATGGAGATTAGACATTAATATGGATTTACAGCCCCAACTCTGGGAACCTTCTGTCTGTGAATAGGAAGCAGCAGGCGAACTGCACGGGCCCCCATGTGGTTCAGGAGCTGCCGTGTCCTGTCTCTGCTTTGGTCTGATGGCCCACTTGTCTCTTTGCAGCTTCTGCAGCAGGCCACCTCCTCCAGCAACCTGGGTGCGTTCAGTGGCATTCAGCAGATGGCCGGTAAGTCCTAACAGGTGCCTTTGCCGTTGACCGTGCTGCTGTCTGCACTGGGGGTGGGTTCAGAGGGCAGAGCGCACAGCAGGGAAGAAGAACAGACAGCAGTTAGCAGTCCGGTTCACATCTGACTTGGGGGTAAAAACGAGAGTCCGCTGCTGGGGAGTCACTCGGGAGTCACTCCCACCTCGGGCTTCTCCAGTGCGGGGCGGGAGCCCGAGAGGCCGGGAAGCCCTGCGCAGTATCCTCGACAGTTGTTTTCTGGCTTTGGTCTTGGGTTTTAATGGGGATCGATTGCTGGGGAATTTCCAGCAAGGCTCCTCTATCCGGGGGGCAGCCAACATGATTGACGTCCTTCTAAAATTTTAATAAGAAGCAGTCAGTAAATATTCTGCCCTCCGTAACGAAAGCCAGGATTGCAGGCCTATCTTTGATGCAGTTTGCAGTCCCTTGATAACCACAGACAATTAACAGGGTGCCTTTTTTGACTTTAGTACCCCGGTTGACAGAATTGTGCATCAGAAGCTTTTATGTGGAAGTATAATCTTTGTTCTCAAGGAAATCAAAGTGGGGCTGGATTTGAAAGCTGGCTCATAAAGGATTTCTTTTTATAATGAGCTGTGTCAGTAGTAACTGAGGTGCAGTGATTAGCGAAAGGTCACTCCTACTGTGTCACCTTCCAGGCTGATATCCTAAGTTACACGGGGCCAGGGAAGGCAGCCCACGCAATAAATCAGAACACAGGTGCCATTAACCTGCCGTGAGGCACAGCGAGAAGGCTCTTCCCTTGTTTGATTCCAGAAAGATGGGGGAGAGAGGGCAAGGGGAAGAACAGATTTTTGGCACATTCGAATCAAGCACCATTTGTTTTTAATGAAGGACACCCTGAGTCAATGAAATGAAATCTGAATGTGCAGAATAGGAGCCAGATTTCTTTTTCTGTCACTATGAAAACTCCTTTTATTTTTATTTTATTTTATTTATTTTCTTTGCTCCCCAAATAAATATCCTTGGTTTTGTTTGTTTGTTGCACTTTGAATGGATCTGGAAGGACTTCATCCTCATGTGGGTTCTGTGGCTGTCAGCCCAGCCTTCCCCCTTCCCCTGTGGCCCCGCAGGCTCTTGGAAGCCTGTTGTCTGACGGGATATATTGGCCTATAGTTAAAAAAAAAAAAAAAAAAAAACTGCAGAATTACTCATTGGGCTTTAAATCTCCTGGCACTGCCAGCTTGTTTTGTTTTGTTTTTTATAATACTGCTTTTTGTTTACTAGGAAAAAATAGACGTTAAAATGGTAAGTCAAATCATTCAGCAGTATCTTGATGCATACAGTTTGGGAAGCTGGCCTTGGAGTTTGGAATCTGACTGAATGGTTAGTTTTTAGTTCTGTGAAGGGAATCAGAGAGTCATAAGTAAAACATTCAGGGAGTTTTCTGCGTTTTAAGGAGAAACCTCCAGATTGCAAGGTCTGAAATAAATGTGAAGATTTCTCATATTTTCAGCTGGTGCAACATGTATTGTTCGTCCTAATAGTATGGACCCACCCAAAATCCAAAGTTAGGGTCTTTCCTTAGAGGAAGCCTCCGGCTCTGCCACTGCTGCACTTGAATTATGCAGAGAAGGTCACTGGGTCCTGAGGCGACTGCCAAGCGCGTCTTCCCAGGTGGACCCAGCGCCCTGTCATTTGTCATTAGACTCTGTGCCCCTCTGTTGACCACTGCAGGTCAGGGTGTTAGCGTTTACATGCTCTGCGCGCTCATTTAAAACCTAAGGGTATCCTAGGAGTCACCTTAGAAGGCGCATGGAGCAGGTGGCTAATTTAAAGCCGTCCGTAAATGCTCTGGGCCTTCCAGAATACCCCTTTCTTGAACTTCCACGTAGAAAATGCGGCACGCTCAGTCTGCGCAGGCTGTGAAATCAAATGCCGAGCGGCCCATCATCTGCCGTCACCTTGAATGTTGAGAGTATCAAGGATGTAAATGTCAGCCCTCCATCTGCTTGGTGAACTCCAGAAAGGGGATTTCTTCATTCATAGGGAGACTCAGGTCTTATCTTCCTGAGTATTTGAAGCAGTGATTTGGAGTATTTTTTACATATATAAAATCAGGTTACATGGCCCCCTGCTCTTCTGTGTTCTCCTGAAGTAGGGCTTCACTTTTGGCTTTGCCAGTGACCTGGACCAGTCATCCGAAGTGAGCTGGTGGACTGGCAATAGGAGTACCTCTCTGGGGCGGCGGGTGCCCTAATGCCCTTACTTCCTCACTCTCCTCCCCAACCTCCAAGGCGTCAGGCCCCAAGAGGGAATGGCCTGCGCTGAGGAAATCTGCCAACTCAGTGGAGAGGTGCTACTGACTATTGTTGAGTGGATGTGAGAGTAAATTTATAAATCGACAAACGCAGATCTGTAGTTTGGATACATTCCCAGGGGAGCTTAACTGAAATGCCCTGTTTTTTCCAAGTGAAGAAATTTGACGTCAGCCTTACAGCTAAGCCAAGAAAACATTATATCAGCTAATGGCAGTACCTTCACGGATGAGCTGGTGAGGGCTTGGCAATAGTGGGTACAGTGTCAGACATTGTTACCAAGTGTGTGGCCATAACATCCGGTAGAAGCCATACAGAGAGGTCCAGGAGCCCACCGATCCCACACCCCACCTGGGGTCGAGATGCTGGTGGAGGGTTGAGAGCGTGGCACAGCTCAACGGGGCACCCCCACGATTCACATGCCGTCTTCATGTCTTACGGTGCCGGGTGGTAAACCCACTTGTAAAATTCAGTGCGTCCAGCTTGGAACGCTGTCCCCAAAGAAAAAGAAACATTTCAGAAACCGATAATACTTTTTTGTGAACAGTTCTCAAAATCGAATGGTCTACTCTTCAGGAGATTGAGGTTTATCACTAGAATCTAAAGTGTCTCATATCAATGAGGAAAACACTTTCTGCTTGAGGAGAAAATAAAGCCAACAAAAAAACAAAAAAAACAAAAAACAAAAAGAAAGTTTAGATGACAAGTCACTGAGTATTTGTATCAATAGAATCGAATGAGACATCAACTATACTTTTGTCCCCAAAATGATTTACCATTTTCCTTTCAAACTAAAAATAACTTTCACGTGTATTTGATGATTTTATAGAAGGGGGCCTTTAGTGAATATGGAATTTAAAAGAGAAGCTGGGGGCGCCTGGGTGGCTCCGTCGGTTACGCCCAGGTCATGATCTCACAGTTTGTGAGTTCGAGCCCCATGTGCCCCATGTCTGTGCTGACAGCTTGGCACCTAGAGCCTGCTTCAGATTCTGTGTCTCCCCCTCTCTCTGCCCCCCGCCCATTTATATTCTTTCTCTTTCTCGCTTTCTCTCTCTCTCTCAAAAAATAAACATTAAAATATTTAAAGAATAAAAGCAGAAGCTAGATTAGGGGCAAATCTTTAGAAGCTGAATGCTTTTACGCATACTTCTGAAGCATCCTTAAAGTTGATTGATAACTATTTTCCCTCTTAAAACCTCTAGGAAAAACTGGTCCATTTCTTCCTCAACTGTGATCTTTGTCCCATGAATTTCTGTAATCTCAGAAACTTGAGCTAAGAGTCTGGATTTTTTTTTTTTCCCCTGAAGAAGAAAGAACAAGGGTAAAGTGACTTTTCGGTCATTAATTTCTTTATAACAGCTACCATCTCAAAAGAGCATCGGTACATAAACAAGGGTACTATTTTACAATTTTGTTTTTAACAGAGCTCCTTGGAATAATCATGCAGTTTATCCGCACAGCATCCCAAGGACAAAGCCTGCACTCTGTTACTACATTGCAGTTGGGAAAATGAAGTATGAAAAGGTTAAATGCCCATGTGAGCCCACACCACCAGTAAGGGGCATGGGATGGGTTCCCAGAGAGCACAAGGCTGAGAGGTTCAGTAACAAACTAGCCCAAAGTCACCATGCCAGTGAGTAGCAGGTCCGGGTCTCAAATACATCCAAACCCTGAGCTCCGCACCGCCCTGAGGCCTGTGAAACAGCGCTCCGTGTCTCAGCCAGCGTGGGCACGTTTGCATCAGCTCAGGCCGTGACGACTTTCCTCCGCGAAAGGTTGAACAGGCCAAGTAACAAATCCGAGCCTTGCATCCGTGATGCAGAGAGCGCTCCAAAACTGTGCAGAAGGAAGAGATTCAGAGGCAGTCACAGGACAAGTGCCTCCCTTCATTTTGGAGCGCATTCCACACGCGTTAAGAGTGGGCTGTTTTTTGTTAGGGCAGTTTTTTCCTCCTTTCCTAGCACGAGGACGTGTTTTTAAAGAAGTTAAAGAAGTTACTTGACGGAGCAACACTGGAGAATTTATCTGTTAGACGAGAGCGAACTGCTGTGCTTCCCCACATCACCGAAGCTGGCGGTAGTTCTCTCCCAGGATCGCTGGTCTCTGTTTTAAAAGTAACACTGAGGGGGCACCCGGGCGGCTCAGTCGGCTGAGCGTCTGACTCCTGATTTCGGCTCAGGTCATGATCTCACTGTTCGTGGGTTCGAGCCTCCCATGGGTCTCTGCGCTGACAGTGTGGAGCCTGCTTGGGACTCTCTCTCCCTCCTCCCCTGCCCCTCTCCCACCTTCATTCACATGTGCGCTCTCTCTCTCTCTCTCTCTCTCTCTCTCTAATACACTTCAAAAAAAAATTTTTTTTTAATAAAGTAACAGTGAAATTATATGGCACAAATGTTTGCTTCGAGCAACAAAACAGGTCTCCTTGCATCAGTTTGCTATCCTGTCTCCAGAGAACACTGTCCCAGACCGTCTGTGACAAGGGGAGCAGAGGGGAGACTCGGGCTGGAGCCCCCGGATTGTGGGGTGCGAGTTCTGGATTCAGGAAGATGGCCCAGCCTTCCTGGAGCGGAGCCTCCCACCCTCTCACTGCAGACACTTCCTGCGAATGTGCTAATAGGCCTTATGAGAACATTCCATAACCACCCATCTGTCACTTTTTAACAGACCTGATTGGCAAGCTCTTGTAACAACTGACATCTGTTCTCGCTTATTGATATGCAGATTTATGGTAATTGCTATGAACAATAAGACACAAAATTACCTAAGGTGAACATTAAATTAAATTTTCATGCCCTTCTCCTTATAAATTTTTTTAAATCTTAAATTTCAAGTAGGCATATTGCACATCTGTTTCGTACATCATTTCTTCGTTTTGAGAAGGAGTTTTCTTTTCCCAAGTAATGAATGAAAAGTTGGATGCCTAGATTTCCCCAGTTATTTTTTTTTTCCTTACCACCTTGATCTCAGAACGCTGTGGGATTTCATAAAATGTATTTAAATATTTTCTGTTTCTAGTCACCCAGATTATTGCCCCTAGTTTGCAGGGTGCCCCTCTGAGCAGAGTGCCTGGTGAGATTAAAAATCATTGCGATACCACCGTGTGCCAGGTCTGAGCCTGCTTCCTGGCGAGGCCACCCCGTCCGGTTGCCCCTTCCGGATCGCTGTGTGGGTGTGACAGAGAGAGCCACCTGCGGACAGACAGCCAGGAGGGTCCGTGATTGAGCAGAGAGAGGAAGGAACAGGGAGGCTCACACGCCCGGAAGAGACAAGAAAGTGACCGGAAAGGACGAACAGGGATGCAGAGAGCCCCAAAAGAAGGCTTGCGGTCCGGGGCCACCAGTGTGCGCTGGGCCCAGAGAAGGGGCAGGTCTGTGCAGGGGAGGACCCCCGCCTCCCGTGCAAACCAGGGTGCCTGAATGTGCCAGCAGCTGGGGGTCAGAGAGCCCTCGGACCATGTGGTTCTGCAGAGAGAGGACTGCTGGCCTCTTGCAGCTTCTGGGTTGCTTTCCCTAAACGGGCCAGGTGCCTTTTCTGGAAACAACATGGCCCCCAACGCCCTTCCTTCGATAGGACAGATCACATGTGGGATGTCCACACTGGCCACAGGAGCACGGGGGCCCGGAAGAGCCAATACATCCGCCTCTGGACTTGCGTGCTGTGGGCAGTGAAGGGTCCAAATCCGTGTGTCCTGGGGGAGTCTCTGGTGCTCTCCACGTACCTCAGGACTGGCCTTGTGCACCTAGACGGCCCTCGCCACTCGTGGGAGGCCGTCTTTCCGGAGGAGTGCACAGGAGGACGAGCCACGGCCCTCTGCCACGGCAGACAGAAGTCCACAGGGCAGGGGTGGGTGCCTCGTTGCCCCACGGCCCGGCCAGTGAGACCCGCGGCGGGGGGCGGGTGCTGTCCTGCTGCCTCAGTGTGGGTGCCCCTTGGGTAAGTCTCAGCCTGGAAGCTCTTGGAGAGCCTGGCTTCCTTGACTTCAGCTAGAGCTGTTTCTGTCCTCAGTTTCTCTCCCTAGCAGTAAATCCCGCGCTGTGGTTTCCTCCGATTCCCCGTCGTAGTTGCTGCTCGAGCCCAGGCCCCACCCCGACCCCCCGACGGTTTTCTGCCAGGACTCAGGCCCCTCACCAGTCGTGTGGTAGGTGGGACGTTCTTGGTCTCTAGGATCTGTCACCAGAAACATGCGTGTGCCGTGCACACTTCACATTCGATTTCAGGGAGCTCAGGGCCCCCGTGTGTCCCCTCGGTGGACTGTGGTTAGGAATGCTGAGTTAAGGTGTTGAATGTGGGGGAGGGACACAGCCATGCAACATGCTTGGGGCTAAGGAGGAGATCACGGTCCATCTGTTCCCTGAGGAAACTGAAGCCGGTGATCTGTGATGTCTGGGATTCTGGTAATGGTTGGAAAAGGAAACCACATTAAGAAATTAAAGGATCGATCCGTGATTTGGAGAGCTAGACGTAGGACACAGGTGCAGTGTGGCTCCCAGTTAACTTCGTAGCTCCTGGTGGAGAGGGCGCGCCGAGGGCCTTGCTCCTGGGGCCTGGAGCACCAACCCCAGCAGGGAGCGCCCAGAGAGCTGCTTCCAGCTCTCGGGATTTAGGCTCGATCACACTGGGCACCTGGCCCTCACCCTGCAGCTTTGATCTCATGCTGTTGGGCAGTCACAAGGCCGCTCTAGGCTAACGTGAGGACCTGGTAAACGTGTACTTCCAAAGAGCCAAGCACGGTTCCTTTGGAAATTCTGTTCCACTACCCACTCCCTCCCCTCCCCCATCCCCCCTAAATTCCAGGGTGCTATGTTGAGTGAAGTGGAGCCCAAGCACTGTGAGGAGGAGGAGGGAAGAGCTCCTGATAGAACCAGAAGGATAACCGGAGCATGTGTGGGGAAGCCAGGGTAGCAGGGAAAGGCCAGGCTCACCGTGAGAGAGAAGGCACAGTGTTCCTCTCTGGGCCTCTGTTTCCTCTCTGCGTAGTGTGTGCAGTGTCAGTAGTGACTTAGTCACATGAGTTTGTTATGAATGCTACACAAGAGCGCACGTGTAGCATGAGAAACATGCCTGGCACATGCTTTATTCTTAGCACCATCATCGTCCTGGTCGAGGCGACGTCACTGCATTTTTTTACCTAGCTAAAAGAGCCTGGGCTATTGGCTTCCTCTGCACTGGCCATTGTTCTTTGAGCTTTTGGTGTATCCAAGCCTTTAACCTGTCAACCCTTTTGAGAGGGGTGTTGTGTTTTGGTCCCTCCACACACTTGGGGAATCTGAGGTGCACACAGTTGGGCCAGTTTGCTCAAGGTGACAGAGGTTGTCAGGAGGTGGGGCAGAGCCAGGATTTAAACCCAGGCATCTGAGAGCAGGACCTGCACTCTCGGTGACCAGCCTGCACCAGCTCTAATGTGGCTCTTGTCGCCCCCAGAGACTGCCATGCAATCCCAGCCCTAGCAGCATGGGACGGGATGAAGGAAGGGATGCCTGCTTCTGCATCAGGAGAAGCAGAAATGCGGGCATCAGGGCTGGGAACTGGTCCCCATTCCACAAAGTTGGCAAGGAAGCCACCCTGTCTGCCACTGCTCTCATGCTGAGTGCTCAGTAAGGGGTGGCGGTGTCGTGAGAGCCTAGCACGGTCAGCACACAGGACCATGTAAGGCCTAGAGTGGAAGGATTGATGTGGTCCTCCACTGGGAAGCCCCTGCCTCCTTCCTCCTTCAGCTGCCCACTGCGGCTCTCATCCCCATCAGAGACTACTGAGAATGAGCTTCTGGGTCTGGGCCTCTTTCCAGAGACAGATGAAGTAGGATCACCCTCCAGTCCCTGGCTTCTCCTCGCTCCGATACACAGCAGCCTCCCCGGGGGCAGGCGCTATCTGGTTTTCCACTTAATCCTTCATGCTGTGCCTAGGGTCTAGCCTAATGTGACCTCCGTAACTGCTGAGTGGATGGACAGACGATGGCTAGATGGATGGATGGTTGGGTAGATGGGTGGGTGGGTGGACGGGCAGATGGATGGATGGATAGACAGATGAGTGGATGGATGGGTGGCTAGGTGGGTGGGTGGTTGGACAGGCAGATAGGTGGATGGACAGACAGATGGGTGGATGTACGGACAGACGATGGATGGATGGATGGATGAACAAATGAATGGATAAATGGATAGATGGATGACAGGAATGTGGATGAGTGGACAGACCCACGGAGGAGCAGACAGACACACACAGGTCCTCCTGCATGCTGCTTCCCATCTTCCTTTTTCCCCAGATTCCCCAGATGCTGCCCATCGCCATGACCACTCCTTTCCCCTCTTGCTCTCTCCTTCCCTTTGGCCCATATTTTCCTTTTCCTTGCAGCGTGACCATTGAACACAGTTGGCCCCCCACCCACTGTGGCACCCCAGAGCTGTAGTCCCCCCCGGCCTGCCACACGGGGGCAGGGAAAGGCCAGATAGGATGGAAGACACTCTTGGGTGGCGATGTGTGGGAAGAAAGGTAGAGGGGACGCTCTGGGGACACACCAGGCCTCAGCCCCAGGTGAAGCCAAGCAGACAGTGAAATAGAGAACCCGGCGTTGCCATCTGGGCTCCAAGAATGCCAACGGGTGAGATCAGGACCCACATAGTTCTAAATATTTGTAGAATGGATTAATGAACAACTGAAGAAAACAGTATGTAAAGCTGTTATAAATAAATACCAAAGGACTAACAGCAGAGAAAATGAACACTTGGTTGGGTCCTTGGATGGTACTCTTCTTACTGTTGTTGATGAAAATTTCATCCTGTTTAATGCCTGGTCCATTCATTCTGTGTAGATTCACCCATCACCTGGGTGTGTACAGCAGTGAGTTTGTATGGCTGTTGAGGTAGACTGAAAATCAGACAGACTATCCTCAAAGAGCTCAGTATCTAGTTCAGAAGGTAAGAGATACATATGCATAAGGTCAAGGTAAGATGCGGTGAATGCCCCAGGGTTATAAACACCAGGATGAGTGAGTTTGCAGATAATGCACAGAAGGGGTGTGTGTTGAAGGCAGACTCTCAGTCTTTGGAAGGAGGCCATGAGGTGTGGCAGGATCAACTCCCCAGACTCGGGGAGTCCACCACCGGTTGCCCTGAAGCCTCGGCCCAGGACCTGAGTCCCTGACCACTTATCAGTGAGCCAGTAAGTTCCCTCTGGCTCTGGAATTCCCTCCATGCTGGCGCTGTGGCCCGAACTTGGGGCAGATCAGGGGTGACGTCTTAGAGGAACTCCTGACCCGACCAGGAGACTGGCTCTGCTTATCATTAACTAATGCCAGGTGTGCACTGCAGGTTTTCATTTTCATTTCATTTCAAGCGAAACCATCCGCTTGTCAGTGCAGCTCTCGGTCCGTGACACAGTCCAGTCACATGGTTGACGTCATTACAGCACCAGAGGGACCATCAGTCACAAGAGGGCTGAGAGGGGACAGATGGGTCAGAACAAGTGTACCTCACTCCTCTCAACATCGCTCAGGTGTGAAGCGTGTTCGAGCTCCTGTCCAGAGCTGAGCCCCTTGCTGCATCCACGTGGGTCTGCACTGAGGCCGTGCAGCTCCCGTGCTTCCCCCATTTGCCTCAAGAACCCCAGAAAATAAGACCAGTGCTTTCTCAGGTCGCACGTTCTCATAAATAGGACCCTATCTGACACTTGATCCAAGGGAAAGAGGGAGAGCCTTGTTCCGAGTTGTACTGACGGAGAAAACAAGGATGCGAAGTCCACGCTCTTCTTGTAGAAGTTGACAGGATCCCGCAAGGCCTTGTGTCTTGCCTCAGAGCATCCCCAGGACCCAAGTGGATTTTGAAAAGCAGGTGTTTGGCTTTCACCCTCAGCCAAGAAGTCTGGGCATCTCCTGGAAGAGGACAGAGCATTGTTCTCAGCAAAATAAGGAGCCCTGTTGCAGCAGAGACATCAGGAACTCTTTTCCAAGTAGAAATAAGTTGTGATTGAGGCAGCCAGGATGAAGGAGCAGGATAAATGAGCCTAGCAGCCACGCTTTGAGCGGTGCTTAGGCAGAGGGCTCCATCCCCGTGGCTGGGGGCTTTCATGGATATGTTGCTAGAACATTCTCTCACCATTCCACCCACCACCACCGAATAAGGAAGCTGCGATCTGGTCAGTCTCTCTAAAGCAGGTTAAATTTGCTCAGTAGGCATTTATTAAGTACCTGGATTTGAGACCTGAGAAGAAGGTGAAACTAAGCTGATTACTTAACTCTAGTGTCTTTCTGTATAAAATTTCTCTGTACAGGGAGAGAACCGTTGTGTCCTGCCTCTTGAAGGTACATTAGTGCGAAGTGGAGAAAGACCCAGAGACGCTTGGACTGAGAAATAAAAGTGGAGGAGGCCTCAGCCGATCCCACCCTCGTGTTCTTATAAAGTTTCACTTCTCTTGGCTGTTCTTTTCTTAATTTTCACGAGCCAGAGATTCGTCCTAGTTAAATATGATCCTTCTGTAAAATACAGATGCCTTTAAAATGCAAATACAAGCACTTTACAAATAAAAATATGACCACATTGCCATTTTTATTCAGCCGTTTTTTTTTTTTATTCATGAGCTGTTATTTGGGTCCCTACTAGGGTCCCATTTTAGAGTTCACATTTAAAATAAGCTTGGAGAGAGGACATCAGTGGCGATAACCACCATGAGGGTCCCTAACCCTTGTCAGGTGTTAACACTGTGTTGAGCGATTTGCATTCCTCATCTCTTTGAATCTGCACACTGCCCTTGGAGGTAAGGAGCAGTTAGCAGTGCTGCTCACCAACTAAGCAAGAAAGGAAGAGGGTAAGTCACTGGCCCAGGGTCACAGGGCTGGTATGACGGCAGAGCCAGGAAGCCATAGCAGTTCAAGTTCAGAGCAGGAGAGAAGTACTGTTTCCTCCGGAACTCCTCCTCCTCCGCGCAGCTGGTGGGCTTACCGGGCCCCGGTCCTCTGCCGCGGGCCCTGGGCTCAGGGCTTCTGTGCTGCTGCCCCGTCGTGGTAGAAGGCCCTACGGTGGCCAGTCTGCACAGAACCTTCCTGGTCTTTCCTCGTGCTCTCTGCAGCCCCAGGACAGGGCAGCTGGGACGCGTCCAGGGTGAGGACAGGCAGCGCTGCACACGGCAGCGGCTCGGCCGGCAGGTGCGGTGACGCACGGGTCACCAGGGCAGTTTCGCGGAGCGTGCCATGCCAGGGCCCGCTGCCCAGGGCCTCTGCTCCCTTCGTCCGCCCTCACGCTGGGAGCCGGGCCGAGCGGGCCCCTGGCTAACGTGGCGTTGCTCTCCCTCCGCAGGCATGAATGCTCTGCAGCTACAGAACCTGGCGACGCTGGCGGCGGCCGCGGCCGCGGCCCAGACCTCAGCCACCACCACCAATGCAAACCCTCTGTCCACCACGAGCAGCGCCCTGGGAGCCCTCACAAGTCCGGGTAAGGTGGCCGCTCCCCCCACCCGGGGACGCGGCGGGGATGGCGCCCGGAGTGGGGGGGGGGGTGCTGCAGGTGTCAGGGCGGAGGGGGGCACCCTGGGTGCGGGCAGGGGCTGGATCCCTGGAGAGGTTCTTAAAGACCCCAAGTTCAAATGCACGCGTGTTTGATTTTCCGAGAAGACAAGGGGGAGAGTTTCCCAGGAGAGAACCCACTGGGCTGGCGGGTCTCCGGCCTTCACTGTGCATGGTGGCCGTGCTGTCGCCCAGCACTGCTCAGGCCAGCGCCCGGGGGAGCCGCCCTCGGGTTCCTTCTGCTTGTTGGCAGGTTGAGGGTCCTCCGTTGAATCTGAAAATCTCTAACCGTTCCGGGGTTCTGTTTCACACCAGCTCCGTCCTCCACGCTGGCTCTCAAAATCCACGGTCTGGAGGGGACCGTCCTCGCCGTCGCCTCCCGGTCGTGTTCCGGGCTGTGCAATTTCAAGTCTTCCTGCTCAGAAATGTTGTTGCCTTATTCAAAAGCAGATGCCGTTCTGCTTTTCATACGAGCCAGACATAACGCCGTTGCTTAGATACCAGCATTTGTGTGTTAAAAAATGTTTTGCTGGCTTTTCTTCCCTCTGAATTTTCGAGATCTTGCTGGATGAGCTGCCCTCCCCACCCCCAGCCCTGCACATCCCGTACCCTGTGCTGCCTGTGCCTCGAAGATGAGCTGCGAGGTGACGGAGCTGGCGTGTGCTCGTGCAGGGCTCTCTTTCTGGAAAACACAAAATGAAAAGATGGCTTTCTTCAGGCTTTTGACGGCAGGAAGCCGCGAGCCTGCGCCCGGGGTTTGTTGCGGAAACGCTGGGTATCTAATCTGTCCCCCCCTGAGGACCATCTGCAGGGACACACCTCAGAGACCTTGGAGGGCGGGGGGGCACCATCCTCCGCGCACGGGGCTCTCCTGGCAGCACGGAGGCGCGTGGACTGCGCGTGGACTTCGTTCTCTCGGACGCCTTCAAACGTGTCCCGTTACCAGCTAGGGGCCTCGTTTGGTGCAGTAGATGCTATTTCCAAAAACTCAACTTGAGGCCGTTTTTTCCCCAGCAAACTAAGTTATAAATCTGATGCAATACATAAACCTGTTATATGTTATATGTTTATGTTATATGTTAACATAAATTATGTTATTTACATAAATCCTTTAGAGGCCCTAGTTAAGCAATAGACGTTTTTAGAGAAACTCCCCTAAAAAAATAAGCGATTTTTCTTAGAAGCAAATTAAAAATTTGACCTCACTAATTTACCCGTTTTGTAAATCGCCGAAAAGCGATTTCTTAGGGGCACCTGGTGGCTTAGTCGGTTAAGCATCCAACTTCAGCTCAGGTCATGATCTCATGGTCCATGGGTTTGAGCCCTGTGTCAGGCTCTGTGGTAACAGCTCAGAGCCTGGAGCCTGATTCAGAGTCTGTGTCTCCCTCTCTGTGCCCCGCCCCTGCTCTCAAAAATAAACGTAAAAAAAAGTTTTTTTTAAAGTATCTTCTTAAATAAGAATGTTTATCTCCCCACAAGGACAATGAAATGATTACGTTAGAACAGCATACAGTATACACACAATTTTATTGTGTCCTCAGTCAGAAGCTTGTATTTTTAAACCAATTGATCTGGAGAGAGAAAAAACTATGTCATTTACTATCTGAATGCTCTTTTATTTGTTTATATAAAAATAAAGAGGATTAGCTGTGTTAAAAAAAATATTAGCTTTATTTAGCAAAAGTATATTATTGTATTCTTTCCAACCTTGGTCTTCATCTTCTCTTTGTTTTATCAAGAGTGACCAGCAGAAACTGACCAAATCATTGGTAATAAAGTAGAGAAAAAGAAGAAAACTTTCCCTTAAATAGCCAGGAGCCACATAGCCCACAGCTTGGGTCACCAGCCTTTCAAGACTTTAACTTTGATACATTCAGTATTGTAATGGTGTTAAAATTGTCCTTCCATTCCAGAGACAGACCATTATCATAAGTGGACATTTTGGTTCAGGGTACGTGGCCTATTGTTTACTTGTGAGGGTTCATTTGACTTTATTAAACTATGCTCTCCCGTCATGATATTTGGGCTGGAATGTGCCTCGGCTCCAGGGAATCAGAATTAATATTTGAACATTTCATTCTTCTTTAAAAGAAGACTTGTCGGTTTTCGAAGTCAAGTGCAAACAACCGGATGTAAGTTGGTCGGTTGTAGACACTGGAGTTGACACATAACAGCTATCCGAGTGGCTGTCCGGCATCAGAAACGCCCCTGCCCTTGAGAGTCTTCCGCTTGGTCAGGGGACCTGGCAGTAAGCACATCTGTGCACCCCATATGTGCCAGGCAGTGCTGTGAGGACACACCAGACAAAGTAGTGGCGAGTGAATGGGGTTGGAAGGAGGCCATGAGGATATCTAGGGCAAGGGCATTCAGATGAGGACAGAGCAGGTGTGAAGGGAGGACGGTGAGGGCACCTGCCGGGTGGGGAGAGGAGGGCATGGCCCTGGGTCCACATCCATTCCATCCAGTGGGGCCAGAAACTCAAATATTGTAACCTGTTCCCCATGGAGGGGGGGGGGGGGGACTCAGCCAAGGAAGATGGCCTCCATATTTAAGAAATTTTAAACATATTTGACCATTTTCAGGTTTTTCCTGAGCTCTTAATGAAAAGGCAAATGTGTCCTGGGATCTCTTTACCTTCTTCTCCCCAAAGCAAAGTGTCCTTACCTTTGCTCTCAAAGAAACATTCTGCCCTTCCTTCCGATGATTCTGCTGAGGCGCCGCCGAATGTGGTTTTTCTCCTGTCTATTGAGCAGTGCTTTGCATAATAGCTGAAAGTATTTCATTAGAATCCTGAAGTGTAGCAGCAGAAACGATTTAAATCTACATTTCAATTATTTTTCTTAAGCGTAACAAAAAAAAAAAAAAGCTGGCATTTAAGTGGAAGTAAATTATTTGTCTAATTTCCATCAGGGACTTTTTCAAAGTCACAGAAAATGTGGTTGGTAGAATTCACGACCCTCCACTTCATCAGAGCAATTTCCTGTGATATAAAAGGGGGGTACACAGTAGTTGCCAAGGCCAACGCCGTTATTTATCTTTTACATAATGCAAAACAGGACTTCCCATCATTGTACCTCTGGCAAGACCAGTCCAACTGTGAAATGCGCTGATGTCCCATCACTCGGCTCCCGCACAGGCCCTGATTTTACCCTGTTTTCAAAGATGTCCCTGTACTTCAGACCAATCCATTGCGAAAGGAGAGGGACAATTCAATCCCCGAAACGATTAATCTTTTTAATAATTGTAAACTTATCATTTCAATTTTGCATACCCAGGCATAGTCTCCCTACAGCATTATTAGAAACGATTTTAAACAGCCTATGCTTTAAAACATGAAAGATTAAGCTTTAATTTTTGTTAAAAAAAAAAAAATCCCCGTAGGCAATAAATAGGTTCCTTTGTCTCATGGCCTTGAAATAAAAATTAAAATAGTTTAAATTGCCCATGGTTAGAAGAAGTGTTTCATGCAATTATCAGATGGTAGTGAATAAAATTAGAAATTAAATCATGAAAGAATAAAAACCAGGTAAATGCATATTATGCCTTTCATGGGTTTCTCACGGGGTCTTTTGAAGCCTAATTTAATCGTGTTTCTTGTCTTTTATTTTGATACGGTAAGTTTTCCTTTGTTTACTTCGTTCTTCTATTTCGTTAATTAAATCCTGGGTCATCTCTTCTCCAGATGGTGAACCTGTTTTTGAGGAATGTGTGTCTGTGTTGGTTTAAGGAAGACGTTGTCTGCAGGGCGTGCAGCACGGTCTCAGAGATGATAATATTTGTCTTCTCCCCCACTCGTGGATTTGTTGGTTTTGGCTGGCAGTTTTGAGAGCTTGGGAGAGAGCATTATTATTGCCAGATAGGCACACGCCTTTGTCATTTTCTGTCTAAAACATCATACTGCATTCGTGTATCACATTATTCCGCTGACCTTCGTCTGTTTTCTTTTTTTTTTTTTAAGAGGTTTTAAAGTTCTCCAAATGCTTCTGTAAGTGCACTCAGTCACGTGCACACTTCACGATAATAGATAATTTCTCCTGCTAGGATAAGGCATTTTAAAATGCAAGGGAGGCTTTTTCTTCCCCATTCCCATGTTTGGCTTTTCCAATAGTTTTCCCTTTAAATTCTAGGCAATATTTTATCTCCCTCGTCTTCCAGAGGTTACCTGCCTCCTTGAAGGCTGTGACAGACGCAGAGTCCCCAGGAAATGCTGGCACCTCCTTGTGGACTATTTGAGGTTCATGGGGACCTGGAGGTCTTTCCACGTGAGCCTCCCTTCCTGGGTTGCCACGTGGGAAAGGACCCGTGAGTGGTGACCTTCAGCGTCACACAACCCTGTCACCGGGACAGTGGTGGGAAACAAGGAGTTCTCCCCAGGGTCACCCCGGACGCTGTCCGTGTGACGAGAGGCGTCTGTCCCCGTGTGTGTATCTGCGTGTGTCCTTGGGGGAACCGCGTCAGGCGAGGAGGTGCAATTCGCAGGCAGCTTTAGCCCACGTGTGTGATCTGGGCCCCACACCTCCGCCCTCCAAGCCGTCACACGCAGGGGACAGGGACCCAGGGGGAGTTAAGGAGATGGGGCCAGGAGAGGCCGTCTCCCCGACGCTGCCGCCCTGACCCCGCGACCCCGGCAAGTCTGCCCGCACACGTCGTCCCCGAGCCAGAGCCTCCCAGCCTCCCCCTGCCTTCCCTCTTCCCACTCCCCTCTCCTCGGCCGCGCCGTACCAGCCTCTGGGTTCGTCATGCGTCTCATCAGGCAGTTCTGGTGCCTTCTCTGGGGCATGTGATGGTCCCCCCACCCCAGTGGGCACTACCCTGTACCGCGCCCTGAGTTTACTCCCTTTGTGCCGTCAGAATGCCCTCCAGCCTCACTCTTGCCCTCCATCCATTTGGCACGCTGTCGGCACACAAAACGGCTCCGTCACACACTTTCCACGTGGTTCAGGCGTGGTCGAGAGCAAGGCAGGCAGCTCGGCGTGGCATTCGAGGTGCTCCCTGATCCGCCTCCACATTCCCTGCCAGCACGCCCCCCAGCCGCCCCCCTCCAGCTGGATCGGGCGGTTCCATCCTCCCCAGACACGTGTCGGCCTTTAGGCCTTCTGCCTTCGCTGCCTGAAGCGCCTTCTCCGGTTTCCTCCTGCAAAACTCCCCTGGGTCACTCATCTATCGCGGTGTCGGTGCTTAGGAAGATTAATGTATAGGTGTAAATTTGGTTAAAATCTTAATGCACATCATAAAAAATACAGCTTATACTACATAAATTAAGCTGCAGTAAAAAACACTTAATAGTGATTGATAAAAATTGCTTTAAATACTCTAATACTTCTCAGAACCACTGCAAATGCCCCCTCCACCATGAAGCCTCCTAGAAAGAATTAAGCACTCCCACATTACATTTTTAGCATAAATAGTTCCCTTAGGTCTAAACCTGGGTCAGAGGCAGACTCCTTTATAAGGAGCTCCCTTAGTGACACCTTGCCCGTGGAGATGGAGAGAAAAGTGCAGTGGCAAGCAGGGAAGAGGCTGCTAGAAATGCCGCCTACCCTTCTGGGCTTTGCAAATACATTCTTCCTACTTCTCCCAGGACACTTCACGTATTTTCACTGCAGGCTAGTTGCTCGGACACATGCCCTGTTTCTCCCTGTCTCGATGGTAAGTTCTTTCAGAGTAGGAAGAGTTGATTTACCCAGAATCCCCCTTGCTTTGGGAACAGGCCATCACAGGCCCTCATGGGTTTTAGTTCTGTGGAGTGGTCATGTGACAGCCTCCTAAGACAGGGGGTTCAGAGCCGTCTGTTCAGCCTAGGACAGTGCACACATCTCCCAACAGGGAACCCGGCTCTGCCACGGTGACATGTGACGGTCCACGCACCGCCTTCGACCCATGATCCGGTTCTTCGGTAACCCCAGAAGAGCCGCACCTTAGAGGGGAATGCTCAGGTCTGACAGCTTCGTGGAAAATGAACTGTACTAATTTATACTAGTATAAAACCACATAAAGTGGTTTTTATTGCAATCATTTTACGAAGATTGGCTTTCATAACGTTCTCATGTCATGATGTAGATGTGAGCGTCTCAGATCAGATAAGGACATTTCATTTTTCAAAAGCGCCATCTACTTTAGTGTGGGCTTTTGAAAGATCATCCTCAGAAAGCTCCCCTGAACCCCGCGTGCCTTCCCAAGGCCACGTGCCCTCAGTGCGCCTGCGCTGCTTTGATAACACAGGAACTCAGCCGGCTGGGGAGGGTGTTTTTACTTACACTGAACTCAACCGCGACCTGCGTCTCTGACCTTCCCATTTTTCTCCACTCATCTTGTTTCACTGCTTATTACCAAAGAAAAGTCTCAAAACCATCACTTCTCCCCATCATTAGCTATACTTTTAAGTGTTTTAGTCGGGAAGGCTGTTAAAATTAGCTGTTTGTTTGTGGGGTTGAATCAAACAGCTTTCCACCCTATCACTACAGAAAGAGAACTGACAATCCCATTCTTTGCTCATTTCCTGCAAGTTTCAGCACTTTATCTTTCTAGAAGGTTTCCGTGTGTTGTTAACATTACAGGGCTCACTTTATTTTCATTGATGTTAACGGAGTTGAATATGATGTAAAAGCCCCATAAATAAAATGTCACCATAGTGACTGTAATTTCTGGATATATTTTTTCATTCGCTCAATAAGTATTTCCTGAGCATCTCCCGTGTACCTGGGACTGTTCTAGGCATTTCGAACACATCAGTGGACAAAGTAGACAGAAATCCGTGCCCTTATATAGTTGATATTTCTAGCATTAGTTCTTTAAAAAACGTATTTTACTAAATTTCTACTATTGTCAAATAATCTGTCGAGTCTTGAAATATAAACTGTCACTTCTACACCCTTAAAAATAACCATTTCAGAACCAATTTTTTGGTTTATGTTATGTTAAAATTTTGTGGAGACCAAAGTGGGGAAGGGAGGGAACCTTCTTTCTCTGCTTTCTTCCTCTTCTGTAAGCCTTGCCGTCTTTCTGCACATTGAAGGCAACAAAACTCTGAGAATAGTGTGCACTATTTAGTAGACTTGGCAGATGGTAAAAGTCAAAGAAAGAAGAGCGCATGCGCTTCTGCTAGCGGCTTCTCAACAGAAGCGTTTCCGTAAGGGCCGCCTGGGGTGGGGGGAGCCCGTCAGTTAAGCGTCCGGCTCTCCATTCCGGCTCAGGTCAAGGTCTCACGGTTGGGGGATCCTTGGGCTCCTCACCCAGTGTGGAGCCTGCTTAACGTTCTCTCTCTCTCTCTTGCTGCCCCCGCCCCCACTCACACATGCACTCTCAGTAAATTAGAAAAAAAAAGAGAAGCATTTCATGAAAACCTAATTATTTCCAAAGTTCTTGGGCATTCAGAACATATTTTGGGGGGGGGGGGGGGAAAAGGCAGTTGGCCGTGGTCTGTCTGTCTGGTAAGTGGTTCTTTATTTGTTTGGCATTGATCATCCTACTTCTAGGGTTTACAACAAACACACACACACACACACGTAAATACCTCCCAACCAGAGAAGTCTCACTGGCACGTGCTGTGCGTTTCCGGTGGGAATTAACCAGAAGTTTCACTTGCCATCAGGAGAATGAGAAGTCTGTTGGGCCGCACAGTGAGAACCGCAGCTCGTTCCGCAGGTCCGGGTGTCCTGAGCTGCCAGGGGGCTCTCGGCTCCTGGCATCCGCACAACTTTGCGTGGATGCGGTGCTCCGGACCTGGAGCAGAACCCCGGTCCCTCAGCAGTCCTGAGTGCCTGTAAAGTCACAAAGCTGCCAGGCTGAGGGGCAGAGCTATTTACTGATCACCTCCCTCCTCCGCGGCGCCTGCCCTCGGGTCTGTGCGGCCCGTTGCACCTGTGCCCCGGGCACAGTTTGTCCTGCCGTCCCCTGGGCTGTCACTCGCTCACCAGGCAGTGCTTTGTTCTTGCCTTGCTTTGAATACACTTCTTAATACAGTTAGATACTGGCTGTCCTTCGCACATTTGATTTTAGTGGCCCTGGGGTTGGAGCTGTACCAAGCATCAGCGATTCGTTGTAAATAATGCTCTATACAGTCTGCGTTGTGTCAGACCCACATCGGATCCTGTTGTGAGGCGTGTACAGGTGTGTTTTCTGTACAACATGGCCACTCCGTGTGCGTCATTTCCCGCGAAATCATCGATGTTGCTGAGAGAGCCGTGTTACCACTGCTTGTGCTGGGGGAGAGCCCGTATTAATCACATAATGATATTTTGTATTCAGTGGGAAAGCAACCAACTTACACTAACAGAAGGTGCTGACCGCCGCTGCCCAGAGGTTTATGATCGATCGAAGGTCCATGTTTTAAGACCTGAAAGCCACAAAGTAGGAGCACCGAGCTCACGAGTGATATGCTTCCACGAACCGCCGTAAACCAGATGCAGTGGCCACGTGAGTGCACCAACCCGGTCAACCTAGTTGAAGGGCGGGAAGTCAGATTCTGTCTTGAGGAGATGGGGGAAATTTTGAATAGGACAGCTGACATGTGACCCCAAACTTCCAGACTAGGTAGGGTTTTGAGATGTAGAAATGGAATGGAAGATCTAACAAATGTGTCAGGAGAAAAATAAAAAGGATTTAGTGAGCAAACGGAAATTCATCTCCTTGTGGACTTTGTTTACAAACGTGAGATGTATGGAAAATAAGGACCAGAGAGGGTCCAGAACAGTGTGGTTAGGGAGCCAGAACTTTCTTGTGCAGGCAGTGAAGAGCATCTAAGGATTTTGAGCACAAGAAAGTCCACCGCGGGACTTGAGCACTGACTGGATATGAGGACAGAGAGAAGGAGTTGAAGGTGACAGAAGCACGTTTAATTTGGGGGACTAGTGGCCCAGTGTTTTCATTGGTAGAGGGGGGGCAGGAGAAGGGAAAGTTGGTAGTAGATGATGATTGGATTTTGTGCTGCACACGTGAACAGGCCTTTTGTGTGAATCTATCCCCCATGCACGCGGTTGGATCTGACCGTGCACTTTGTCATGGCACTAGAAGAGCAGGCTGAAAATCAGCTGCAGAAGTGAGGTGGACCGATGTAAGCTTGGGGGTGGGTGATACCTTTAAGTTAGAATCAGCAAACAGAGCAGAAGAGGAGACGGGGCGCAGCACTCTGGCTGATGACTGTATTTGTGGGGCGGACAGGAGGAACCACATGGTGATAGCATGGTGTCCGGGAACCATGCAAAGGAGTTTCAAGCAGGAAGGTGACAGGAGAGAGCAAAGAAGGGGCGTTCGAATTTAACAGTTAGGCAGCTGCCCCCACCCCGTGCATGGCCAGGTCGCTATGGGGGAGTAGATGCCATAGTTCTAGAGGCAATGAGAGAGGAGGAATGGAGGACTGGAGGTGAGAATTAGATCTTTATGAATGACATCTTCATGAAATTTAGTGATAAAAAAAAGTCTACAAAAGTAGTAGGGTCAGGAGAGAGATGAAGATGGGGAAAACTTAAAAGTATTTCTAAGCGAAAGAGAAGGAGCCAGAAGGGAAGAGAAGAGGAAGAGGCCAATGAGAGGTGAAATTGATGGACTGAGTGCGAAGGCGGTGGGAGGGATGGAGCCAAACCCTCCTTTAGGCCTGTCTGTGGCCCTGGCGCCGTGCGTGAGGGCCTGTGACAAGCTGGGAGGAGGACCCTGCCACCGAGCGCCTGGACGGCACGCCCTGCCCTGCCCTCCCGCAGCATTGTATGTGCGTGGCCTTGTTCATGACGGGGCCTAAACCCGTGATAAATGCTGCGAACAGGGGCGGTGTAGCCTTGAAGGAGGGAACGCCTTCTTCACCTCTGAGACGGGAGCACACAGAGGCCAGGATCAGGGAGGACGCAAGGAATTTAAGATACGGAGGTATTTATTTACATCACATGTAGGCTAAGAATTTAAATAATCTAGTGCCAGAAACAGAGAAGTTCATACCCAGAGCAGAGGTTTAAAAAAGAGGTAATCTGAAGAATGTACTGGAGGAGGTACAGTTTCATTTTCTTTCTAGAGTATGTGGTACGTGGACATCGTGACCAAGAGTTGGAAGACTGATTCGGGGCAAGTCGTTTCATCTTTATCTAGTTTTCTAGTTTTCATCTTTATCCAGTTGGGAAATGGCGTTGTTCACTTTTACTGAAATATTGAGGTTAATGTGTACGTAGAAAGCATGCTGTCGCTTTTATTTAAAGACAACATTAAAGAATCTTAAGGGAAAGATGATTTCATTATTTTGGAATGATATTAAATCCCCCTGTTGACAACAGGAAACTAGGTTAAAACTAGAATAAGGTCAGTGATATTTTTCTCTGAACCTTTTGCCTTTGGAAATGAGTATCTCCCCGACCCTTCCTAAAAATACTGGAATATAAATGCAGGAAGTGGGCCCACTCCTTGCTTCCTTCTGCTTCGGGGCTTGGCTGAACCGGTTGGCAGTGAATTTCCCACAGCACTCGAGTGTGACTCCAGGTTATAGACCCAACACTCCAAAGACAAAATGGCACTGCTGGATTCAGGAGCGCCAGCTGACCGTGACGGGGCAGGACTAGCGGCCACCACGGAGAGTCACGCGTTGAGGCGCTAGGAGAGCTGGGGGTCATTACTGAGTCTGTGCTCGCGGTGGGCCATTCACAGGGGCAGCCGCCTCGCCGAGGCGCATGCTCGGACCGTCGAGACCGCTCTTCCAGTCTCGAACCCTGCTGGCTGGGTGCTTGACCCTTGCCAACTATGGCACCTGATCCAAAGGAAAACACTAGAAATGAGTGTGTTGTCCCTGTGGCCAAACTGCCTCCTCTCCAGTACTAAGACCAAATTTGGCCAGGTTTTCGGCGACCTGCCAGCAACACGGAGCTGGTTACCACGGAGGTAACCTCTCTCCAGGGTGCAGAGCCTGGTCAGATCATCAAGTTTTACAGTTATGGGGAGTCGTCCGGATACTGTGTCCAGCTGCCTCACGCAGGACCCACACGGATCCCCGCAGCGTTAATGATGGGCCGAGGAAACACAGGCGGTGAGCGGCAGATGGGACGACAGTCAGTCCCGCCACACCGCGAGACATGCAAAAGCAGGAACTCCGGGGCAACTGGAATTGTGTTTCTGGGTTTTTCCATGTACACGTTCTCACCCTTTTGAGGAAATCAACATTTTTTTTTTCACTCTGTGTTGATGACCAGCTGGAGCCATCCAGGGGGATGTGTGTACTTGTATTTTGGTAAATCGTTAGCAAAATATGATTGGCAGGGAAAACAGGTTGTTTTCTCTCTGCTCTATTCTTGTTAGATCCATATATACCGAGTTTAAATGAACGGACTTTTTCAAAGTGACCCCAAATTACACCTTCGTTCTTTCAGTGTCTGTCTTCATAGGACTTGGGGAGGACACTACAAACAAGGCAAGGCAAGGAGGTGCCCAGATTTGCTGACAACTAACGAAGTCGATTTCTTCCTTAGAAATGTCAGCTAGTGAGGGGCGCCTGGGTGACTCAGTCGGTTAAGCATCTAGCTCTTGATTTTGGCTCAGGTCATGATCTCACTGTTCGTGGGATGGAGCCCCACATCAGGCTCTGTGCTGACAGTGTGAAGCCTGCTTGGGATTCTCTCCCTCCCTCTCTCCCCCCACCCCTCCCCATGCTGGCACACACGTTTTCTCTCTGTGTGTCTCCCTCAAAATAAACTTAAGAAATGTCAACTAGTGAGCACTCCAGCAAGCGTGTGGAAATAAGAATTAAAATGAAGGAAACCATTTCTACTCGTGTTTCTGCACCACTGTCTCCCCTTCCAGTGTCTCCTTCCCTAGAATGATGCCTCAAGAGTCGGTCAGGGTCCAGACAAGGGGCTTGCTTCTCCCACCCTCTAGACTGAGAACTCCTCCCGCGCACCTTCTGGAGAACCAGGGTGGCCTGTGTGGCCTGGAGTTGCCCGAAGCCACGTCGTCGGCTGTTCCTGTGAGCTGAAGCGATGCACTGGGAAAAGAAAACGGGATGGATGTTTAGGGGATGGAAGATAACACCTGTTACAGACCATCAAGTAGTGACATCGGACCACCTCAGATCCTTTTCACACCATTTTCTGATACCAACAGCCTCCTCCTATCCTGTCATTCCCCAGCCCCCGAAATCTTGTAGGGAATAAATTAAGATAAGAGACGTGGTTCCGGTGGAATAATTGGGCCCCCTGGGAGGAGCGCCACTCCGTATTTTGCTAATGCCCTGGGGTTGTGATTAGCTAATAACGATAGTGCTGGTGTCATTGCCCAATTATTCCTCCTCACGGTCTTCCCTGCACCGGCCAGAGACCATGTCCGAGCACGTTTGAGGCAGGGTGGCGTCCTCAGTAGGTTGGGTCAGTGTAGACGGTTTGCTGTTTCCTAAGCCACAAAGCCGCTGTGCTTCCACCCTCCGATGACTCCGTGCAGATGCTTCATGAGTGCACCGCAGGCAGGGTCCCTCGGTCTCCGGTTGGTGTGTCCTTGTAGCTCGGGGACAGACCTCGTGCTGTCCGGGAAAGGAAGGGCTGCTTAACGTGAGGAAGCGGATGCCCTTGGTGGCTAGAGAGCACGGTCATTCCTGTGTGCTAGCCTCGGCCTGCCCGTGCGGAGACCAGGAGGCGGGCGCGGCCGTCGGGGAGAGAGAATGTTCCTGGAGCGGGGCGCGTGAGAGGCTCCTACACCCCTGACGACTGTCTGTCTGCTTCCCTTGCTGGGTCTGGACTCCATGGAAGAACGGAGGGATGGCACGTTCCCCGTGCACAGCCGCCGCCTCCCCCAGACTGCGCCTCTGGGTCTTTGTCAGGCCTTCTGTGCAGGAGGAGGAGACCTGCATGTCTCTGATCCCGCAGCAGGGGAGGGGGTATTGAGGCTGGTCTTTGAGCCGGGCCGGTGCCTGCCCCCTGCCACCAAGTAGGTCCGTGGGAGTGCCAGCTGGGAGAGGGAGCGTGGGCATCTGCTCCCCTCTGTGTGAGGGTTCTGTCCCAGCACCGAAGGGACAGGGCAGCAAGTGGCTTTGTCCATTCTGGTTGTTTTTATTTTTATTTTTTTCAATTTTTTTTTTTTTTTTGAGAAAGAGCACAAGCAGGGGAAGGACAGAGAGAGACAGAGGGAGACACAGAACCCAAAGCAGGCTCCAGGCTCTGAGCTGTCAGCACAGTCTGGTGTGGGGCTCGAACCCGCGAACCGTGAGGTCATGACCTGAGCCAAAGTCGGACGCTTAATGGACTGAGCCACCCAGGCGCCTCTGTCCAGTCTGTTTTTTAAAACGGCCACACTCTTTGTGACCTGTGAGCAGAAAGGGGCAGTCTCAGGAGTGTTTCACTGAGCCACCAGCTTGGCTGTGTCCCCAGGGGCCTCTGTGAGACGAGCATAAGATGGAACGGGATCCTCTTGACCCGGCTTAGGAAGGCCTTCGATTGGCCTCATCATGGGAGAAACTAGATACGGCATTCAATGTACCTGCCTCAGCCTTCAGTATTACTTTCATGTATTCATCTGCTCAGCAAATATTCGGTGCCTGTTATGTCTCAGTCCCGTAGGTTCTAGGAAATAAGGCAGCACTTCATTAATAAGCTTGTCTGCTGGTGGGGATTTTTTTTCACGGAAGATAGAACCATAACTTAGGAGACATTTCATTCCTGGTTTCCTGCCTCCCAGCATCTGTTCCCCTTCTTATCTGAAACCAAACCCTTCCTCCCCTACAACCTCTCACCTTCTCGGGCCCCGAACTTGTCCCATGCAGCCGGATGGGGTGCGGTGCCTCTGTGCGTGGGCCTCTGAGACCGTGCTTCCCACACTTCAGTGAGCAAGAGACACACCAGGAGGGCACGTTAACTCAAGTCCTGGCCCTGCAGCTGGACACTCTGGTTCAGAGGGTCCAAGGTAACCTCCAGGAGAATGAGGTGCAGGAGGTCCTAGACTCTGTTTTTTAAAAAGTGACTTTGTTCCATCAAATGTGTATTTGGAAACCATGCCCTCAAAGGACAATGCGATCCCTGCCTCCAGCAGACAGAAGAGTCCTCACCACGTGGCCCGCGGAGCATCTCCGCCGCCCCGGGCCACAGGTCAGCGAGTCTTCACCCCCAGAGTCTGGCCTGTCTCTTGTTACATCCTTTCCTCTGTGATGGGTCATCTAGAATTCGAGATGGCTGTGCTCGACGGGGCGGCTGCCTCTCTCAGGAAGAAGGTAGAAGCTACGTGGTGTCTGCAACTTGGCCGGACTGCTGCCAGGCTCTACTTAAGTAGACCCCTTCAGTCTGCGGTCTCTAAATAGACCCTGGGTTTTCACATTCTTCAGTTATGCTGCAGGCAGTGAAAATTGGAAGCTTCCCCAAAGGGCTGCCTTAAACCGGTAGAATTCCGCCTTCTCTGGTTTTCCCTGCCAGGAGATGCGGCCAGCCTGCGTTTGGCACTTGTAGAAACAATAAGAACGTTTCAGGAGTTGGACTGTTGGACCTCCAAAGCCATCGAGCGTTCGCCAGGGGCTGCAGAAACCCCCTGAAACGTGACCACCAGGTGGCCTTGGCTTTCATAGTTCCACAGAGGGTCCTTCATACCTCGCCCGCCCCCTCACGGCTTCGACCCATTGGCCCTCGTTTTGGTCTCCTGAGCTACAGAGTGTATCTTTTTGACGTCAGCACCTAAACCTGGCCCTTCCCTTAGTCTTCTCCTCCCTGGGCTAAATTTGAACTTTTCATCAACTGTTTCTCTCACCGGCGTGACTGGCAGGCCTGGTCACCCTCTTCCTCGCTCTCAGAACGATACACACAGACTGGGATTCCTGACAGCGAGACCAGTGGTACAGGCTGTGGGATTGGCGGCCATCCGTGCACCCCCTTCCACCTCTCGTCCTGGGACATGTTGAATCCGCATGACTCTGAGGACAGAGTGACCAGAGTCTCCTCAGCAGTGTTTATCAGTCACCTACTGTGCGTCAGGCCTCATTGCCACCTCATTTGATTGTTTGATTGTTATGTCAGTTCTCAGGGTGGGTCATATTATTCCCATTTTAAGCATCATTTGGAGCCTCAGCTAAATTGAGGGGTTGCCCAAGGTCGTCCAGGTGGAAGGGACAGAGCCCAAAAATTAAGGGCAAATATGAATGACCGCGGGTTCATTGATGCTGTAGATCTCAACAGCAGCCAAGATAGACGCAAGATGCGAAACAGGAATTGAAGTTGACAGGAGCGTTGTGTTAAGGTTCTGGAGCCAGAGAGCCAGGCGAAGTCCTGCTCGACGACGCACAGCTGTGAGGGGCCTTCCCCAGCTACTTAGCCTCTAGGATAACCGGAAACGATTAAAAGAGCCGATACACAGAAAGTACTTAGAACAAAGGCTGGCACATGGTAAGCCCTCCGTAAATGCTAGTGGTCGCCATGATCAGCTGCATTCCTCGTGAAGCTGAGTTGGCGAATGTATTAGTGTTCGATTGCTGCTGTGACAAATTACCGCAAACGTAGTGGCTTGAAACAACACACATGTTATCTTAAGACCCTAGGCCAGAAGTCCAGCAGAGTCACCGGGCTGGGATCAAGGGTATAGCAGGGGGCAGTTCTTTCTGGAAGCTCTAGGGGAGAATCCACTCCCCCTGCTCTTTCAACTTCTGGAGGCTGCGGACTTCCTCGACACACCGCCCCTTCCTGCATCTCCAAGGCAAGTCCTTGTCCCGCTGCCATCTCTCTGGCTCTTTCGAGCCGCTCTTCCACCGACAGGACCCCTGAGATTACACTGGGTCCAGGAAGATAATCCAGGACAGTCTCCCCATTTCAGCGTCCTCTGAATAGCAGCTGGTGAACCCTGTAAGCTCTGTGTCACCAAACACAGTCACAGCTTACAGCAATTAGGACACAGGCATCTTTGGGGGGGAGCCATGGAGCATGCAGTGGTAATTCTGGTCTCCCTCTCCACACATCGTCCTGGGACCCAAATAACCTTACCTGCCGTCTCCAGTAACACAGAGGTTAGAACAGAAGAGAACAGAGAGCAGGAAGGCCTTCATTAAGGACCCACCGGTGTCTTGTGTTTTAATTCGGTGGCCCCGTGGATGTCAGGTCCTTCCCAGTCTCTCCAGCTACATTTGTCACCTGCCTCCCGTTAGGGAGATCAAGGCTGGTTCGGACTGGAAGGGCAGGGGTCTGGTTTATCCACACGGCAGAGAGAGGGGAACTTTCTCCTGGGAAATGACGCAAAGGGTCTTTTCTCTCTGGAAAGCTCAGAAAGAGTAAGCATTTACGTCTGGAACAAATAAAACAAGTGAAGCATTTTTTTTTAATTTAGGTAAGATTCAGCTTGCTTGTGTTTTGGGCTGCTTTGAGAAAGTTTCCCAAATAGCCCCTCTCCCATGGCTGTTAGGTATCCCGCTGGCCTCCTCACCGAGGACTCGCCCACGTAGCTACCGCGCTGGCCCCGTCCTGTGCCACCACTCGCTGTGTGCACTGGGCAGGTCTGCTCAGCCTCTGCTTTGCTGAGAAGAAACTCTCAATCTAGTTCATGCATTGCCTCGGAAAACCCAAGTTGAAATGAAGGAACGTGGGTGGAAGTCAGTGCTGTCTGTTCATGTCGAGGGAGATTCAGGGAGAGAAACAAATTGCTGGGCCGGGTGGGCGCACCAGCGCTTGGCTCTCCTGGAGATACTGGACAGTGGATATTCCTCCAGCTCGTCTAGCACTTTCTCTTTCCCACCTTCTTCCTCTCACCCTGGCTTGGCAAGGAAACCTAATGATCTAGGCATGCCACCCATGGCCTGAAGCTTTGACCTGGGCCGAGAAACCCTTCTCAGTGTATTGTTGGTCCAAGACCTAGCGCCGTTCCAACGAGAAAGAAGCCGTCTTCTCACTTAGATTGGGGGAGGCATATGGGGATTGCTGAGCTTGGCGTCTTCCCAACAATGAATTAACCTGCTCAGAAGTGCAAAGAAATCCTGTGACGCTCGCCACCAGTCTCCCTTTCCCGCATCGTTCCCCCCTGTCTCTAGCCCTGTCCCCTTCCCACATTCTTTCCTAAGAAGGCACAGAACTGCGCTGCCGTATGAGGTAATGGTAACAGGCCTTCTGTTTATTGCTTGGCCTGTCCTGGTTAGCCGGCCAGTCATAACCTCTTGGGGTTCATCTGCAGTTTCTAACCAGTAGTAAAACAGGCTGAAGAAGTGACCTCTGACAAGACACGTCTGCACTGTGTGAGCACAGGGAGTGGGGCTTTGCTCCCCGACTCGTGTTCCTCTGGGCTTTGTTGCGCACGGAGCAGCCTTCTACTAAAACACGTGCCATGGACAATGGAGATCACAGGTTTATTTACCACCCTTCTCCCAAAATGTGCCTTTGGCCCGTCATAAACAGTTTGAGAAAGCAAAGGATATGGTTCTCTGTGGAGACGAGGGGGGACTCCAGATTGGCAGAATGCGGTTACCCAAGGCAGCCTTTTGCCAGTCAGCCAACACAGAAATAGGAAAATGTGTGTTGTTGGCATTTAATTTGTCTCTGCCTTTCGTGTCTCAGGTCTCTTTCTCTGTTGTGTGTCTGCTGAATATTTGGTTTTGGAGCACATGATTGAGATTGGCTGTGTGACAAACTTGAGGCTTTTTGCTTTAAAGAGATTACTTGCTAGAATTTTAAAGATTCTTCAAGGTGGCTAGATTTGCATTTGAGCTATCTTTTCCAAATGAGATTCCAGTTGGGGTGAATTTTCAGAGTATTGTCTAAAGCTCTGGGGCATGCAGCGTCCTCTCGTCTCAAGGCTAGTTACTAAGTTCACTCATCATTTTTTTTTTTTTTGTAATTTTGTTTTGTTTTGAGAGAGAGCATGGGAGGGGAGAGGGGCAGAGGAGGGGAGAGAATCTTAAGCAGGTTCCGTACTCAGTGCAGAGCCCGACAGGGGCTTGATCTCACAACCCTAGGATCATGACCTAAGCTGAGATCTAGAGTCGGATGCTTAACCAACTAAACCGTGCAGGTGCCCCATTAGTCCATTCATCTTAATGTCACACTTGATGCCTGTCCCTCATGTCCTTGACCTGTCCCCACCCTTCTACTGGGTCTAGCCCTGAACCACATACTGAGAGGCCCACTTGACTGTACCCAGTCTTCCTGCAGTTTTAAATAAATAGCAAACGAAGACATAAAGAGGCCTCTAACTTGCGTATGTTTGTATTATCAGTGACAAGTGGGCCTGCTGAATTTCTCAGCTTCCCGCCTCGCTCCTGCCCCTTATGTGTCCACGGCTCATGTGTGTGTGCGTGTGTGCGTGTGTGCGTGTGTGTGTGTCGCTACGGTACACTCTCTCCAGCTTGCTGCTCACCACTGTAGTTGAGAATTACCCCCACAAGGCAGAGAGAATGGCTTTCACCCACCTCTTCCTCAAGCCCGTCTTAGAGACGTGGAGGGTGTGAAAGATCGCTCACGAAGCATGAGGTCAGCCAGTTCTGATGTCTCCTGACCCCTGCCCCTCTTGCCACCTGTGAAGCTCCAGCTTGAAGTAGGTGACAGGCAAGTCTGCTCGTGGCCTTGTGGGTTTCCATGGGTGAGCAGAAACAGGCGGCACCTACGGCACGCACACAGGCTCTTCTCTGTGACTGGCCATGAGGAAGAGGAGGGTCATCCAGCCGAAACAGGGCCAGTGGCCGTCCAGTCATCAGTAACTCAAGCTGGGTAGGTGGAGAGCGGAGAGAAGCTTACCTCCTTTCTTGTTGTTTTATAAGACGTGTCCTGTGTGGGCTGGTCCCCTCTGTTCCATGTGTACCCAGTAATGGACAATGATCTAAAATCCCCCAGATGGCACTGCTCTGCCATGTTCATTACAAAGATCACCTCGCTCAGTCTTCACAGGCTTTTAAGTTGGGTGTTGTTTGTTTTCCCACATTGAAAAATGATGAAATAGAAGCTTGTGGAGAAGAGGAAAGTTTGAGTCCGGCACACTCGGTCTCAGCTACAGCCCCATTTTGACTCTGGCTTTCTGTCTGTAAATGGGGGTAATGAGATTGTAATGACGTGTTACTTAGAGCAGTAGTCTCACCCTGTGGGGTGTATGGGGCCAGCTGGAAACTTTCTCCTGCCCTTCGCAGGGACGCCCATGCTAACCCAACTTTCCTGATCCTCTCCTGCCACCACAGAGGAGATGCAGGGTGACCAGCCAAGGAGCAGGAGAAAGGAGTAGAGACTAATGAGGTCTGTGCTATAAACAAGGTCTGAAAAATGTAAGTTGTCGAGAATGAGGTAATGAGGCCCCGTCATGTATTTCCTCTCCAACACTTATGTCCTCAGGGGCATGGCGACGGGTGTCATAAGTCTTTCTAGGGATGCGCTGGTGTCCCTAACTGATAGGCACTTTCCAGGTCATTGACCTTAGTGCTTTGACACCCCTGCTTCCTCATTGGTGTGAAAGGCAATGGAGTCGGAGGCGTTAGTATTTCTTGTGAAATGCAGTGACTTCTGGCAACGGATTCTCTCAATCTGTGTTTCTCAGGTGAATGAGAGAGTATTCTGATGCAGTTACTCAGTTGACTACCCCGCAAGCCTTATCCCAGTTTGCTTCATTTCCACATCTCCATCATTTCCTGTGCTGTTTGAGGAATATCTCCTCTCCTCACCCTGTTGCTTTCTATCCCTTTCCCTTCTCAAAAATCTCAGTGAAGAGTCAGGGCATAAAGAAAAAGCGCTGAATAAAATGAGTGTTTTCTGACAGGACACACACACTGGTACCGGTGTTCTCTTTTTAGCTGTAGTTCATCAGGATAAAGATGCAGATGTTCATAGAAGTGTATCAAGGTCCTTTGCAATGCAAGCAATTGACCCAGTTTTCTCTTTCTCTCTCAAACTGTTGCAAAACTCTTCTGTCTCATTTTAATCTATGGTTTGTTGTTTGCATGGTATCTTCCCATCCTTACTTTCACCCTGTTTGTGTCTTGGCATCTGAAGTGTGCCTCCTGTAAGCAACACAGACAGAGCTAGGTTATTTTCTTAGTGATTGCTCTAGGGTTTATAATACATATCCTGTCTTATCAGAACCTACTTCAGGTATGTACTAACCCAATGCCAATGAAATACAGAAATATGCCTCCTATTTATAACTTTCTCTTCTCCTCCCCTTTTTTCTACTATTTGTATACATATTATGTTTATATATGTTGTAAACTTAACAATGTATAGTTATAATTATTTATATATTTTAAATGAACAAAGAAGAAAGGAGAGCAGATGTATGTATCTGTAGAGTTTGTTTATAACCTCCTTATTTATCATTTCTGGTTCTTTTCATCTCTTCTCGTGGTTACTATCTGGTCCAATTTCCTCACTGCAATACAACTTTGTCCCCCTACCTGCTTCCTTTGTGTTTACAATGCCAAATATATTTCTGTATTGTAGAGGCCCAACAATACAATTATATACATACTGCTTTAGGCAGTTGATTTTTTAATCAATTAAGAGAATAAAAGAATAATGCAAGTCTACAGTCTTTTAAAAGTATCCACATAATTACTTGTATTGGTGTTACGTATGTGTACGTGTAGGGATTTGAATTATTGTCTTAGGTCATTTGCTTTCAGCCTGAAGAACATGCTTTAGTATTTCTTGTAATACAATGACTGCTGGCAACGGATTCTCTCAATTTTTGTTCATCTAGAAATGTTTTTTCCTTCGTTTACAGAAGATAGTTTTGCTGGATATAAAATTCTTAGTTCATAGTGTTTTATTCTTTTCAGCACTTGCAGTATGCCATGCCACCGCCTTCTGGTCCACTCTTTCTGCTGAGAAGACAGCTGTTAATCTTCTTGGGATACCCTTAGACATGATGACTCATATTGTCCGCTCCACTCTCTGCTTGCAAGATTTTTTTTGTCTTCATCTTGGGCTTTTCAGTATTTTTACTACCACATGTCTGGGTGTGGATCTCCTTCCATTATCCTACCTGTAGCTTGTTGACTTTCTTGGATGCGTAGATGCAAATACTTTTTGTCGCATTTAGGAATTTTTCAGTCTGTGTGTCTTTGAGTATTTTATCTGCTCTTTTCTCTGCTAGTGGTACCCCTGTACCTGTATACTCCTATGTCTCGTGGCGTGCCACACCTCTGACGCTCTGTTCCTTTTTATCCATTCTGGATTCTCCGCTTTTTAGACTGCATGATCTCCATCATTCTCCAAACTCACTTGTTAGTCTGCCTTTTCAAATCTAGTGTTGAGCCCCCACAGTGAATTTTTCATTTCTGTAATTTACCTTTCAAGTCTAGAATTTCCATTTTGTTCATTTTCATAATATCTTTTTATTGGTATTCTTTGTTTGATGCAACTTTGTCATCATGCCTTTAAGCATGTTTTCATTTAGTTCTCTGAACATATTTCTAGGATGTTTGGATGTCTTGTCTAAGTAGTGTATCTGGGCCCTCTCAAATGCAGTTTTCTGTTGCTTGCTCAATGAGTAGAGGCCAGTTTGAAGGCCTCTCCCACACTTCCTGGCCTGGAATAAAACTCCTGTAAGACAGAGCCAGGGGTGTGGTTAAAAATGCCAGGGGCCTGCCCCTCCCTGGGAGAGACCATAGCCCTAGAAATGGACCTGTGGGGGGGAGCAGCCCTCATCTTCTTGGCCACAAGCTCCTGGAGCTGAGCTTCCATCACAGACACCAACCCTGGGGCAGTGGGAGAGGAAGAGCTGAGGGGGAGCAGCTTGTGGCTCAAATGCCACAGACTCTTGCTGTTTGTTCTAAGATTTAGCAAATTTTCCTGAATTTCTTCTTTCAAGGACCTTACAAGACTTTAACTGAAGGGTGCCTGGGTGGCTCGGTCAGTTAACCGTCCGACTCTTGATTTCAGCTCAGGTTATGATCTTACAGTTGTGAGATCAAGCCCCGAGTCAAGCTCTGCACTGAGCATGGAGCCTGCTTGAGAGTCTCTCTCTCTCTCTCTCTCTCTCTCTCTCCCTCGGCCCCTCCCCTACTCACTCTCTCAAAAAAAAAAAAAAAAAGGGAAAGAGAAAAAACTAGTTTAATTCAGAAGAGCCTCTCTTCCAACCCATGTGTGGCATATTCATGTCGTGTATTTCAGTTCTAGCTTCAGTGTGTTTCATCCTAGTACACTGTTACTGTATATAAATAGCATTTATTTAAATCTGCCTACATATTTACTACTTCCTTTGCTTTATTATTCCTTCTTTCATCTGGGATCATTTCTCCTTTAGTTTGAATCCTATCCAACAGAACATTTACTGAGGGTCTGCTTATAAAAAATAGTGTTCATTTTTATGTGACAGTTACTTATTTATTTTGTCCTAGTTTCCGAAATACATTTTTGTTGGATGTTCTAAGTTGACAGTTAATTTACCTCAGTACCTTGTGCTAATCTTACATTATTACTATTGATGTGATTAACAATATTTTTTAAAATACCTCATAGAGGTTTTTAGTTTTTTGGTGCCCCCATCCCCCATTTAGGGTCTCTCTGGTCACCCAGACCAACAAAGTACCAGAAGCAGAAGTCCTCCTGTCTGGGCTACTGCCCCTGGACAAAGACGCTGAAACCCCGTGTCCACCTCCATGTGATAGCCCTTCCCACACTGTTGTGCCACTGAGTAAGGGGTAAAAACTCTCCCTCGTGTGTGTTCTGATTCAAAGCCAGTAATAAAAGCCTGAAGGACTTTCACACAATTTTAGGTGATACCAGGCAAGTACTTCTAGAATGGTAATATGAGGATACCTGTGAACCCTTTCCCCCGTGAAACCACCATTACTGGTGAAAATTGTAAAAGTCAGCCACTTAAAATCTCCACAGATGGAGAAACAGTCTGGCAAATGTTCCAGCAGGAAATAAAGGTAATGATTACCTTTGGTTTTCGTAAGTTACGTTTGACTGTTAAAATTGTTATGGTAATATATAAAAGAATAGAAATCATATACATTGCCTCCAAAGTAGTAGAGGGGGAAATGGAATGTGAAAAAAGTAAATAAATAAGAGTCCTAAAGGAAGGCAAGAAAGAAGAGGAAAAAATATAGGCAGGACATATAACACAAAATTTAAACGTTTCTACTAAGACTGTTAGATTATTAGGCTGTAGTTTTTAAAAGCTGTATATATATTGATTATAAGAGATAGAGCTAAAATAGTAACAGATAAAAAAGCAAAACGATGGTAAAAGACACATCATGCAAATAACCAAAAAAATCTGAGGCTTTTATTTTTTAACATCCTACAAAACAGACTTCAAGAAAAAAACTAGAAATAAGATCACCCACAAAAAGTTGATTGCACTACCAAATACAATAGTTTATAAACATCTACACAAGTAGTAACATAGCTTCAAGATGTATTCCAAAAACTGTCCATATTTACCTGGAGAACTTGACATTACCACAGTGGGAGATCTTCACATGCTTTTCTCAATAATGGACAACTCAAGCAGACAAAGAAATAGGACTTAATTGTAAATGTTCCTGATTTTAAAAATTTACTAAGAGCATATTATGAATAATTTTTGCCAATATAAATTTGAAAAATATACAAATTCCTTGAAAGCTATAACTTAAACAGAATAAAGGAGAAAAATCTTATTTATTAAAGAAATGTAACCATCCCATGAAGAAATATCAAGCCCAGATCATTTTTACTGGCGCATTCTACTAAACATTCAAGTTAGTAATAATTGCAGTCTTTTGCAATTTATCCCAGCAAATGCAAAACTAAAGACACTGCCTGAGTCATTTAATGAGGTTAGCAAAAGTTTATTAGCAAAACTAAAGACAGCACAAGAAGGAAAAATAAATGCCAATCTTACTTATGTGCACAGATGAATAAATCCTAAACAAGGTATTATTACATAATGAAACCAAGAAACTACTGTTATTTTTGTAAGGTGTAATACTGGTTTTGAGGTTTTAAAGAAAACGTCCACAATTTTTAGAGTTGCATACTGAACTAGTATATGGGGAGGGACGACAGAAGGTCTGAAATTTGCTTTGAAATAAAGAGTGAGAAGGGGCGCCCAGGCGGCTCAGTCGGTTAAGCATCTGACTTCGGCTCAGGTCATGATCTCCGGATTCATGAGTTCAAGCCCCACATCAGGCTCTGTGCCGACAGCTCGGAGCCTGGAGCCTGCTTTGGATTCTGTGTCTCCCTCTCTCTCTGCCCCTCCCCCGCTTGCACTCTGTCTCTCTCAAAACTAAATAAAGCATGTTTTAAATTTTTCCAAAAAATGGGAGATTAATTGCTTCTCAAATATTTTAGAATGTGGATACGAGTTTATGGGAGTTTGTCATGCTTTTCTCGTGTGTGTGTATTTGAAACGTTTCATCACACAAAAGGACTGCAGACACTGGATTATGTATCATTTTCTTTTAAAAAGAGGAATACACAGTATGAGGTGTGAGAAGCTAATGGCCTACCTGGACAGAAATGTGACAAGGTGGGGAATTCATTTTTTTTAGGCCTTTGATTTGGCCTCATCCCAAGGGGGGTCCCAAGCAAGGTGCTTTTCAAGCAGTGCTGTGTGTGTGGTTTCTGAAGGCAGAGCAAGGATGAGCGCCTGCTGAGCAGGAACATTCCGGGAGATGGAGGAAGTTCCTGGCCGTCCTAGATCTCACAGCTAGAATAGGACCAGGTGCTGCTTCTGGCCCTGGTCAGAGTTCAGGTCCGCTTTTACCTCCGTCACAGGATAGAGCCAAGTGATGTCTGTGCAAACAGCGGGTGTGAAGCTGTGCAAGTGTATACAAATGTAAGACACTTGACATATTTACAGAAGCCATTTTAAGTGTAAAAGGGATGGAGAGTGCAGCTGCTTTGGAGAACAGTCCAGCAGGACGCTGTCCTGCTCCCGGTTGTGTGTGTGTGTGTGTGTGCGCGCGCACTCAAAAGAAAATGAAAGTTTATGGCTACACAAAAGCTTGTATTACAGATGTCCAAAGCATCATCATTCATACTAGCCCAAAAGTTGAAACAGTCAAAACGTCCACCACTGATGAAGGGATCCGCAAAACCCAGTGTTTCCGTACAGTGCAGTAGGACTCTGCAAGGAAGTCCCGGGCCGTGCTACACAGAGGGGCCTTGACAACAGCTTGCTAAGTGAAGGAAGCAAGGGGGGAGCAAAGAGGGGGATGGGGAATGAGAGCTAATGGGGATGGCTTTCTTTTGGGGGTAAGAATATTCTGTTAGATGGTGGTACGGCTATGTAACTGCTAATATACTAAAAACCACTGAATCGTATGCTTTTAAAAGGCTAAATTTTGTGGTATGTGAATGACCTGTCAGTAAAGCTGTTCTCTAAAAGGCTGGGGGTAAGAGAGAGTTTGGAGCAAAATGGTTTTGTCTCCTACCACTCTTCACTCTGTTACTCCCTCCGCGTGGGCCCTGAAGTCTTCTGTCAAATTCGGGAAGATGTAGGATTTTTGTTTGCAGAATTTCAGTGAGAAAAGAAAATGCCGAGTCCGAAGCAGAAACAGAGAGAAAGCCAAGAACTGCCATTTACTCCCACCCGCCACCCCCTTCTGTGCCGGTCACTGGTGAGCCTGGAGAAGGCCACGGCCGGCAGGACCGAGGCTCCCGTCCTGTGGCTAACGGGGGGGTGGGGGCACAGCCTACTTACTTAGAAGACGGCCTCCTGTTTGCAGATTCACCCCTAGAGCAGGGAGCACTGTCACTGGCCGAACAGAGCTGTGACGGCTTGTTTAAATCACCAAATCTAATCGTCAAAAATGGCCCCACGCACAGCCCTGTAGGTCTTTCCTCCCGAAAGCAGGGCCCCCAGGCGTGTGACGACTGTCCGGCCCGGCTCCATCTGCGGTGGGGAGGACGATTACTTTCCGGGCCGGCTGGCCTTCACTCATCTTGTGCTTTCTCTCCCCGTTTCCCTGTCTTGTTCTGTTTTTCAGTGGCTGCTTCAACCCCCAACTCCAGCGCCGGTGCAGCCATGAACTCTCTGACCTCTCTTGGGACTCTGCAAGGGCTGGCGGGAGCCACTGTCGGGCTGAATAACATTAATGCACTAGCAGGTACCCTCAACAGTGAGTATTTGCTGCTCTGGTGGACAGCCTTCCCCCAAATTCTCCCCAGACCTGCAGAGGAGTCAGGGAGACTAAAACTCGGGATGGAGGAGCACGTGCCCGGCGAGGCACATGCGATCTACGTTCTTGTTGCCTCAGAGGTACCCAGCCCTGAGCACCCCCGCTTTTTCCCAGCACGCCGAACGTGCATTCCTTTGTTCGGAGGGGTCTGTGGCTGACGGCTGGGTGCAGGTTTCCCAGGGCAGGTGGTTGGCTCTCCTCTGAGAGGCAGTGTTTTAATAGAAGAGTGGACGCCAGGGTCCAGTTGCAAATCCGGCAGGCACCTGCAGAAACCTCAGCTAATCACGGCCCACCCAGCCCCGGCTCCAGAGTCCCTTTTGAAAACTGAAAGTTCCGGATTAGATGATTTTATCGGTGCCCTCTTGCTGTAAAGATTGATGACCTATATAGAGAAGGATTGGAAAGAAGGAAACAAAGCTGAGTGGAAGAGGCCGGGCGGGCAGCGGTGCCGGCGGGGTCGTCAGCACTCACAGACGGGGTCACTCCACAGCAGTGCACCTCTGAAGAGACGCACGTCACCATGGGCGGGTTGAGGCAGAGGGGGGCAGCTCGCTTCCAGAACTACTTCAGCCCGAAACCTAGGGACTCTCTGAAGAACTCCAGGTTCCGCCCCACACAGCCTGCCCGTTTCTGCCATATTAGAGCTGTGGAGGGGACAGTCCCCAGCCAGAGAGTAAGTCATGGTTTGGGCTTGTGCCTCGCACACTCCCCTGGAGAAAACTGACCCTCCGCCCAGAGAAGGGACATCCTGCTTGCCTTTCCCTCAGTCCAGTCCTGCGCCCAGAGTAGCCAGGCCCAGGAGAGCCCGGAGCGATTCTGATTTGGGGGCTCAGTTACCTACCACGCAGCGCGGGGGACACAGCACCTGCCCACTTCAAGCCTTACAAAAGGGTCCATGGCAAGTTAGTTTATGCCATGACTCAAGAAGTTTTTTAGGGGGCGATCAGATCGTATCATTTTTTTAAGAAAAAAAAAATCCCAATAATTATACTTGAAAATCTCAAAAAGAATACCTTGCCATTTATTTGAAAGAAAAAAGAAAATAGTCTAGACCTCATCAAATTTCCAAATTTTTAATAAACGCTTTTATTCAAATAACTCTGGGAAAAACAAAAATTGGGACTGAGTTTTATCTGACCATAGGCCAAAAAAAAAAAAAAAAAAAGGTCATTCCTTCCAGATATGAAAGCTCTTGAGTAGCAAATAGCATGTGAAGGGGTAAGCATGTGACAGCAGAATGTCTGATCCCAGTAAAAGAGCCTCCAGCTGCCTACTTCCCAGCAGCCCCGGAGGAGCCCTCATTCCGTTTACTCCTGTTTCTGACCTTGTTCTGCAGACGCTCCAACCTACTTCCTTCCCCTCGGTTGCAGACATGGGTGTTTACACACATCCTTCATACTGCTTCTCTTGCCCCAGGACCTAGTTCCCCTAAAACAAGGACTTTGATTTGATCGCCTGCCTGTCCTGTCCTTGGTCTGCAAAGTAACAGGCCAGTGGGAATGGCTGTCCTCCTCAGCACGTGCTCATGACTGCTGTGTGTCGTCCTCGGGTCCGTGTGTCCGCCTCTGTCCATCCTGGTCTGTTGTGCTTTGCTGGTTTCTTCCCATCATTACCATGAGGGACTATAGAAGGATTCTGTTAAATGGCCGAGACTATGACTAGTTCTTGTGTGGGGTCTGTGTCATCAAATGTTGCTTCTGGCAAGGACAACAGGCTTAAATTGTTTGCAATCAGGGTAGTACAGGTATGTATAGTTCGTGGGGAATTAAGAACATGTCTAGTTTCAAACAGTCCCTACCAGACAGTGTGAACCAGGAAATGTGTTTAAATCCAAAATCATGAACAAACAAAACTACATTCCTTCTGATCTGGGAAGTATTACTCGCACAGAGATATTTAATTGGCTTGGAGCAGGTATTTGTTTCTTTTCTCAAATACCAAGAGCAACCCAAAATACATTAATAGTGTCCTCTTCCAGACCATTCTGCCTGAACAGACATGATGATGCTACCTGTCCTGCTGGATAATTCTCAGAGAAGGTACTCAAGAAATGGTTACCTGAACAGAGGTAGTTGCCCACAGTTTCCATATCATTGCTATTCCCTACCATACTCCATCCCAGGAACACTTACTGGGTACTGAAAGAATTCTCTGGCTGTCTGAATAGAGTCAACTCTTTCCCAGGGATCAGGGAGCCAGGAAGAATATAGATAGATGGAATCCCATTAATTCCCAAACTCGTCTTCCTGTAAATTTTACCCCCTTCACTTCACTCCCCCTCCCCCTCCCAAAATAAAGTTTTGGGTAGAAGAAAAGTAGCTAAATTAAAGTGTTCAAGTCTGATGTCCCTCTCCTTGCTCCATACATTAATGAATGGAGGGGCTAAAACAGTGCAGTCGAACCCTAAAGCTAAAAGGCAAGATCAGAAGGAATGTGGGTGATTCACTAACAGGGCTTTTCCTTCTGGATTATCTGAGGGTTCTCCAGGCATGTTCCGTTTATTAAGAGCTGAGCAAAGACGAAGAAAATATTTTTTGTGACACACCCACCCAAGAGTCTGTATCTGACTCTATTTAAATGTATGTCAAGTGACACACTTAATTTTCCTTGTTCTTCCAAAAGGCTGACCATACAGGCTTACAATTAGGATCATCAGAATATAATCAGGCACAAGTGCCTGGTGAACAGTGATTTTAGGGAAATACTTGGCTCTTGAACAACACAGGTTTGAAATGGGCAGTTCCACTTAAGTGCAGATTTCTATCAGTTAATACAGTGAGATACTACAAATATGTTGTCATTTTTCTTACGATTTTAACATTTTCTCTAGTTTATTTTAAGAATACAGTGTATAATACATATAACATACAAGAAAATGTGTTACTCATGTTAGCAGTAAGAGCTTCTGGTCAACAGGTTGTTAGTAGTTAAGTTTTGGGGGAGAAAAATTAACACAGAGAGAGACCTCTGAACTCCCCATGTTTGTTGTTCAAGAGTCAACTGTACTTTATGTAAAGGAGAGAAAAGAGGAGATGTTTGGGGCATATCTTTATGTAAAGGAGAGAAAAGAGGAGATGTTTGGGGCATATTATTCTGGCTTATCACTCTTAATATGCAGTATGAAATTACTGTTGATCTATATTCTTGGAATTTGTGAAATGCACATACTTACATACATATACAGGCACACACAACTTCACACAAACTTGTGACCGTAACCAGACAAACACACATATAAATGCCACTAAGTTCATATTCATACTCCTCTACCATGGTTCTAGACATTGTACACTTATCAGCTTGCAGCTTAGAAGGATGTATACCTCATCTACAGCAAGGAAAATTTACCAAATTTACCCCAGGAAATAGATAACAAATCTACAGCAGGAATATATTAATACATTCCTATTCCTACTTTTGGTCTTTTTTTTTTTTTTTGTACTTACTCTGCCTCTACTTTTCAGTACCATCTTCACAGTGACCACCAAAAATGCTCCTGCTCATATTGGTGGGTCCTTCTGTGTCATTTGCAGAGATTTACTCAGTCATCTCACAGCTCCTCAGGTACCTCTCAGCTGAGGACCTTTGGAGACTTAAAGCATCTCACAGGCAGGATATGCACTGCCTTTGTGGACCATTAGCAGAGATCTCCCCTTGTTGAGGTTGCCACGTCTGTCATTTTGTTCCTCATCCACACAGCATGCGTGGGAATTTAGATTAAACGGGATAAAATGATCGATCCTTTTGGCTTTGCAAAAGAAAATCCCTATTCTTTTAAGGGGAAGCAGTTATTCATTCAATTTAACTTTCTTCAAACCTCTGTTTCTACTGCCCACAATTCTTACATGTAACCAGACACCAGCAGCTGAACTGACAGGTGTTATCTTTGACACAATAATGATTTAATGTAAATCTTCCTTGGGTGATTTTTCAAATTTTACAGGGTAATCAGTTACCTCCTGTGCCTTGGCCCTGGCAAACACAGGCCCCAGGATCTCCAGGAGAGTTTTGGTTTTAAATATTCTCAGTGCACTTACACTCGTCAGAATTGTCATCATTTTTTGCTCAAAAGGATGGTTATACGATGGGGACGGAAAGGCCCGGGCTGGAGAGCCCTTGCCAGTCTCCTCGTTGGCATCAGCACCCCTTTGCTTGTCACCTCCGTGCCGTTGGGGACCCCACCTCGGGCAGGTGCAGGCGCACAGATACCGCCCACGTATGTGCAGTGAGCTGAAACGGGCCGAACCCTTCAGAAAGCAGCCCTGCGGAAGACCTAGTCCAGAACCACAGCCAGCCACTGTCAAGTGTCGGCACGGGCGGTGACCGTGCGCCAGAAGCCTCACAGCAACCTGGTCCTGAGACCCTTCCGGTCTTCCAGGAGCACGGAAGTTCATCCGGCGCCTGTGTTTCAAGAGGGGAAAAAAATGCGAAAGGGGGGAAAGAGAAGAAGATTCTCCTAACCTGGATGATTAAACAGAAAGAAAAAAAAGCCCTGCGCCAGAGGAGGGGTCAGGGTCAAGGACGGCTGCAGGGACGCGGCCCAGGCTCTTCCGTGGCAGGGCCAGCAAACCGAGGCCCTCGGCGCGCTGCCCCAGTGACAGCAGGGGACCCGGGGGCAAGGATGACAGCCAAGCGGGTCTCAGCTGCGCTCCACGCAGCCCTGCGCGCGGGGATGCACCCTTGCCCCGGCATGTGAGGAGAATGGCAGGCAGGTCACCCCTCACTCTTACTCGAATTTCATCCTACGCGGGAATCGGGCTTTCTGGAGGGCTGAGCCCCACGGCGCGGCCGTCTGTATCCCTGGCACCTGTAACAGGTTGACAGAAAGGAAACACGCGGCACTTGACCGTGCCCAGCCCTTCTTAATTTCACACCCTCCTCCCACCTCTCTGGAAAAGAAACATGGATGTTTCTTTGCATTCACACCACTAAATAAGACCAGAGGAGAGAAGTCAGTCCCCAGCCCTTCAGCACCATAAGAAGAGCAGGGGTGAAGGAGAGAGGGCTGGGTGAGGTAAATAGGATCCGCTGGTGTCTGAGGGTTTAATTAGGAGGCCACACTAGCTCCAGCATTTATTTCCAGGACCGAAAAAAAAATTAAATAGACTCCTGCACAATGAGAAACTTGAAGCACAGTCCTCGGACCTCTGCTGGCCAGCACCTTTTCAACTAGTCTGAATTTGCTGCATCTGCCTGCAGGAACACCCTCTCGGGAGGCTTACTATTCCAGTCCCCTGTGCCTCAGACTCTCCTCACCGCCCCCCCCCCCCCACCAGCCCAATGCTGTGTCTGTACTGAGCAGACCCGGCTTGGTAATTTCTCCCAGGGCCCACCTGTCTCTTCAGGCCTGCGGCACTGTGCGTTTCCTCTGCTGTTGGGCCGTGGTCTGATTCCGCTCTCGTATGTAGTCCCTTTAACCTAAGAGATGAAGTTCTCAGAATCCCACAGTCGTGTCCACAGTAGGAACATTCCCCACTTGCTCTGTCTCCTATGGGTGGCAAGCAGGAACACTGATGGGTGGTGACATGATTCTAGGATTGGATTGCTCTGTATAATTTCTAAGCATCTGTATCTAGTCCTCGGTCCTCGTTAGACTTCTTACCGATTATTTTCAGTCCGTCATCTCTGGTGCTTTAATAGCCCTAATCAATAGCCCTAATCCGTTAAAGAGTTTCATTAATGTTTTCAGTAATTTCTTCCCAGAAATAGATCTCTTTGTTTTAAATGTCTTAATCATAGAAGGAACTAAAAGCAATTATGTCACATCTCCATTTCCTGAGTTCATATGAAAGTTAACATTCTGTAACAGTATTGCTTGTTTTGACTCCATATTCAGGGAAAACGTGGCACAGTCAGCAACCGTAGTAGAGCAAACAAGCAGCTAGGTTACAAGGAACAAAAAATCAAAGTATCCTGGACAACATCCAGTTCACATCCGTTAATAGCCAAGAGCCAGCTTACAGACAGGGGTGTCACTTTAGTTAACTGAAAACCATGACCTGGAGCTCCTTCGGGGGTAGACACTGCGGTGACATGGGCACTGGTTAGAATTTGCATGCGTGCATGCGTCTCCTCGAGGCTAAAGGTGGCCCCATTCTGTTTTGAGCCCCTCGTGCTAAATAAGTAGCTTTAGTTCTCTGCAGTTAGGGTAAGGGTCCACATTTTTCCCTGGCCTTAATTCTTGGTCATTCCTGTATTCCTCCTAAGGTCCTCCTGCCTGACACCACCCTCTGCTGCTTCGGAGGGCCAGAGGGCACTGCCTGCGCGCTGGCTCGCCGGGGACGGAGCCGGCCTCCGGGGCCAGCTCAGCAGACGGCTTAGGGACGGACACCAGTTTTATCCATTTCTCCTCAAACCCTTGTGCCATCGCCCGCCTCCTCGGAGAGCCCAGGAAATGGGTTTAAGTGTACAGATGTTACAAGCCTCTGTCACGAATGGTTTTTTTTACATGCTTCGAAGCTCCAAGAAGGAAAGGGATTTCATTTCAAAAAGACAGCGGGACTTGCCAGTAGCACAGCGCATGGAATGGAGACGTACTGTCTATCTGTAGCGCGTCTGTGAACTTGGGTCACGGGCCTTAGGGAGTGAGGGTTTCATCGTGCAGGGGGTTGGGGGGCTTTGTGGTGCGTCCACCATTATGCCGACGTGTCCCTTCATCGCTGCGTTGTTCCTTCCGTGTCGGTTTCACCGGTGTGCGGGCTGCATGCACTTGCTGTTGTACGTGTGTCAAATGATTCTCTAACTTCCTTTGGAAAGCACTAATGAAAAGTGCTATTTCTCTTCTCTATTGTTGGGTTTTTTGTAAAGTTGCTCAAATGCTCTCAGGTATGGCGGCTCTGAATGGAGGACTTGGCGCCACGGGCTTGACGAATGGCACGGCGGGCACCATGGACGCCCTCACGCAGGCCTACTCAGGGATCCAGCAGTACGCGGCCGCGGCGCTGCCCACTCTGTACAGCCAGAGCCTGCTGCAGCAGCAGAGCGCCGCGGGCAGCCAGAAGGAAGGTAGGTGCCCGGCCCGGCGGGCAGCGCGCAGCCGCCGGCGGCCTTCGGCACGAGCGACGCCAGTTAGCTTACTCGGGGGCTTCCCGGCCTTTTGGGGTTTTTGTTCTTTCTTTTCATCGTTGACTTGACCTCCCGAGACGGACTTCTCCCCCACGGCGCCCTTACACGCAGTCACTTAGGAGCTGCTGCCCTCACGACACTGAGGCGGCCCCTCCAGCGTTTCTCCCCTTACACGCCGACTCCTCGTCGGCGCAGGGGCCGGAGGGACAGTCTCCTGCGGGCCAAGGGCTCCCAGGCACGTCCCGGGTCTCCCGGTGTCCACTCGCCCTGGGCCCGTGTAGCCTGCCTCTCGGCAGGCGAGCCTTTCCAGGGCCATGATAAAAGCCACCATGAGGAGGGACGGGGTCTGCGGTTAGTCAGGGGCCTTCTGAGGAAGTGACTGACTGACGGTCTTGCTCCTCTGCCAATAAGGCTGAATGAGTAGGAGGAAGTTGATGCCAGGAAGGAATTCACGCGAACTGTAGAATAGTCCACGGGCCAGTCCAGAGAGGGACAGCTCAGCTGGTCTCTTCCTTTCCTCCTTTTTGGTTTCTTGAAAGCAAAGTCCGCAACATGATGTTTATTCTCTTTCCGACCTGTTACGGTAGGGGGGACGAAGCTACCATAGGGAAGTACCGAAGACGGCTTTTTAATTTCTTCCCCTTCTTTATCCTTGCCCTGCAGTTCCAAACTGTTGTCTGCATATTCTGACTTGAAATGTGGTGTCTTACGAGAAATAGTTTTATTTTATAAAGTGAACTTTAAAAGGGACACAGCTTTAAAGATCCTCAAGTGTAAAAAAAAAAAAAAATTTTTTTTTTCATTTAGGAATATGAGATCATTAAAAACGAAAGATACAGGAGTTTCTCCTTACTCTTAGCCGTGACCGTTAGTGTAGGTTTTTAAAACCCTGCACCACCCCTCGGTCCACTGTTTCCCCCGAGGAAAGCCTGCACTGAGTTCCCTTTGGGGTCTGACTAGCCAAGATGGTGACAAAAAGGGGTGGTCGGAGGAGTCTAGGAGATAAGGATGTTCTCAGAAGAGAACATAAAAGCCAGGGCCCTACATGATTTTTAGAGAATGCTGGGGCCTTCTGGCAAGCCGCATGACCCGTGTCTCTCTCAGCATGTAGCGGTGCACAAGTGAAGTCTGGGCCCCAAACACTTCTTCCGTTGCTTCACTGCACCCCCTGCCGGCTGTGTACCCACCTTGACTTTCCAGGAATTGCCTGCGCGGTGGCTCGCTCTCTGGGATTAATGTGAAGAACGGCCGCCCAACTGCAGAATACTGACACTTAGGTATCGGGGGCTCCCGGTAGCAAGGTTTAGTGCCTGATTTTTTCTGTTGGTGGTGTTTTTTGGCTTGTTTAGTGTTTTAAAGTCCTCTCCTCTGATCACCTTCTTCTCACCCAGTTGATGTGCTTGAGAAATTTAAATCATCTATTTATTTGGTTAAAACTTAAAATATTAGTTTTAACCAAAGTGTTATTTTCAAGGCAGGTTATACTGGAAAGGAAAAGAAAAACAATGAATTCCACTACTAAATAGATTTTTAGATTTTCTACTCCATCGTTTTAAGTTGAAAGTCAAGTTGATGTATTTAGTCATGTACCCTTGTGTATTTTCCCAGAGGAAAATAAGCCAGGCTGGCTTTGTTTTGTTTTTTAAAGTGGGTTTGAAACTTTGCCCAGCTAAAGCTTCTGAAGGCTGATGGGGAACCCTGACCACCTTTCCTGTCCCTCCTAAATACCCTCTGACCTCCTCCATACCTTCCTGTCCTCCCTGAGTGACAAGAGGCAAGTCACATACACACACAGAGGTAGAGCCCCTGGATGCCCATGCCGGCAGGCTGACACCAATCCCCCCAGTGCTCCCTGCCAGACCGGGTGCCCCATGACAAATACAAAAGCCCAGCAAGCTGGGGCCAACAGTGTAACCAACTCTAGGAATGTGTGATTTGTCAGCAGGTTTTTACTAAAGGTAAAGGTGAGGTGGATACACAGGGGGAGCCCTCAGATTTCTGGCAGTTTGCAAAATCAAACTATTGCTGGGTGCTGAGAATGCGGCGGGGTGGGGGGGGGGGTCATACACTAGGAGATGCAGGTGGCATTTTTACCTGATAAAATCAGGAGTAAAAGGACAAAACCTCCTTAGGTTTACTCTCGGTCCCCCTCTCTGGCTCAGATGCAGTCAGAAGGTCCAGTGTTCTAGAATGCCAGGATTACCCAGGTGTTGCCAGTACATCTGTCCTCCCCAGGCTTCAGGACTTGAGATGACCTCACAGATCCAAGTGGGTCCCATAAGTCCTCATTTGTGCACCTGGATCTTTTATCTAGAAGGAACATAAAATCTGGGTGGCACCAGATTTGCCCAGTGTCCATACTGCAGACGACATCCTGGCCTAGTAACACCCATAGCATGTTTCTAGCGTTCTGGTTTTATATCTATTCATATTAAGTTGGGATTGCCTAAGAATTTTTTTAAACCTGGAAACATCTGGGGCCCTAAGCCCTACAAGCGTGTCCCTTTAAATACAGACTGCCTCCTGTGCACTGGAACCAGCTGTGGCCGTGCAGCTTGTGAGCGACACAGTTAAAGTGGTCACGGTGGCACTTAAAAGTGCTTCACCTGTGTGGCCTCCAGAAGCCTTCCTTGTGAGAACACTGTTTTGTGGGAAGGAACTTAGTGTGCCTTTCCTTTACAAAGGTGTTTCTCTCTTTTATTTTTACAAAGTTCTTTTTAGGTTCCTTAGACCCAGATCCTGCCCCCACCTGCAGGCACTGCTGGTTCCAGGGGACACTGCGCCCAGGGCTTGGGACATCCTAGAGGCATGTAGCCCTGGGGCCTCTGAGAACCAGCTGGGGGAAGACCTGTGACGACAGCAGGCGGCCTGGAGAGCGTTTCTGCCTGTTCTTAGAGTGCCTCCCACGAGGCCACTCAGATCCCCCCCCCCCCTTCTGCTTCCTTGGGCCTTCAGATGGTTCTTGTGCGGTGGCTCTCGGGAGACGGAAGAGCGCGTGGGAAGATGGTGCGGAGAGCTTGCCTCTCTAACCAGTGTAGCCAGGAAGACCTTCCCTACTCTGCCCTTGCTTCTCTGGAAAGTGACAGCTGAGCGTGAGGAGCTTGGTTGAGTTTAGTCTCTGACTAGAGTCTGCACCCTGGGCATTCATTTCCAAGGCTAATCTCCAGTGATAGAATTCCTACCACGGCTGTGAAACTCCAGCTACCTATTTTTCCCTGCTTTGACTCATTGCCAGTCATTTCTAATAAAAATGATTATTAGACTGTGTGTTAAGAGATTTGGCAAATCAAAACTGGATGGATAATTAGGTAAATGATTGAGAAATCCAAGCAACATTACTGCTATATCCATTACTCTAAATTGATGCAATTTGCTTAGAATACACAGGATACTCCCAAGAAATAGTATATACATATAACAAAAACACAGCTACCTGGGAACAACCCGCGCCTGCATTCTCCTCCCCAACTCTGCCCTACGGCAGCCACCCTCACCCCATGAGAAGGAGACTTAAGACTATGTGCCCTACGCAAGTGTGAGCCACAGAGGACTGTCTGTGAAAGGGAAGCTATTCTTGACCAGTGTCTCTTTGGCAGTTAGGACCATCTGAACAATGATTCCCACCTTGACCACGTAGACACCTATTTCGTTCCCTTTAGTATGAGAGAAAGGCACATGCTTAGCCTATCTGTTACTAGGAAGAGGCCTGGGGAACTCAGAAGTGAAGAATACCTTACTCTGATTTCTTTTTCCTCTTTAGGTCCAGAGGGTGCAAACCTCTTTATTTACCACCTTCCACAGGAGTTTGGAGACCAGGACATTCTGCAGATGTTCATGCCTTTTGGAAATGTTATCTCTGCTAAAGTCTTCATTGACAAACAGACCAATCTGAGCAAGTGCTTTGGTATGCAAAAGAAACCAAGCCAGACTATTACAGTACATTCCCAAGTGAGGAGTCATGGGAAGGAAGATGGAAATGGCAAATATTTTAGAGGTCCAGATAGGGCCTTCCCCAGGTGGTGCTGTTTCCTGGTTTTCTGGATCCACGTAAGGAGATTGGGCAGAGGCAGGGGCTATATAAAAAGGAAGGATGTGGGAAATTAAATGCCTGTACATTAGGTATTGCTGTATCCTGTGCTATTGGAGTGTCTTACTCCATACATCTAATAATCTTTCACTGTAGGGCAGCAGCGATTTCTTTAAGCCCCATGGTTTGAACCACAGCTTTAGCAGATGGAAATACACTTAACAGACCATGGCGTAGTTTAGGCTATCCTGATACAGAAGGGCACTGCAGACCCTTCTGGGACAGTGGGATGCAGACACTGGCTTTGGGTAGCACGTTGTACTGGGAGGCTTCCCGTTCAGCACCACGACACACACTCAAGTGAGCCCTCACTGAATGCACATGGCCTCTGGCCATGCTGCCCGCCACACCACGAGCCCTGGGGCAGGCCGTTGAGGTATGACACAGTCACATGGCAATGCTGCGTCGTGCTGACACTCAGGAGCCAGAATTTGCAAAGACGGGATCTGCAGGGACTACCAGAGTGGAGGCAGAGCGCAGGAGTTACAGGAATTCAGAGACCACTGGAAAACTCAGGTCCTCGATGGCCTGGCCTCCTTCCTCAAGCAAGTAGCCCAGATCCTGCCTCCTCAGGCAGGGTTTGCCCCCTGAGAGAGTAAGGCACACTCTCTACTTGCTCTGATGTTTTATAGCAAGAGGACAGCATTCATTAAATCTATTTCGGATTTTACTTTTTGAACCCTTTTGGGTCCCCAAAGTGGTTTAGAGGCCAGAATGGTTAAGAGTATATATTACTCACTTGACAAGTCCTGGCCCAGTTTGATAGAACATTTGCCTTAATCATTGCTCCAGTTTAGAAATTCATGTAGGTAGTAGGCAGTACAAAACAAAGCGGAATAGACCCAGACCAGCAGAAACACAAATAAAATTGTATGGTATCAACAAAAGCATCAAGGTGGGAGGGGGTGGTACTCAAACTTAGTATCCGGCTCACTGGTAATGGGCAGCTCGTCTGAAGAGAATGTTTCAGCTTGTAAAACCCCACTACCCTATCATAACTCCTTTCTAATTTCTGTGCTATCACCCAGCAAGGTCTGAAGCCTCTGTTTTTAGGGGTATTAGTATGGCAGCCATCAAAAGTCACTGTTTTCCCCCACGTGGAAAGGCTGTCAGCCTGAACTCAATACACTGGGGCTTCTGCTACGTAAACCCCTTGTGATGGTTCATGAGCCAATGACACGGAAAGAAAGTGGTTCCACGGGGGGTGAGTGTGCACTTGGGTAGCTCACCACTGGGAGCTTCCCTGCACACGGGTGTGAGCCAGGTTTTTATACTCCTCGTGGCTAAACAATGTCCAGGGCTTATCTGGAGACTGGAAAGGGATTGTGCTTCAGGGTTTAAGAAAATACGTACAGCCTTGAAAAGGGATTGTATCAGTCCACAAACTATTCAACCAATGTGTGATCAACTTACACCTGTGAATATCAGTAGACCACTGTATATCATGCTATGCACGGTTTTCAATTTCTGTCACAAGCTGCAGCATCCCTTACCTCGTTTCTCAGCCAGGCTTATTTGGGGGAGTCGGGGAGGGGAGTGTTCTTAGTCATAAGGTCATACCCCATTCTAATCTCTTGGTCAGGTTTCGTTATCCATTTCACCCTTGACCCATTCCCATTCTTGAATCATCTTGCTGCTTCCGGATAAAGACCTAGAAGGAAAGGAGAAAACCAGAGCAATTATCTATAGGATTCAAGATCACCTATACCAGGAATTAGATTTAGTCAAAATCTATCCCATTTTGCAATACAGCCTGCCTAGGAAAAGCTTTGCTGCATTAGACCATATGCTCTTTTTTATCAGCTGAGAACTCTGCTAAAGGTATATTTTATGTCCTTTTCTTCCTCCTTTAGTTGGTAAAGGAATTTTCTCTTTAGCTTTAGACTTTTAATAGTAGATAGTTGAAGAAGCCTAGTATAGAATGTTCTTAACAGCGGAGAGCAAAAATGCACTCCATATAAATAGCTTCCTTTCAACACCAGGAGCAGGGACAGTACGAGCTCAACACCTTTACAGCAGCAGCATTACCTAAAGCAAGTTTTGCGTGCACCCTCCCACCCCCAGTGTCTGAACAAACTATATGATCAGAATGGTGTTTCTGGGTCTTTGCAGAAGCCTGCCCCCCTTCCCCCCCTCCCCCGACCATTTCGGTGGTGAGTGTTGGTACAGAGACTGGCAAGTCTGTTAGGGTGCTTCTTACGCCCTAAGCTGTTAACTCTTTATTCTTAGGGGGCATAAGGCAGCAACTTCCAGTCTGCTGAATTCAGTGGAGCTTTGAAAATGGAAGCTAAGCTAAGCTATGGGGAAAAGGCCCAGCATTTCCCTTGGGTCCCTAGGTTCCTTTCAGAAATAAATAATTCCAAAATGTTAGAAACCAAGTGTAAATTATTCCAGAGTTAATTCACTAACTGACCCCATCTGACAGTGGAACAGGTGTGGGCTCTGTGGATAACAGCTGAAGAAGTGGAATGAAAGTCAGGGTCCTTGCAGGGCACCAGCACCAGCCCTGCCTTGAAACCTCACTGGGTTGGGACCTGTGAGCCCTGGGCCCTTTGAACCCTGGAGTATTCATACCTGTGCTTCCAGGAGCACCACTTAAGGGAAGGGGAGGGGGGCACTGTCAGAAGGACTCTGAGGGACTTTCCACACAGACTTGACTGAAATCACTAAACAAAAGACCGGGAGTTTGAGATTTAGCTTTTCACAGACGGGTTTTGCTGTCAGGATGCATCAGCTTTTCTCCCTGCTTCTCAGTGGAGATTTCCAGTGCTGCCCGTAAACCCCGGAGTCCGTACACGGTAGGCGCACGGTGAGCTGAGCGGAGCTGCAAGGAGCCCCCAGGGCGTGCACGTCACCTACCACTTACCGCTACACTGTCCAGCCACCCCGTGACGCCCTGCCCCCTCTCCAGGTTGATTCCCACCCTCCTTCCCCTTGTGTTTTGCAGGTTTTGTTAGCTACGACAATCCGGTGTCTGCACAAGCTGCTATCCAGGCTATGAACGGCTTTCAGATTGGCATGAAACGCTTGAAGGTCCAGCTGAAGCGCTCCAAAAACGACAGCAAACCTTACTGATCCTAACCCCAGAGGCTCCCTGCTCTTATTTTAGCTTTCTTAGGGTAAGTCCCACAAGCCAGCCTGTTCTCAACAGGAAAGGCAGAGGAGGACCACATTGCCAACTTTTACCAAGAGAGACGGTTATTTTTACAATAAGGCCTCCATGTCCCCTTCCCATTCCCCCCTCCCCGTTCGCCATAATTAAAACTCGGGCTACCTTGTTTCTATTGAGTAAACTCCTCTTCCAGTTGTGCCACTGTATTCTCCTTTGTTTTGCAATTTGAATCTCCTTTGACCTTTGTTTTGTTTTCGGGGGTGGTTTTTTTTTTGCCTTTTTTTTTTTTTTTTTTTTAAGAAAAACACACATAAATAAATGACATCTTGAGAATTTAAAAGGCAAACAAAGGCTAATGTGCAATTCTAACTCTGAGACCCCTGGTGCCCCAGAGCACTGCCTGGAGAATTCACCCCTCCTTGTCCGCGCCCACCCTCGAGGAGGGCGCCAAAACCGTTTAGAGGTTAAGGTGGTGGCCTAGCGCAAGAGAGAAGCCAGGAGAAGCACTTAAAACAACACAGACGTCTTTCCACTACATTTGGTTTTGTTTTAACAAGTAACAAGTAGGATTTTATTTTAGGGTTCAAAGAAACATGACATTTATTGGTCAGATTATTACACTGGTTGTCTATTTTGTTGTTTTATTTTTAGTTTTTAGAAAGGATTAATGTAAAAAAAAAAGATTTAGAGATCTGTTTCTTAAAGCTACAGGGTTTAAAAATAAAATAAAAATGAGTGAAAATACTTGATGTTTCTTGAAAGATAAATTTAATAATAAATAAATAATACATAAATACATAAATAAAAAAGAAAGCCACAGGCCTGTAAATTTTATTTGTAAAAAAAGCATTTCTATTTTTGTACAAAATTTTTACTGCCTCAGAAATAATGGAAGTTATTTATTGCCTACTGCTAACTTATTGGGCGCCTAAAGAGCAGTTCTCTGTGCTAGCTAGGTCCTTTTGAAGTAGTCTCTAGAGGAATCGTTCTAGGAATGGGCTTTTTTTTCACCGTTGAAACCTAGGCCTACAGTTCATGCTTTATCCTCTCGTTGTTCGTATCTGTCTGATTATTTTGTTCGTAACTTCCATTATCTAGTTGACAGCTCAGTCGTCTGACTCTCCCCACATGTTACATCCGTTGAAACTGGATCCTCTCCCCTTGTCCCTTGCCAGCCCCCATCCCAAAACACCCGGAATCCATCCCCTCTCCTCCTCCGGATGGATTCTCTTGGGGTTCCATTGTGCTGTGGATAAAGACTGTAAGAAATGCAAATTCCGCGAATGGCTCGTAGACTCCCCAATGACAAGATTTGCATTAGTTTTTCTCCTGCACCCTTAAGAGTGATTTTGTTGCTGCTGCGTAGTAGATTCTGTGTAACTTTTTACTCTCCCTTGTTTTCTCCCTAGACATCTTCATGCCCGTTAGTTCACCGTTTGCCTAGCATGTCCCTGTGGCGTCTCAAAAAAAGTTTCATCGTCCCGTCATTGTTTCTGATGTCTTTCTGACCTCACATCACATTTGGTTCTCCTACTGACCTTTGATCTAGTTTGACCTTTGAAATTTGCATGTGACCTCATCTAGCTATTGAATTCTGGGAAGTCAATGTGAAAAACATTGCTGCATTCATGCAAGACTGAAATTTATTATTAGACAAATTAATTATAGGAAAAAAAAACCTGTGGCAAAAACGTTTCTTTCTTATTTTTTTTTTCTTTTCATAAAACAGACTTGAAAGTATTATACAGGGATTGGCATTCTTCCCGGTCACTGGTAACAATAGCAATATGTGTCCAGGGACACAGAATGTTGGTTTCTAACAGACTACTTCCAAAAACAGTTTGAGAAAAAAACTGTCTGATTTTAAGTCTCTAGAGGTCTGTAATAGTTTTTACATTTTTCAGGCAGTGTAAAGTTTTTTGATAAGGCCATTTTAGGTGGCTCACTTTCTCATTAAGATATATATATAGAACCACTTTTTGTAGATTAGTATAAGAAAAAATATTTACCCTGTTTTGGGGCAAATGCTACCTATTTGTGTCACCTTTTGCTGAACTGACTCACAGTTAGACAATCCATGGTTTAATGCACATGAAATTACCTATATTTTATACTGTTTCAATGTACAGGAGAAAGGTTACTGTAAACTGTGTTACGTTGGTGCTTCTGTGAATTAAGTTGTGGCTTCATCATGAGTCTTACGGTCTTAATGTTCTCTGTTGATAAGACAAGTTTAGAATTGGTTTACTTAAAGAATTTCAAAAAAAAAGTTTGCTTAAAAAAAAATTTCATGTGAGGGAAAAAAAACCTATTCCAGAATAAGTTTTGTGTTGGCTTGTAAAGCATTGATGTCATTTTTTTTTTATTGTGGACTATTTAGATGTGTTTGTGTTCAGCAAAATGTGATTTTTTTTCTTTTAAAGAAAAAAAGTGAAAATATATAGTGCCAAATTCCAAAGGTACTTCCTTCCTAGAGCTTCAGTGTGTTTCTTGTGAGAAGTAATTTGATAACATGGGTATTTTATTATGTGTTTTGTATAAATCCCTAATATTTAAAAAACAAAAAACAAAAAAAAAGAGGTTAAAAAGTTTGTTAACTTGCTATCCTGTGGTCTTGTTGCCTGAAATTGTTATTGTTTGTTATTTCTCTATGATGTTTTTTGTAAGACATTGTATAAGTGCCCATGTCTCACTTTTTTAACCGCTCTGCACATCAATGCTGTGATGGCAACCTCACAATGTATTTTCTTCATGATATATGGAAACCTCTAAGGTGAGAAAGTTTTGAACTTTTAACCCTTTCTACCCAGAGCTATCTGGAATGTGGGTAACTTTTTATACTGTCATCATTTTTCTTTATTCCGGGGGGTTTCTAATTTGGATCCCCCTAATACATACATCTTTTTTTTTTTTTTTGTCTTTCCTACTTTTTTTATCCATTGGTTGAGATCCCACAGAAAAAAAACTCCACAAGGCAAATCTGGAGGAAAAAGAATATACTTTAACCCTCTGTGAGTTTTTTATCCTACACCATTTTTTGGTTGTTGTTTTAATTTAAAAGTTTATTGGCTCAATCTTCTAAAGGGGGATGGTAGGTAGATTCAACACCTACATTAACCTTAAATTATATATGCTTTTGAGATCAGGTTTAGGGGTTGTTCTAGTGCAGAATATTTTCATTATACCTTCCAGTTAAACGACTCTGTGATGAGGTAGCACTTTGAGGAATTTTTGTTTCTTAAATGCTTAAAGAATTAATGTTTCTAATCAGCTGTTGGGCTAAGCATTCTCTGATCCCAGTAGATACCTCTGATTAAGCAAGGCGTCCGGGGTTAGAAGCTGATAGTCCTTTCCCTTTGGGTTAACTTTATTAACTGAAATCACGTAAAGGGGACAGACCACGTAAGTAAAGCTCTGTTCTTTATCACGGTTACTGACCAAATACCTAGTACCAGATCCTCCTGCCACTTTGTCAAGTGCCATAGTACTTGGACTTCGACTGCATGTTGAACAGCTCTCTCTCGCTATCTTGGCAAACCCGTGTCATCCCTCAAGCCCCAACGCAAACTCCTGCCTTCTTGAAAGAGGCCCTGGAAGCTTCTTTGTCTCTAAAGGAGTTCAGAAACTGCTGGCTCCCTTTCCATCCTCCTCTTTCCCACTCACCACTCTGTTTGGTTTAATGTGCGTGTGGATGTGATAGCCCTGGGATGGAAAGGACTAGCCTCTCATGATGCAAAAAAAAACAAAAACAAAAATCCACCAACTCAAAACAAGTTTCCTTCTTCTAGCACATGCACTTACAGCGAAATGATGTGTGTTATCCTCACACGTGTTTACTACTGCTGGGGCCTTCCTTCATCCTCTGAGGGCTATTTTGTACTTCCTGCAGCAATCAGCTTAATACCGGAAGTTACTGCACGCGTCTCGCACATACAGCACAGGGTGGCTTGTGGACGCACAGAACACGAGAGAACACCGTCCGAGTTTCAGAGTGTCCTCTCCTTCCCCCCGCCCACCCGCGCTCCCCGCGAGCAGCTGCGAGCCGGTGGCCGCACGCTCCGGACGGGCGCTGGGCGTCTCTCTTTTGCAGGCAACCAAACACTGAAGGGGGAACTCTGGGGGTTTCTCTTGCTTTGTTTTTTGGCTTTTTTTTTTTTTTTTTTTTGCATGTTTGCATCGTTTTTAAAGCTAACCCTCAGAGATAAACTGTCCTTTTACTCACTTCAATAGAAAAAGGAAAAAAGCTGCAAGGGTGCAAAGGGCCTTGTGCCAGAAGGAAAAACACACAGGGAAACTGCTTTTTTTTTTTTTTTTTTTTTAAATCGAGTGTAGAGAATAGTTGTTTTTAAACTAAATTTGAGAATTGTGATAAAATGGCGGTCCTCAAAGGCGTAACAAGTTCATCTTTCTTTCACCATAGGGGTTACAGTTCTTTGGCTTGTGCTACTCTGGACTCATTTTACTGTTTCTGTTTTTATTATCTTAAGTGCTAATTAACAAGAAATAAAATTTTAAAAAAACCTGTAGTTTCATTACCTTTTTGAATAATGTCATACAAAAAATGTATTTGTGTTTTTTTGTGCTGTGAGAATTGTTGTTTGTAGATTAATAATATCATTTTGTTTAGAATTACAAAATAGTTTTTAAATATTGTCTGAGAAAAGCCAAAGTTAATGCAACCTAGTGGAAACTGTAAGACCATTTGGGTATTGTTTGTTTTATTGATGCATTTGGATTTTGTTGTTTGATGGAATTTGAGCCAAAAAAACAAAAAACAAAAAAAAATACGCAGGCTTTCCTATTTCTACAACTGATTGTACTTACGCATTTTGTACCAGTGGAACTTTTTATACTGGAGATTAAAAAAAAATGGAAATTTTTGTGGCTTACTCTAGTGGGCCCCCTGACAATGACTGATTTCAAGTTTGATTTCTGGTTGATAGAAAGAAAGTTGCTTTTCTTTTGAGAATTAAAAACTTTGGCTTGATTTCTTTTTTTCCCTTTGCTTATATCTAGCATTAGAATTTTGTCTTAAAATACAGCGGTAAGTTTCACTTTTTATTCTGTATTGTGCAGTTACACAATAAGGTAATTAGATTTAGAAGTACTCAGTCACTTTAAGTGGATAAATGTATTAGTTACAACTTTAGGGGTTTGCTTTTTTGCTGTTTAGATCAAAGTTTTTTCTGATTCTTCTGTCCTCATTGTGAACATAACCGTGTAGTTGAAACAGTCAAACTTATTTTTGTAACGTATGTTATTGTGTGATGCAGTTTTTTGCTTCTGTCTCCAATATTAAACCATTTTCCTAATACTTGTTTCTCTCTCTGCGTGTTGTATTGTTGGTAGTCATTCTGTGTTGGTGATGCATCTACACACCTCACTGTTTCACGTATCTGTTTTTTTTCTCTATGTTGTGTAAAAAGATACAGTCGATTCCACCTAAGTGAATATCTGATTTGGGGAAAGGGGAAACCGCACACCAGCCACCTCCGATTTCTGTACAACAAGCAGCCCGTTTTAACCACGGCTTCCAAGACTGCTACTTACTGCTGCCGTTCACCTAAATAACTGCCTCCGGTGTTGGACCTGCCAGGACCATTTCCGGTCTTGTGAGCACAGCAGTCATTCATCCCCCCCCGCCCCCCCCCCCCCGTGTGCTCTGGCCCTGCCCCCCCTCCCGGGGGCTCCTCACACTCGCTCACCACCGCTCAGCTGCGGCACCTTAAGAAATGTCCGAGCAGCAGGGCCGGGGCTCCCCCCACCTCCCCACAGGGCTAAAAGCACACGTTACAAAACCTTCTCAGAAACTAATCCCGTATCTTAAAGAGGTGAGCTCTAAGGGAAGAACCAACTGACCGACCTGGTGAATAGAGGATGTGAAAAGGTTCGACTTAAGTTCATGCGTTGCTCACTACCTGTAGAAAGGTAATTTACTTTTAAGAGCTAACTGAATCCAGGGGCAGCTTTAATCATTAAGAATCACAGAAACTAAAGGAAGTACTTCCACGTGCTCAGTCTAGAAGCTCTCCTCGGAGGTGGGAGGGCAAGGAGGCGAAGGCTCTCATGCCCACGTCTTCGTGGTCTAATCGTCCATCTCCAAATGAAAGCCAGGAATGCCACATGCATCCACACACTCCCTCCTGAGTGAACGTCTGTTTTTTAAAGCCTCGTCCCCCACTATGGCCCCAACCCCGGCCACCAAAAGAGAACTACAGAACAAATCTCTTCCTCTTACGCCCTCTGCAACGGAAGCTGCAGGCCCCCTCCCTCTTCTGCCCGTCTCTTAAGCTCAGGAATCTGCCCGCTCGCCAAGTGCTCTTAAAAGATTCCATTGCTGTTCGCTCCCTCTGTCTTAGCTCTCCTTCCAACCTCTCAGACGCACAAACTCTTGTCTGACTCAGGCCACCGGCCCCGGGCAGCCTCCCTCCGGCTGCCAATGAGATTTTCCCTGCAGGTGCTCAAGCCCTTCGACCTCTGGGTTCGGCAGCCCCTGTGCCCCCTAGATTGTCCTCTCTAGTAGGCTCAACAACAGAGGGGCCCGGTGAGGCGGAGGAAAGGAGGCTCTCCCCCCCCCCCCCACCGTAGGCCGAACACCCTGGTGAAGTGACCTCCTCCAGCTCCACACCTGCGCGGACAGGAGCTGACTTCCGGCCAATACTTCCGCTCTAAATCTCACACTGCAGGAGGCTGCCTCTGAGAGCCCACCGCTCACCTTAGTGGGGAAAGACGGCTAAGGGTGTGTTTTGTTTTCTTTTGTTGATGGGGGAGGGAGGGAGAAGGGGGTAAGGAGGGTGATTATTTCCAAGATGCAAGTGTTTATTTTTAAAATCTGTAAGTACTACAAGTATATCTATCCACCATTTGGCACAAGGCAAAATACTCATGCTAAGTAAAAGAAGGGGAAGACAAAGCCAGTTTTTGTTGTTGTTGCCGTTTTAGAAAAACAACAAAAACAGTAATTCTCCAAAGAAGGGGACAAGAATGCTAGTTCCCTTAAGTACTCATGATTGTCAAGTCGGTCCCTGCTCGAATTCGTCCTTCTCATTTTGATTCTGTGACACAATGCAGTGTTAGTTAGCGAGGTGCATCTGTTTGCCACACACAGGCCACCTTGGGAAACTACAGAACTGTCACCGCTCACCACGCTGACGGCAGCCGCACGTCTGCCCGGCCCGTAGCACTTCCGAACCGTCCCCGGGCTGGGACTCCTATAGCTGGCAGGCCAGGAGACACAGTGAACATAAATGTACTGTGAATCGTTCCTGATAAGTGAATAAAACATTGTGACCAAACAATCAGCTTATTCACTTATCAGGAATCGACTGTTCTGCTAATTCGCTGTTTTTGTTTTTCATCTCTGTTGTAGTTCACTATTTTTGCTGTGTTCTGTTTTCTCCTCTCATGCTTGGGCAAAATCACTGGGAATATTATCTTCATGTGACCATAAAACGTTTATATCGAGTGAAATGATATCTTAACAAAATCTATGCACTTGCTATCAGGAACACAATACTGGATGTGTCTTATATATATTGAACTATATAGTACTCGATTTCTTAAATAAAGCTTAAGAAAGGACTCTGTTGTGTGTAAAGTTAATGTGATTATTTTTCAAGGCAGTGTTTCTAAGGGGTATCTTTGTTCTTTCAAGTCTTGAGTGATACAGGATATTTTTCATTAAAATTATATCACTGGCTTTATGACTTAATGTTCAATAAATTTTCTTTGGAAACAAAAATGGAGTGGGGGGAAGTTCTTCCAAGTACACTGTAGCAGGTGTCTATCTGGAAAACCATCCCCTTACTGGTGACCATGGCCAATCTCTACACAGGACACGATGGGGGGCAGAAGAGAGCACTGCACTGCCCGAGACCCCTGGAGAGCAACTGGAATGCGCCCTACACTAGAAAACCCAAGGGCCTTTCTGAATGTGATCTCTTCAGGCTCAGGAGAAAGGGGACAAAAAAAGAAAGGCAGATCCAAGAATAATGCTGGTTTGCGTCAACGCTTTTCCAAAATGCTGTAACACTAAAGACTATACCCTGCTGGAGACCAATGGCGGGTCTATTCAGGACTGCAGACTGAGAGTGGGCAAGAGAGGGTGTTTGATCATTCAGGATGAGAAGGGCAACATTTCAAAGTGATATGTGAAAGAGACATCCTATAACAGCTGCAAAGCTTACATGGGAGTCCTGCTGCTTGGCCTCTTGAAGAAATACTTTTGAAAATTTTCCTACAGGCCAGAAGTCTGAACAGAATGCAGCATTCCCTTGGATTTTTTTGCTTTGGGGTTTTATGTTAGATTTGTTTTTCTTGATTAATGTTTGATTCTAAGAAGAACTCCTAAACTTCTACTTGCAAAATGGCACAGGCATCCTAATCCCTTATAAAATAAATCTTAGTAATCCCTGGTAATGAGGGACAGAGAGCACGCGGCTCATGAAAATCTACAGACAGCCCAAAACTCATCTTCCAGTCTCTGCCTGCTCCCACCCCAAACCTCCTATTCGTCAGTTTGTCACAAAAACAAAAACGAAAACTTCTAGTGGAAAGCAAAGGATCAGAGAAATAGCCAAGTGTGGTAAAAATCAAAGGGTCTAGACAGGCTGTGCTTGCTGGAGCCATGTAGTTTGGGTTTAGGGGGAAGAAGTTCTGTTTAAAAAAAAAAAAGAATTTAACATTTTGAAAGCCTTAGTTGTAAATCACCTGGGCTCAAGTGTTGAGCAGGTGCTTACACACGGAGGTACCATAGGAAGTACTTTTTTCATAGTCTGGCCTGGAGCATCGGTCACATAGCTAGGAAGCATCTTGGTTTCAAGAGAACATAACATATCCAAGGCAATAATGGGTGAGAGAGCTCTGAGGCTCTGTCAGGAAAGAACGAAAACCAGCATATGCCCCTCTGCATCTCAGCCCCAGTTCGGTGGTCCCCCCACTACTGACTGGCCACCCAGGCCTGCGTGCGTGCTGGGAGGCCCGGCTCAGAGCCAGGCTGGAGGGCCTGTCAGCCGGGAGGCCCTTCGGGGGAAAGCTACACCTCCTCTCCCCTTTTTCTATGGGGAGCCGATACCAACTTACACCTGCCTCCATCGGCAGCATGTTTTGAAAAATAAAAAATACATAAATACATAGATATTAAATAGATAACTACAGAAGACTGGTCACTTGTAGTTAAAGCCCCAATGAACCTCCGTACGAGAAGCTGGCGTTAAAGGTACAGAACACACAGGCGCATTCTCTGCTGAGCCGCACTGCCTCAGTTGGAATGCCAGCTCTACCACTAATTATCCACATAATCTCTCCGTGCCTTACTCTCATTAGCAAAACAGGGGTTAAAAAATACCTTCCACATGGGCTTCTTACGAGGATGAATGAAGCCAATACACAGAAAAGACTGAGAGCAGGGTCAACCGCACCGCGAGGGCTCAGTCAAGTCAATCGGTGTGTAACCGTGGTGGTGTTTACGGATACGGTCAGCTCGGCGCCCCTCTGCTGGCCTGGCCTATTACTCTCTCCTGTCAAGTGGACCTCAGCCGACCCCAGAGTCCCCCACAGCTCTCCCTGGGTTCTTGACACAGACATGGACAAGGCGTGGCCAGATACCACAGCTCCTCCATGGCCAGATACCACAGCTCCTCCAGTACAGACCTCTGCGCGAGCGGGTCCCAGGACACACTTTTCCTGTCGTGAGAAACTGTAAACTAGAAGCACGCCCACCGTACCTTAGGTGAGCACCCACAGTCCTGCCCTAAGCCGTGAGGACCAAGAACTGACTCCATCCTCAAAAGGGAGAATTGATTCCTCACTCTAAGCCACCCCTCCCTACCTCTAAGTGTTATATTTAGGTCTCTCTTCCACAAAAGAAAAGCCCAGCTATCCAGGATGGGTCCTAAGTGGGTGTCAAAATCACCTGGAGATTGCCTGTAACAGCCTGTAGGCTCTCTGGCCTTCCAAGCCAAGGCTGTGTCCTCAGCAACAACCAGAATCAATACAACTTTGACCACCTTGGGAGGAACAGAGATCAGGGCTCAGAAGCCCGAATGTAGCCAAGCAGAGATCTTTCTAGACCACCAGCCCCATCTTCACCCCATCTCCGATTTAACTAAAGACACTCTGCTTTTTTTTATTTACTGGTTGTCTCATGTAGGATTTTATTTAGAAAAACCATTTTCCTACTAACAGCATGAAGATTTTTAAAACACTGTTTTAGAAGAGCCTGTGAGAGAGGCTTATCAATACCTGAGCCTTGTGACAAATATCGATTGCCTTTGGAGTCATTCTCTCCTTTCCTCTCTGCTCGTCTCTCCACCCTTCTCTATTCTCATAGTTCTTTGTCTGCGATGCATCACGACATTCGCTATTTACTGTGCACTGTTTACACGTGGCTTATGTCTGTCTCCTTAAGCTAGAACATGAGATCTTTGGAGGGGCCTGTCTCTCATTCATCACTGTATCCCCAGTGCCTCACATGGTACCTGCCATAGAGTCAGTGTGCAAAACTGTTGGATGGATGGAAGGACGGAGAGAGAGAGACAGGCGGACGGATGGGTGGACAGGTGGATGGGTGGACGGGTGGACGGAGGGATGGAAGAGAAGATGGATGGAAGGAAGGATGGGTGGATGGGAGGACAGATGGATGGATGTATCAATGTAACAGGCGATCTTGCTGGGGCCAGAGAAGAGCATTCCATATTAAATGGACAACTCAGGAATATCTGTGGAGAGAGATCTAATTATGCAACGATCTGGATGATGGTTGACAATGGTGGAAACTGGAGGCCTCTTGGCAAAAGTCAGGAGCCACAATGGGAGGCCTGGGACATAGGTGGGGACAAAGAACACTCTTCTGCTTGTGGATCCCAAACATGCAGGTTCTTCCTTACTGCCACAGGGCCAATCAGCCACTGGGTCCTGAATGGAAGGACATTCCTACCATCAGGTCAAGCCACCTTCGGTATACTGTCATCTCTTTTAGGCTAAATTTTGCATCCTCTCAGAAACATTTTATATGTAGCGACTGTTCCTAGAAAGATTTTTAACATCTAAGAGACGAGAAAAGCTACAGAAAGGAGTACAAATCAATACCAAAAAAAACTATGAATAAAGGCATATGATTCTTAGGCATTCCGGAGCAGCAGGTCAACTCCCATTTGCCTCGTCTCCCATTTACAGCTACTGTTCAATGTGCCAGGATGCCATTTAGCTCCTGGCATCCAGGAAATGCATCCAGTGATGTGTCCCAATTTGTCAATAGCTACCACAGAAATAGTATGTAATCAATTAATGATTCCTTTATTCAAAGGATAAGTATTAAGCAGCTACCACATGCGAGGCCTCTAGCAGGGACTGGGACTGCAAAGAGGAGTAATAGATGATCTCGCCTCCAGGAAACTGCCATCGTCAGCATACGTGCTGGGTAAGGAGAAACGCTTCAGATGAGCGCGCAGACAGTACTGACAAAACAGCGTGTCTACACCGCAGACAGTGTTGTCACACACAGCAAGTTAGGTGCTGGAGCTCCGCTGAGATGACCGTTCTTTCAGAGAGTTCACTCCTTGGCGGAGCTCAGCACCGCTAGGCACATCTCCCTGGCTAGAGCTTACAGGGGTGTCTCAGAGACAATGAAGTACAGTGGGTGAGGGGGGAGAGGAGCTGGCTCTAAAGCCTTCTGCCAACCACAGTCCCTACAAAGGGCAGAGCTGGGCGAAGCGGCTCCATGCGCTCGAGTCAGGTCTCCGAACTGGCCAACCCCGCCCGGCCCGCTCCTCCCGGTCCGCGGAACGCGCTCCTCCCACTCGCTTCCTCAAAGGGGAACCTTCCCGTTACGGAGTACAAGGAGTTGGGGGGGGGGGTACTGGTGAGGGGAGACAGAACCTTGGCACGACAAGATGTCCTGCAGAGCTGACAGTGCAGTCGCCATCCACCTGTACGAAGTCCCAGGCCCCACGAGCTAGCTCTCCACCCAGTTCCTCCTCTGCCCACCTTCCCGTCCCACCCCCCGGGGCCTCACCAAGTTCTCCTACGGAGCTAGGTCCACCCTGGTTCCTAGTACAGCTTCAGCCCAGACACGGTAAAATGTCGGTGGCACCTGCCAGCTCTCCCTGGTGTCCCACCCTCTGCGGGGCAGGCTTCAGAGAAGAGAGATTTCCAATTCGACTTCCCTGTTCCTGGGATGAAAGTTGAGAAGGGTTTCCATCAAGTTGGCTAGAACAACCAAAAAGGAAATACTGAGGACTCTTGTCATTAGGAATGTGATAGGAGTGACATCACCAAGACGGGCAGAGGCTGTTGCAGTCATTCCAGGCTTCGGCCCCCGTCTCAAGGACCATGGACGACTACTCATGGACAAGACACCCCTGGAGCCCTAGAGCCCAGGGTGAGGCTGAGGCACAGACGGGCACAGCCCGCACCACACTCCCCCGGGCCAGCACCGCACAAGGCTGACAAGTCTGTCCCGAGCATACGGTTCTTCCAGGGGGAAAAGAGAGCCCAGGGGTGACGTCCACCCCACCCCCAACACCGTGGGTCACTTCATGGGAGCCCTGCTCTGGTTTTGCCCCCTGGGGCATCCAGGGGACTCTGGGAGGCTCCATCACGAGGACTGTGACTATGAGAGAAGCCGGGAGGGGGCACGCAACAACCAGCACTCAGCCCTTGGGAGCCCAAGTTCCCACCGCAGAGCCCACGCAGTGTTCCCAGCCGCGGCCGGGCTCGTGTGCAAAACCCAAGTGGCGGCGCAGTCTGGCCAGGGAGCTCAGGAGGGGCCGGTCAGCCTGACTCACGTCCTCAAAATAGGCGCTCTGCTGGCCCCGGAGCCTGGTCTACTCACGCCCAGGCAGCGGAGCGGAGCCGGCCTCGCTCGCTGTAAGACCCCGGCCCCCGGACCCCCAACCAGAAAGCCTGTGCCGGAACACTTGGGAGCTCCCCTCCCTCTCGGGCCCAGGCGGGGGAACTGAGGCACAGCCCCGTCTGCTGCAGAGTGCAGCCCCGCCCATCGGCCAGGAAGGGCTGGCACGCACACCTGTGCTGCATGTCACTGAGCAGGGCTGGGGCCAGGAGGCCGGTGGGCAGAGCCGATCTCCTCCAGAGCAAGCCAGCCGTCTTGTTTGGCCGAGGAACCCGGGGCACAGGTCAGCCCGGGTCCAGACCACACTAAGCCTCGGCGGCCGCGGCGGCCGCGGCGCTGCCTCCCCTGCCCTGCCCAAGCAGGAAACCTACTTGGGAACCCCACTTACTGCTGAGCACCGCCTTCAGTCAGCCTGACAAGAGGACCTTACCAGCAGGTGGTGGCCCATCCGGAAGCCCTGCCGGGGCAGTGGGGCCGAGAGGACAGCGTATGGCTTTTCGTGTCTGCACAGCAAAACCAGTGGCCTCGCCTAACCAGGATATTCAAGGCACACTCCTGGTCCCCAAACAGCAGAAAGCTAATTCTTAGTCCCACCTACTGCTGAGTACAGTGCGCGGCCCAGACCTTCTAGGAAAGCCTGACCAGCGAATCCCGGCAGCCAAGGAACCCATCCTGCGTCCTCACTTTGCAGGGAACCGAGCGAGCAGTCCTATCCTATTCTCAGCAAGTGGCCCAATCCTCCATGCTGACCTCAGAACTCAAACGGTTCCCTCCCCTGAAAAAACAGACCCTAAAAGCAGGCCCGACCTGCCCAAGGACATTACTGGCAGACACACCTAGACACCCAAACTGAGCTGATGGGTGAAGACTGCCTCTGCCAAAGCAAACTCGCAAAATCTTAGAGATCACTTACCCCAATGGACAGATACCAATGGAAGGAATCAAGGATCACAAAAAATCAGGTAAATAGGACACCACCAAAAGAAACTAGTAAAGCTCTAATAAATGACCCTAAAAAAACTGGACATCTATGTACTGTGAAAAATTCAGAATAGTTACCTTAAGAAATTTAGTGAGCAACCAAAAAAACACAGAAAACTAAATAATACTAGGAAGGCAAGGCGTGAGCAAATGAGGACTCCACAAAGAAGTAGAAACCATCAAAGAAAAAAACCTAGAGCTAAAGTACAATAACTGAATTCAAGAATTCAACACAGAACTTTAAAAGCAGATTTGACCATGCAGAAGAAACAATCAGTGACCTGAAAAACAGGACATTTGAAATGATTCAGTCATAGAAGCAGAAATTTTAAAAGAATGAGAAAGAGCGATAAAAGCCTATCAGGTTTAGGAGACACAATGACAAGGAACAATATTCACATGATGAGAATTCCAGAAGAAAAAGAGAAAGCAAAAGAAAGTATATTTAAAGCAATAATGACTGAAAACTTCCAAACCTGGCAGAAAAAAGAAAGACATCCAGATCCAAGGAGCCCAAAGGACCCCAAAAAGGGTGACCCACAATATCACAAACCACATTAGGGTTGCAGAGAAATACATTATGATTAAATTGTCAAAAGTCAAAGGAGGAAGAGGGGCACACCTGGGTCGCTCAGTCAGTTGAGGATCCGACTTCGGTTCAGGTCATGATCTTGTGATTCTTGAGTTCAAGCCCTACATGGGGCTCTGTGCTGACAGCTCAGAGCCTGGAGCCTGCTTCAGATTCTGTGTCTCCCTCTCTCTCTCTCTCTCTGCCCCTCCCCTGCTAGCTCACTCGCTCTCGCTCTCTCTCTCTCTCTCTCTCTCTCTAAAAAATAAACAAACATTGGGGCACCTGGGTGGCTCAGTCAGTTGAGCATCTGACTTCAGCTCAGGGCATGATCTTGCGGTTCATGAGTTCCAGCCCCACATCAGGTTCACTGCTCTCAGCATAGAGCCCACTTTGGATCCTCTGTCCCCCTCTCTCTCTGCCCCTCCCCCACTCATGCTTGCGCGCTCTCTCTCTCCCTCTCAAAAATAAGGGGAAAAAAAGATTTACATAAATAATTTTTTTTTTTTAATCAGAGGAGGAAGGAAGAATTTTTAAAACAGCAAGAGAAAAGAGAGAGGTTACATATAGGGGAATGCCCATAAGACTATCCACAGATTTTTCAAGAGAAACTTCTCAGGCCAGGGGCATCTAGGTGGCTCAGGCAGTTAAGTGTCCAACTCTGGATTTTGGCTCAGGTCATGATCTCATAGTTTTTGAGATTGAGCCCTGCATCAGGCTGTGCACTGACAATGCAGAACCTGCTTGGGATTCTCTCTCTCCTCTCCCTGCTCCTTCCCTGCTCAAGTGTGTGCTCTAAGTAAATAAATAAACTTAAAAAAAAAAAAAAAAAAGAAACTTCTCAGGCCAAAATAGTCAGATGATATATGATGATATATATTCAAAATATTAAAAGGAAAAAAAAGGTCAACTAAGAATGCTATAGTCAGTGAAGCTGTCCTTCAGAAATTGAGGGATAAAGACCTTTCTCAAACAAACAAAAGCTGAAGGAATTCATCACCATTAGACTTGCCTTATAAGAAATGCTCAAGAGAGTTGTCTGAGCAGAAACAAAAGGACGGTACATATCATCATAAAAACATAACAAGGTAGTGTAAAACGTGATGGTAAATATACACTCAAAGTCAAATTCTGTAATATGGTAACGGTGGTATGCAATTCACTTACAATTCTAGTTTAAAAGTAAAAACATAGTAAAAATAACCATAACTACAATAATTATTAGTTACACAATATAAAAAATGTAAGAGGCGTGACACCAATAACCTAAAATGTCAAAGAGAGAAGAAATAAAAGGCACAGAAATTATATGGAAGTTAAGTGCTTAGTTTAAAACAGGCTGTCATAATTTTAAGATATTTTATGTAAACCTCACGGTAACAAGGGAAAAACCTGTAGTAATTACACAAAAGAACATGATAGAGAAGTCAAAGCACAATGACACTAGAAAACATCAAAACACACAAAAAAGGCACCACAATAAGAAACAAGGAACAATGGATCTATAAAAAAAAATCAAAATAGCAATAGTAAGTCCTTACTTATCAATAATTACTTATATGTAAATGGGTTAAATTCTCCAATCAAAAGATAAAGAATGGCTGAATGGATAAAAAGACAAGATCCAACAAAAGACTAGTCTTAAACACAAACAGACTGAGAGTGAAGGGATGGAAAAAATATTTCAAGCAAATGGTAACCAAAAACAAAAACAAAAACTGGGGTAGCTATACTTATAACAGACAACATAGACTTTAAACAAAAAATGGCTTTAAAAGAGACAAAGGTCATTATATAATGATAAAAATATCAATGCATCGATAAACCATTAACAATTTAAATATTTGTGCATCTGACATCAGAGTACCTATATACATAAAGCAAAAACTAGTAGAGCTAAAGGAGAAATAAATAGCAGTACAATAGTAGTTGGGGACTTTAATACCCCTCTCAACAATGGATTGATAATCGAGGCAGAGAATAAATAAGGAAACCGTGGATTCAAACCAATGATATAGACCAAATGGTCCCACAGACGTAAGAGAACATTCAATCCAACAACAGTAGAACACACATTCTTCTCAACTGCACTTGGAACAATTTCTAGGATAGTCCATGTTAGCCACAATACAAGTCTTAGCAAATTCAGGAAGACTGAAATCATACAAAGCATCTTCTCTGACCACAATGAAATGAAACTAGAGTTCAATAACTGAGTAAAACAGGAAAAATTCACAAATACATAAAAATTAAACCACACTCTCCTGAACAAAGAATGGATCAAAGAAGAAATTAAGGAAAAATTAAAAAGTATTTTGAGAAACAAAAATGAAAGCAAAGCATACCAGAACTTAATGGATGGAGCCAGCAAAAAAGGTTCTGAGAAGGAACTTCGTAACAATACAGGCATATCTTCTTTTATTGTGTGTCATTTCATCGTGCTTCACAGACACTGGGTATTCTACAAAATGAAGGGCTGTGGCAACACTGCACCAAACAAGTCTGTCGGGGCCAGTTTTCCAACACCATTTATCACTTCATGTCTCTGTGTCACATTTTGGTAATTCTCACAATGTTCCAACTTTTTCATTATTATTCTATGTTTTGTGCTCATCAGTGATCTCTGAGGTTACTATTAGAACTGTTCTGGGGCACCGCAAACCACACCCATATAAGGTGACACACGTAATCAGTACAAGCTACGTGAATCCTGACGGCTCCACCAGCTGTTCCCCATTTCTCTCCCTCTCCTCAGGCCTCCCTATTTTGAGACAAAACAACATTGAAATGAGGCCAGTGGATAATCCTACAATAGCCTCTAAGTGTTCAAGTGAAAAGAAGAATCACACATCGCTCACTTTAAATCAAAAGCTAGAAATGATTACACTTAGTGAGGAAGGCAGGTCGAAAGCAGAGACAGACTGAAAGCTACGTCTCTTGTGCCGGACAGTTAACCAAGCTGTGAATGCAAAGTAAAAGTTCTTGAAGAAAATTAAAAGTACTACTCCAGTGAATACACAAATGATAAGAAAGCAAAACACCCTTATTGATGATATAAAGTTTTAGCTGTCTGGATAGAAAACCAAACCAGCCACAACATTCCCTTAAGCCAAAGCCTCATCCAGAGCAAGGCCCTGACTCTTCAATTCTATTAAGGCTGAGAGAAGTGAGGAAACTGCAGAAGCAAAGTGTGAAGGGAGCAGAGATTGGTTCGTGAGGTTTAAGGAAGATACCATTTCCATAACATAAAAGCGCAAGGTGAGGTAGCAAGTGCAGATGTAGAAGCTGCAGCATGTTACCCAGAAGATCTACCTAAGATAATTAATGAAGGCGGCCACACTAAACAACAGATTTTCAATGCAGGTAAAATAGCCTTCTATTGGAAGATGGCATCTAGGCCTTTCATAGCTAAAGAGAAGTCAGTGCCTGGCTTCAAAGCTTCAAAGGACAGGTTGACTCTTTTGTTAAAGCCTAATGCAGTCGGTGACTTTAAGCTGAAGCCAATGGTCACTGACCATTCAAAAAACCCTCAGGCCCTTAAGAATTATGCTAAATCTACTCTACCTATGCTCTATAATTGGAAGAAGAAAGTCTGAATGACAGCACATCTGTTTACAACATGGTTTACTGAATATTTTAAGCCCATTGTTGAGAACTACTTCTCAGGAAAAAAAAAAAAAAAACAGGTTTCAAACTCTGACTGCTCATTGGCAATGCACCCAATCACCAAGAGCTCTGATGGAGACGTACAATGAGATTAGTGTGGGGTTCACGCCTGCTGACACAACAATGGATCAAGGAGTCATTTCACCTTTCAAGTTTTAATATTTAAGAAATACATTTCATAAGCCCATATCTACTCTAGATAGTGATTTCTCTGATGGATCTGGGCAAGGTAAGTTGAAACTCTTCTAGAAAGGATTCACCATTCTAGATCCTATTAAGAACATTCATGATTCATGGGATGAGGTCGAAATATCAACATTCACAGAAGTCTGAAGAGGTTGATTCCAACCTATATGGATGACTCTGAGGGGATTAAGACTCTAGTGAAGCAAGTAACTGTGGATGTGGGAGAAAGAGCAAAAGGACTAGAATTAGAAGGGGAGCCTGAAGATGTAACTAAATTGCTGCAATCTCATAATAAAAATTTTAACAGATGAGGAGTAGCTTCCTTTGAATGAGCAAAGAAAATGGTTTCTTGAGATGGAATCTACTCCTGGTGAAGATGCTACAAAAAATGTTGAAATCACAAAAAAGGATTTAAAATATAACATAAATTTAGTTGATAAAGCAGCAGCAGGGTTTGAGAGGACTGATTCCAATTGTGAAAAAACTTCTACTGGGGAAAAATGCTATCAAACAATATGGCATGCTACAGAGAAATCATTCATGAAAGGAAGGGTCAATCAAACTTCACTGTTGTCTTATTTTAAGAAACTGCCTCAGGGGTCCTAGGTGGCTCAGTTGGTTACGCGTCCAACTCTTGATTTCAGCTCAGGTCATGATCTCACAGTCCATGGATTCAAGCCCCACTTTGGGCTCTGTGCTGACAGCGCGGGGCCTGCTTGGGATTCTTCTCTCTCCCTCTCTCTCTACCTCTCCCCCACTTGCACACATGGGCTCTTCCTCTCTCAAAATAAATAAAACATAAAAAAAAAAAAAAAAGAAGAAGAAGTTGCCTAACTATAGAGAACAGATGGTTACCAGCAGGGCGGTGGATGGTGGGATGGGTGAAATAGGCGAAGAGAATTAAAAGTATCTTTATCTTGGGGGCACCTGGGTGGCTCATTCAGTTAAGCATCAGACTCTTGGCTTCCGCTCAGGTCATGATCTCACAGTTCAGGAGTTTGAGCCCCACATTGAGCTCTGTGCTGACAGTGTAGAGCCTGCTTGGGATTCTCTTTCTCTCCCTCTCTCTCTCTCTCTCTCTCTCTCTCTCTTTCTCTCTCTCTCTCTGTCTCTGCCTCTCCCCTGCACACTCTCTGTCTCTCGTAAAATAAATTTTAAAAAACTTTTTTTAATAAATAGAGTACACTTATCTTGATGAGCACAGAGTAGTATGTGGAAGTGCTGAATCACTATATTGTACATCTGAAACTAATATAACACTGCAATACTACGCTGTAATTAAATTTTTAATTAAGTTAATTAAATAAGAAATTGACACAGACAACCCAACCATTAGCAACCACCACCTGATCAGTCAGCAACCATCAATATCAAAGCAAGACTCTCCACCAGCAAAAAGACTATGACTTTCTAAAAGCTAAGATGATGGTTAACATTGTTAGCAATAAAGTATTTCTTAATTAAAATAACTATATAATGATAAAATAAAAATTTCATTACATTTTTAAATAGAATGCTACTGCACACTTAAAAGACTACAGTACTGTGTAAACATAGCTTTTATATGCTCTGGGAAAGCAAAAAATGAATTTGAATCACTTTATTGAGTTATTCAATTTATTTTGGTGGCCTGGAACCAAACCTCTAATATCTCCAAGACATGCCTGTAAACACCTACATTAAGAAGCACGAAACATTCCAAAAAACAACCTAACTCTACACCTTAAAAAAGTGGAGAAAGAAGAGTAAACTGAGCTCAAAGTAAGCAAATGGAAGAAAATACTAAACATTAAAGCATAAAGAAACAAAACAGAGAACAGGAAAACAACAGAAAAGATTAACCAAAGTAAAAGTTGGTTCTTTGAAAGGATGAACAAAAGTGACAAAACTTTGGTTAGACTAACCAAGAAAAAAACAGAGAGGACCCGAATTATAAGAATTATAAATGAAAAAGGAGACATTACAAGTGATAACAGAAATACAAAGAATCATAAGAGGCTACTATGAACAACTATAAACCAACAACTGGACAACCTAGAAGAAACTGAAAAGTTCTTAGAAAAATACAAACTACTGAGACTGAATCAGGAAGAAATACAAAGTCTGAACAGAGCAAGTACTACCAAAGAGACTCTATCAATAATCAAAAATCTCTCCCCTCCAAAAACAAAAACAAAAAAACAAAGCCCAGGACCAGATGGTGAATTTTACCACACATTTAAAGAACTGGTTGTCAATCCTTATCAAACTCTTTCAAAAATAAAAGAGGGAACACTCCCAAAGTCATGTCACAAGGCCAGCATTACCCTAATACCAAAGCCACAAAAGGACACTACCAGAGAAGAAAGCTACAAACCAATACCTTAGATAAATATAGAGGCAATAATTCTCAATAAAATACTAACAAACAGAATGTAGCAGCACATTAAAAGGATCATTCACATTCAACATGATCGAGTGGGATTTACACCTGAGATGTCCAAGGATGATTCAGCAGATGCAAATCCATTGAAGTGCTTCATCTCATTCATAGAATGAAAGAAAAAAAATCAGCTGATCATCTCAATAGATGCAGAAAACAAGCATTTCACAAAATTCAGCATATGTTCATGATAAAAACTGTTAACAAATTAGGTACAGAAGGAACATACCTCAACATAATAAAGGCTATATATAAGCCCAGAGCTAACATCATACTCAATGGTCAAAAGCATTTCCTCTAAAATAGGAATAGAAGAGTGCCTACTCACACCACTCCTATTCAGTATAGTACTAAAAGTCCTTCCCAGAACAAACAAGAAAAGTAAAAGTCACCAAAATTGGAAAGGAAAAAGGAAAACTATCTGTTTGGAGATGACATGATTTTATACATAGAAAATCCTAACGACTACACACACATATACATACACACACACAACCATTAAAAAAACTCAATAAAATTGAAGGATACAAAATTAAAATGCAAAAATCAACAGTATTTCTATATATTTACAAAACATTATCTGAAAAAGGAAATAAAACAATACCATTTACAATAGCATCAAAAACAAAATACTCAGTAGTAAACTTAACCTAACCTAGGAGGTGAAAGATCCCTACTTTAAAAACTATAAGACACTGGTGAAAGAAATCACAGAAGACATGAATAAATGGAAAGGTATCCCATGTTCATGGATTGGAAGAATTAATATTGTTAAATTGTCATTACCACCAAAACTATCTAACAATTCAATGCAATTCTTATCAAGATGACAAGAGCATTTTTAGAGAAGTATAAAAAAAAGTCCTAAAATTTACATGGAACTACCAAAGACCCCAAACAGCCAAAGCTATCTTAAGAAAGAACTCAACAGAAAACATCACACTTCCTGGTTTCAGGCACAGCACCAAAACGGAAGGAAGCACTAGCATAAAAATACACAATGGAACTGACTCAAGAGCCCTGTAATAAACCCAAGCATATATGCTCAATATTTGACAAGGAAGTCACAAATACCCAATGGAGAAAAGTTGATCTCTATAATAAATGGTGCTGGGAAAACTGGATATTTGCACGTAAAAGAATGAAATTAGACTACTCACAAAAATTAACTCAAAATAGATTAAAGAATTAAATGTAAGACCTGAAACCATAAAATTCCTAGAAAACATAGGAGAAAAGCTCCCTGACATAGGTCTTGGCAATGCTGTGGATATGACACCCAAAGCACAAACCATAAAATCAAAAATAAACAAATGGGACTACATCAAGCACTCAGCAAAACAATCAACAAAGTAAAAAGACTATCTGCAGAATGGGAAAAAATATTTGCAAAGCATATGGATGATAAGGGTCTAACATCCAAGGTGTATTAAAACACTCATACAGTTCAGTAACAAAATAATAATAATCCAATAAAAAAGATGGCAAAATGGAAGAAAGAGGAAAGATTGCAGAGTAGGAGGATCCTGAGCTCACCACCTCCCAGACACACTGAGGCAACAACACATATTACATCTCACCTTGAAAACAACCTGAAGACTGGCAGAATAGATCTTCCACAGTTAAAGTCATAAAGAGAAATCCACACTGAAAAGGATAGAAGTAGAAACATGGTCAGGAACCAACACACCAGCGTGGCTACCCACAGTGGAAGGGATATCACAAGCATGGAGGATCAAGGGGATCAAGTTCCACATTGAATACCTCCAGCCCTGGGGAGGTGCACTGAGAAGATGAATCCCCATGACTTATGGCTTTGAAAATCAGTAGGTATTAACTCCCAGAGGTTTAAAAATCAACAGGGCTTACCTCCAGAAGAACTAGTGGGCTATAGGAAACCAAGTCTCTTCTCTTACAGAGCCAGCATACAGTCTCACTCAGCTCAAGACCCAGTTCAGAAGTAGCCAAATTGGTAAGGAAAACGTAAAACTCCACTACTTGCAGATGACATACTAGATACAGAAAACCCTAAAAACTCCACCAAAAAAACTACTAGTACAAATAAATTCAGTAAACTTGCAGGTTACAAAATCAATATACAGATATTGTTGCATTTCTATTCACTAATAATGAAGTAGCAGAAAGAGAAACTATGAAAACAATCTCATCCACAATTTCACCAAAAAAAAAATAAAATACCTAGGAAAAAAATTAACCAAGGAGGTGAAAGACCTGTACTCTGAACACTGTAAGACATTGATGAAAGAAATTGAAGACTACACAAACAAATGGAAAGGCATACATGCTTGTTGTGGCTCAGAGGAATGAAGATCATTAAAATGTCCACAGCACACAAAGCAATCTACAGATTCAGTGCAATCCCTATCAAAGTAACAGTAGCATTTTTCACAGAACTAGAACAAATAATCCTAAAGTTTGTCTGGAACCACAAAAGACCTCAAATAGCCAAAGCAATCTTGAGAAAGCAGAACAAAGCTGAAGACACCACAGTCCCACATTTCAAGTTATACTACAAAGTAGCAGTAATCAAAACAGTATGGTACTGGCAGAAAAACAGGTACATATATCAATGGAACACAATAGAAAGCCCAGAAATAAGCCCATACTTATATGGTCAATTTATCTACAACAAAGGCAAGGATACACAATGAAATGGATTAAAGACATAAATGTGAGACCTCAAACCATAAAACTTCTAAAAGAAAACACAGGCAGTAATCTCTTGGAAAATACACTCAAACTGATTAAATAAAGACCTAAATGTGAGACCTCAAACCATAAAATTTCTAAAAGAAGACATAAGCAGTAATCTCTTGGACGTCAGCCTTAGCAACATATTTATGAATAGGTCTCCTGAGGAAAAGCAAAAATAAACTAATGGGACTATGCCAAAATAAAAAGCTTTTGCACAGTGTAGGAAACCATAAACAAAATGAAAAGGTAACCTACTGAATGGGAAAAAGTATTTGTGAATGATATATATCCAATAAGGGGTTAAAATCTAAAATATACAAAGAACTTACATAACTTAATGTCAAAAAAAAGGAAAAAAACCTGAAAAACGGGCAGAAGACCCAAACAGACATTTTTCCAAAGACTTACAGATGGCCAGCAAACACATGAACAGATGCTCAACATCACTAATCATCAAAGAAAGTTAAAACCACAATGAGATATCACCTGACACCAGTTAAAGGTAAGTAGTATCAAAATGACAGAAAATGAAGTGTTGATGAGAAAGTGGAGCAAAGAGAAACCTTGTGCACTGTTAGTGGGAATGTAAACTGGTGAGACCACTGTGGAAAACAGTACAGAAGTTCCTCAAAAAATTAAAAATAGAAATATCACAGGATCCAGTAATTCCACCTCTGCATGTTTTCCAAAGTAAAATGTAAATACTAATTCAAAAAGATCTACGCACTCACTCTTACGTTTACTGCAACATTACCTACAATGGCCAAGATATGGAAGCAACCCAAGTGTCCACGAATAGATGATTGGATAAAGAAGATGTGCCATATATATATAAAATGGAATATTACCCAGCCATAAAAAAGAACAAAATCTTGCCATTTATGACAACATAGATGGACCTAGAGGGTATCAGCCTAAGTGAAATACATCAGACAGAAACAAATACTGTATGATTTCACTTATATGTGGAATCTAAAAAACAAAACAAACAGCCACAAAAATAAACAGATCAAAAATAAAGAGAATAAATTTGCTGGTTGCCAGAGGTAGGTAAAGGGGATTAAAAGGCACAAACTTCCAGTTATAAAATAAATATGTCATGAGGATTAAAAGTATGAGCATAAGGTATATAGTCAATAATACTGTAATAACTCTGTATGGTGACAGATGGTAAGTACACTTAATGTGGTGAGCATTTCATAATGTTTATAATTGTTGAATCATTATGTTGTACACCTGAAATTAGTATTAAAGGTCAACTATATTTCATTTTTTTAAAAAAAAATAACAGTGGGCAAAAGAACAGATATTTTTCCAAAGTCGATAATACAAATGGCCAACAGGCCATGATGAGATATTATCTCACACCTGTTTGAATGTCCATCATCAAAAAGACAACTGATAATGAGGATGTGGAGAAAAGGGAACCCCAGTGCACTGCACTGGGGACTGGAAACTAGTACAGCCACTATGGAAAACAGTATGGAGAAGCCTCAAAAAATTAAAAACTGGACTACTCTTGGTCCAGCAATCCTACCTCTAGGAAGTCAGCTGCCTCTTGAACATGGGTGTGAACTGTGTGAGTCCCTGTATGTGTGGATTTTTTTCAATAAATATATGTACAGTACTATAAGTGTATTTACTCTTCCTTATAATTCTTAACATTTTCTTTTCTCTAGCTTATTTTATTATAAAAATACAGTATATAATACACATAACATACAAAATATATGTTAATCAACTGTTTATGTTATCAGTCAGGCTTCTGATCAGCAGTAGACGATTCGTAGTTAAGTTTTGGGGGAGTCAAAATTTACATAGATTTTTTACTCTGCAGGGAATCAGCAGCCACAACTCCTGCATTGTTCAAGGGTCAAGTGTCTATCCAATGGAACAAAAACACGGACTCAAAAAGATAGCTGCATCCTTATGTGCACTGCAGCATTATTTGTAAGAGGCAAGACCGAATAACCTAGGCATCCAACAATGTTATAAATGAATAAAGAAGTTGTAGTATATATATACAGCAGAATATTATTCAGCCTTTTGTGACAACACGGATGGACCTTGAGAGCATTATGATAAGTCAAGTAAATCAGACAAATACTATATGATCTCACTTATATGCAGAATAAAAAAAAAAACCCAAAGTGACAGAAAAAGAGACTAGATTTGTGGTTACCAGAGGTGGGAGGGTTGGAGGTGGGGACTAGGGGAATTGGAGGAAAGTGGCCAACAGATACAAACTTCCAGTTATAAGATAAATAAGTACTAGGGATGTAATGTGCGACATGTTGACCACAGCTAACATTGCTGTGTAATACACAGGAAAGCTGTTAAAAGTGTACATCCTGAGTTCTCCTCACAAAGTTTTTTTTTTAGCTTTTTTCTTTTTTTTAGCTTTTTCTCTTTATTATAACTAAATGAGATGATGGATGCTAACTAAACTGTCATCATTTCACAATATATTTAAGCCAAACCATTATGCTGTGCACCTTAAACTTGTCCGTGATATGTCAATTACATCTCAATAAAACTGAGGGGGGGGGAAGAGAATGTGATAAATATATAATATACACATACATGACTGTCCAGTTTAAAATTAGGGTAATTTATTAAATACAGTGTGGTAAGAATTTGGAAACACTGATCTAAAGCATTGTTTTCCAAATTATATTTCACAGACATTAACCTGCAAGATAATCTATGGGGGAAAAAATAAGGTTTGGGAGCCAAGAACATGTAGCGAATGCTGTTAACTAGAGTCTCCCTTTGGAAATTCACAATGTGCGTTAACATATAAAAAGCTCTGAGAAGCCTCTGTACCCTGCAGCAAAGATCCACCCATTTAACTTGGCTTAATCCAGTGTTTATTATACTGGGCATTTGTTCTTCAAACGTTGTATCACATAATTCCTATTAACCCGAGGGGCAATATACCTGTCCTGTGATGGTGAAGACAATACTGCCTCTATTCGAACCTGTATGGCTCCGTCCTTCAGTAGCCACTATGTTCTTCTCTAGACAATGGATATGGTAACAATACGTACCTACATGCAAAGTATTCAGAACAGTATTTTCAACACCAGGAGCACTTTATCAATGTTGATTAACATCCAGAAGAACCACTGTCCTAAGACACAGTTTGGCAAACACTGGTAGAGAAACTAACCCTTAAGTATCCCGGGGCTCCTGTCTAAGAGAGGATTACAGACTAGTAGGAGAGAGGGGTGTGTAATTATGACACAAGATGTTAAGACCTGAACAAGGAGCAGGTGAGGACTTTTGGAGCCCACAGAAGGGAAAGAATATTTCTAAGGGTGAGGGAGGTTCAGGAAAGAAGTCCAACTGACAGGTAGGATTTCACCAAGCAAAACGTAGACAATGACAGGAGCACAGAGTTGATCTGGTTGAAAAACAGTATGGAGCCTGATTTGATTAGAGTGCAGAAGTATAAAAACGGAGAATGTCCTGGAAATAAGGTTGATGTTAGATTGTTAAGGGTCCTGTATTCCATACTAGGGACCTTGGAATTTCTCTACAAGCATTAAACTCCCATTTTGCTCCTTCCTCCTCTCCCCACTTGATGACAAAAGCCTGGGATTTGTATCAGGTGGGTAACGTTTTAGTCCCTTCTCCCTTGCCACACTCACCATCCATGAAGCTATGTCTGAAATGGTGATTTGACACAGTAAAATCTTTCATAGCTCAATGTATAAGCCTATACATTTTCCTTTTTTAAAATGTTTTTTATGTTTTTGACAGAGAGACACAGCGTGAGTGGGGGAGGGGCAGAGAGAGAGGGAGACACAGAATTGGAAGCAGGAAGCAGGCTCCAGGCTCCGAGCTGTCAGCACAGAGCTGGAAGTGGGGCTTGAACTCACTAACTGAGAGATCATGAACCGAGCGGAAGTCGGATGCTTAAATGACAGAGCCACCAGGTGCCCCTTCGTGTTCAATATTTATTTTACTATGCTTAAAAAAAAAAAAAAAACCACCCTTGGTGTAAGTGCACTCAGAAGAAAGAATGAATTCAGGAGGGGTGAAGGGTCAGCAGTGTCTGAATACGCACTCTACTTGGTAACAAAGAACACTTATTTTTTCTCTTCTTCTTGCCATGCCCATGTCAAAGCGACTGCCTCAAAGCCACCACAAAATTTCCTACCTGGAGCTAGGACGTTCTATCCCCACCTGGGCCAGCTGCACTCCCAGGTGGTATCACCTCGTCTAATTAGCTGCCTTCCGAAACTGAACCAAAAGTACAGCAGTCCTGTCTGTCCCTCCCTCTGCGAAGGCTCCAGTTCTCTTCCTGCTGACTTTCCACTTGAAGGCTAATCGCAGGCTAAGAAGGGCCAGCTGCTGCAGTGTGCCCCTGAAGGTGAAGTCCCTGTGAACTCTCAAGGTCACGGCATGCAGTTCCGCCCGCCAGCTCCTAGCACCCAGGCGTCTCCCGGCCATCGGCCAGATGCACTGGAGCCTCACCATTTGCCCCGGGCAGGGCCCAGCCCCGCACTGAAGGACCCGGCTCCTCTCAGGCCACACCTGCCGTCCACTGCTAACCCCAAGAAAAAGGCCCTTCGGCACCATGGTTATGTGCCAGGCATTGCACTGGGTCTGGGTCTACACCCATGACCTCGTTTAGGCCTCAGAGTGACCCAGTGAAGGGGCCTTACTGTTTCCATATTACTGTCGCAGGAGTTTTTAAGGCAATACCCGGGCTTCGTGGCCTCACCACTTGGACGAATGCAGAGGGGGACACAAAATGAGCAGCAGGCAAAGATCAGAAATGTAGAATAGTCCAAAACTCCCTTTACGGAGAGGGGGCATTCAAAAGTGAATGCCTGAGGACTACAGGCCAGGGTCCTTGTTTTATAAGGTTCTGGTCAGCCCTCGGCATCCCCTTCCCCCTCGATCCTTCTCAGGTTCTACCCTTACTGGCTGGATAGCTCTAAGTGCTGGGCTGTCCACTCCTGATTGGCTCGTTTGCATTGCAAGAGGGGTGGTCTATGGCCACGCTTAGGTCTCTCGGGTCAAATTCCCGGAGGGGAAACCTGAGAGTAGGTGGGGTCTGTTACACTAAGAGGAACCTTACGGCCTCAGGGGGTTTGCTGGGGTCAGACACTCCCAGCACTGTTCCAAAATAGGTGTTTTTTCCCCCCACCCAGGAACCTCAGGCCCTAATCTTTCCCTCTCGGCCTCCTGCCTCCTATCTTCTTCTCCTACCACATTACAGGCAAGCAAGCTGAGTTTCAGGTGTTAGTCTGAGCCCACACGGGCCCAGCAAGTTTCCTTCCGTGGTTTCCCCGTAACCATCAGGCCGCACAGGTGCTAAAAAGCCCGGATCCGGAAAGCACGTGTGGTTCATTCCCACCGCCCCCCGGATGTGCCCTGGCGGCCACCGGCTGTCAAATGCAAAGCGACGGTGCGCGCTCCCGCATCGGCGCTGGGGGAGGGCTGGCCGGCCCCCGCACCTGCTACCCCTGCGCTAAGGGTCACGGACCCCAGCCTCGAACCCCGCAGCAACACCCCTGTGAGGCGGAAACCCTCGACGGCATGTATGACCACGTCGTTGTGGCCTCCTTCCCGTAACAGGGCTCCCACGGCTCTCCACGAGGTGGGCACCAACGTCCCCCACCACAGTTCAGGCACGCAAGAACCCTAATTGTTTACCCGCTGCTCACAAACTCCCACTTGGCCTCGGGGTTTCACCTGGAGCCCGGTCGGTTTCGGGTTTCCACGTCGGGCTCTGTACACGTCGGGGTCGGCTTACCTGCTGGCAGGCCAGGAGTGAGGCCCCACACGGCAGGCTCCCCCTTCCCGCGTCCTCGGGTCCCGCGGGGGCTTCCCTGCAGTCGGCCCTCGACCCAGCTCTTGACCCTTGCCCCCAGCCCGGGCCCCGTGGGTCCCTCTCGCCTTCGGACGACCCTCCCAAAGGTGGGGCTGATCGGCAACACCTGGAGGAACCCTGTGACCTTCCTGGCGCACTGCACACTGGGACTGGGAGGCGGGAGTGGGTGGGGCTACCACAAGCCACGCCTCCGTCCCCCATTCCCCAGCCGGGCTGCTCCAGGGTCCCCAAGGGGAGTTGAGGGAAGTATCGTTCTCTGTGGAGCGAAGAGAAGGCTGGGAAACCTCTACAGTCACCACTGTCTCTTCCTTTTCTGGCTCCAGGCTCTGCCCCTTACCCGCGCCACAGTTCTTTTCTCCCATGCAGAAAAATAAAACCACTCAGCAAGCAGTCTTCCTAGTGTTTTTATTTTACACCAAACCACGGTTTTTAAACTTAAAAGCCAGACATTTGTAGGGTGCCTGGGTGGCTCAGCCAGTTGAGGGTCCGACTTAAGCTCAGGTCACCGTCTTGCGGGTCCTGCGTTCAAGGCCGACGTCAGGCTCTGTGTTGACAGCTCAGAGCCTGGAGCCTGCTTCAGCTTCTGTGTCTCCCTCTCTCTCTGCCCAGTCCGCAGTTCGTGCTCTCTCTCTGTCTGATAAATAAACATTAAAAAAAAATTTTTTTTAAGCCAAGCATTTGTTACTTTTGTTCTTTAATTTCACCCTCCTTTGGGGTCAGGTTGCCAGAGAAAATAGGAGTCACCCAGTTACATTTGAATTTCAGGTAAATGACAAAAAATTGTTAGTATAGGTCCCAAATATTGCATAGGATATTATGCTAAAAATTATTTGTCATTTTTCTGATTCAGATTGAACTGAACATCCCGTATATTTATTTGCTAAGTCTGCCAACCCTACTCTGGGAAAACGGAGGCCTGTTTTCTGACGCCCTCCATCAGGGTAGCGCTGAGGAATAAAGTGTGCGTGTCCTTGAGAGGTGGGAGATTATGTTAATATTTCACAATATCATCCTCCCACACAAATAAAAATGCACACGTTTCCTAAATGTTTTTAAAGAAAGCATAATAGGGGCATTTTATCAGCAGAATCCATGGAGTTGGAATTTATTTGGAACAAACAAAACTGTCATATATCATGCAAGGTAGGAAGCACACGTTTCCGGAAGCACAGTTACCGAGAGCTGCTCTCTTGTAACTGTGTTCTAGTCGCTGACATTCAGACCACGTAGTCACCAGGGAATTCAACCAAAGAAAATCCAGCAGAGCTGCCGTGGTCCCTCGTCACACACACACACTGGCGCTTGTTTAAGCAAGCAGAATGGCAAAGTGCTCTGAAGTGCGGTGATCACTCTTTGTGTGAACCTGGACAAGTTACTTCACATGCCTGCACCTCGTGAAGGAGCCAGCAGGAGAATAAACACACCATGATGTGAACTCTCACAGTGAGCATCGGTGACTGAATTCAAGTAGTGGTTGTGACACTTTCTAAGCAATTGAGATCCATGGAGACAGTGCTCGCTTTGGCAGCGCGGACACTAGATCCAGCGGGACAAAGGAATTAACTGGTTACTGAGTGAGCGACATGAGACTGAGCCAGAACATTTCACACTGGCTATTCCCAAGAGCACAAAGTCCGTGTTTGGGGGTGTCCGCACCTTGCCTCATGCTTGTCCTTAGTACCTCGTTCCAGAGGCGGCCTCTGCCCTAGACTTGGGACAGGCGTCCATCCGGGCGGAAAGGTGGACCCCGAAGCAAGACAAGGGAGGCCAACAGTGCGGTGACGGCTTTTCCCGAAGACACACCAGAGCCGGCCTCACCCAACCTGCTTGGGGCCTCTCTGCCACTCCCACCCCTTCCCAACGCGTCTCCCTTTCCCCCGAGCTGATTAATATTCCTTCCATTTCACACTTCTCCCTCGGGAGCGAAGTCACCATGGTCACAGCAGCTGCATCCTGCGTGATAATACTGCGACTGTTCACGAGCTAACCTAGACCTCCAAACCCATTTTCTTTCTCTTTATCCTTTCTTTTTAAGTGTGTGTGTGTGCGCGCGCGTGCGTATCCAAGGACAAGAATCTGAGAAAGGAGGTAACTTTAGCCTTGAGAGAGAGGTTGATGTTTCTTAGAACGAATGGGCTCTTTTTGGTCCGTATTGCTGACATAGCCAACGCCGGCTCTAGGTGTGTGTCTACTGTGCCCAAAAAGAGATTCACCCAGGAAAGGGCCCTCATCCTGCCCTGATTTTAGGCTTGACTCAAGATACCCTGGGCAGTAAAGGACAACAGTAGGACATCTTTTGTAATGTTTATTTATTTTTGAGAGAGAGAGTGAAGGAGGGATGGGTGGAGAGGGAGGGGGACAAAGGATGTGAAGTGGGTTCTGTGCTGACAGCAGTGCGGCCAATGCACGGGTTGAACTCACCAACTGTGAGATGACCTGAGCCAGAGTCAGACGCTTAATGACTGAGCCACCCAGGCGGCCCTAGGACATATTTTAAATCTGTCATCAACTAGGGCCTCTAGATCTTACACAGTCGATAGGTGGAGCTTCCCTACATGTTCTACCCCAATCTAGAAGAAAACAGACAAAGATCATCGGCAGGGCTGACTCTTCTGAGAAGAGTCAGAAATATGCCTTTTCCTTCTATCATCTCTGGAACTACGGACACTCTAAAACGGGTGCAATCCACCAAGAGCTCTACATTTTTAAACAATCTTCCTGCACTACCAGGATGTTCTTTAGATATGTTACAATGACCCAGACATGCAATGACTGAAGTTCTGGAGTTTCTCGTGTGTGCCCTACATTTTTTTAGGGACTGTGGGCTGAGCAAAGGAGCAGGAAGGAACAGCACCTGCCTTCAAAGAGCTTACAACACCAGGCAGCCCCAAGGGGGCGGGGGGCAAGTGGGTAAGTTTATTTAGTTAGGGGGGGACAGGGGTTTCCCCACACCAGCCTCACCATTTCAGCCACCTTGTGACCCAGCAGACTGTGGCCTGTGATGGTTGGGGCAGTAAGGACCTCAGTCAAAGAAGGCTCTGAGCAGTTGAGTATCTAACCTTGGGGAATAGAGTAAAATGGAGGATGACCTTAAGGGACCGGCATCTCAATTCTCCATTTGTCATATTAATTTCCACACAACTGCTTCTGATGCATAAATTCTTCTACTTCTCTTTTCCCCAATTTCTCAGTTTCTCTCCTGAAGGATGTTGGGCCTCTTATGCAGGTTTAGAAGATAGGACCAGGGCAAAGAAAAGAAGGAAAATTTACTCCAGGTCCTGCTTTGTTTCTAACCAAGACTCCTGATTTAAAATTGCTCTAAGGATAGGGGAGCAGAGGGGAGGAATAATCATAAAGAGTCACGATTTCATTAGGCATCTTACCAAAACTCCCTATTCCTTCCTGCTCTGAACTATAGGACAAGTCAAGGTCAAAAGCAAAACCAGGTTGGAAAGGTGAGCAGAAAAACCATTAGCAAAAACCAGTAGCAGTTAACCCTCCTTAAGCAAATGTTAAATACACTTATTATAGCAAGAAATAATAATGCAGGATGGAGTGTACATGGTGTAAACACCTTTAATACAATTCTAATTTTCTCTTTGCTTCAAGAGCCACAGATCATTATGGCAACAAAACAGAAAAACAGATCACAGTATTAATTTGATATCTCAGCTTCATTTGTTCCACATTTGCAATACAACACATGCATTAACAAGCAGCCTGGGCTGAGCCAAAGCAGAGGAAACACGCGAACCACAGAAGGGCACAATGGAGCACCCTCTCAGCCTTGAGTTTCGTTAAATAAAAAATAAATAATAATTTTCTACAAAGAAGAGAAGTGTGGTTGCCCATGCAATTCACCATCTGATGGATAACACTTGAGAAGCACATCGTTCCATTCTTGCCAGCCCCATGATACCAGCTGAGGAAACTTGGCTGACCTGGCTCTTCACTCCCATGTGCCTGGGCCCCTGGTGTGCCCCCACATGACTCACTTTTTACTTTACAACCAGAGTTGTCTTTGCAGGACAGAAATCTGATTCTTCTGTGTGGAGAAAAGGAAACTTTCAAATTACTGGGGGGAGAATCTTCCTTGGATAGAAACTTGACAAGATCTAGCAAGGTTAAATATTCTCCTGATCTGCGACCCAGCCATTCCCTTCTTGAGTAGAGAACTTTTGCTCATGTCTCCAGGGAAACATGTCTGAGATTATTCATTCCAATGTTGTTAATAGCAGAAAAAAAAATTAGAAACAATGTAATTGTCCATCAACAAGAGAAAAGATGGGTTATGAGTATATAGATGTTATGCTGTATGTATTTTAGCACAATTGTTTAATGTTTTATCTTATTTTATTTTTGAGAGAGAGAGATAGAGCATGAGCAGGGGGAGGGGCAGAGAGAGAGAGAGAGGGAGACACAGAATCTCAGGCAGGCTCCAGGCTCTGAGCTATCAGCACAGAACCTGATGTGGAGCTCGAACTCAGGAACTGTGAGATCATGACATGAGCCAAAGTCAGATGCTTAACCGACAGAGCCATCCAGTCTCACTTTTTTAAAGTAAATAAATTAAAAGAACAACACAGGGATCCTTGTAGTACTGGAACTTTATCAGTGTCAGTATTCTGGGTGTGACCTTGTATTATTATTTTGTAAGATGTTTCCAATGGGGAACTAGGTAAAGGGGATACAGATCTTTCTATATTATTTCTTACAACTGCAGATTAATCTGTAACTATCTCAAATTTTTTTTTAAAAAATGTATAATTTAAGAAAAAAGACAACTCTAGGGTCACCTGGGTGACTCAGTCAGTTGAATGACTAACTCTTGATTTCCGCTCAGGTCGTGGTCCTAGGATCATGGGATTGAGCCCCACATCAGGCTCCACACTGAGCATGGAGCCTCCTTGGGATTCTTTCTCTCCCTCTGTCCCTCTCCCTCTCTCACGTGCTCTCTCAAAATAAATAAATAAACTTTAAAAAATAAATAAAACAGATAAAAATAAAAATTAAACTCCATTTTAAAAAAAGATGACTCTAGATGTTGTGCAGAGTACAGTTTGCAGGAAGCAGCCTGTGGCCAGGAACCCCAGCTGGGAAGCTCTTGTAGTTGCCCAGCTGAGCCCTTTGAGCCCGGACTGGGGCAGGAGAGGGGCAGAGGAGAGGGAAATGGGCAGACAGTCTGGATGGGTGAGATCATGAGGCAAAGAGAAAAGAGGTGAGGATAATGCCATATTTGCTTCCTTGGGTGACTGGGTGGATGGTCATCTCAACAATGTAGAAAAATTATCCAAGAAGAGGAAGAAGTTTGAAATAGGAGTGAGTGGGGGTGAGTAGATCAGTTGGGACAAATGGACTTGGAGCGGTCTCCCACGTCATACATTGTCAGCTCAATGCCCGGCACTTAGTGTTCACTAAATACCTGACCCTTGTAGTGATGGCTCCCTAAAGATGTCAGTGTCCTAATTCCTGGAACCTGCAAATATGTTACATGGCAAAGGGGAACTAAGACTGAAGATGGAATTAGGGTTGAATATCAACTGACCTTAAACAGGGAGATTACACTGGATTATCTGGGTGGGCCCAATGTGATTACAAAGGTCCTTAAATGTGGAAGAGGAAGGCATAAGACTCAGTGTTCAAAGCAGTACAATGTGAGAAATACTCACCGGCCATCGCTGGTTTTGAGGATAGAAGGAGGCCATAAGCCAGGGAATGCACAGCTTCCAGAAATTAGAAAAGGCAAGAGATTCTCCTCTAGAGCCTTCACAAAGAAATACAACTCTGCCAACACCTTGACTTTAGCCCAGTGAGCCTTATTTTGGGCTTTTTACCTCAAAACTTAATGATAATAAATTGTTGTCATTTAAGCCATTAGATGTGTGCTATTTTATTACATCAGCACTAGGAAACTAATACAATCCTTAATGGGTAATCGGACGACCTGGCTTGGGAATTCGTTGGGCGAGGTTCCTGTCAAGTCCCAAATCCCTCAGTGAGGAAGGGAAGGTCAGATGGATGAGATAGAAATTAGAGATAATTCAAAATTATAACTGAATACCAAATCAGTGACTAAGCCCATGCCCACCCTGTCATCAACATCAGACAACAGGACACAGTAGAAACACACCTTAGAGGGAAAAACAGCAACTGGACACAAGGAATCTTAGGCAAAGTGCTGTCTTCTCTGGCCTTACAGAATGAACTGCTCTACCCTTGGCCCATGACAGAGAGGCCTGAGGCCCTTCCTCTTTGTGGGATGCCTGAGAAGGGCCTCACTTTAAGAAAAAGAGATGTGACCACCCCCAAGAATTCTATGAAAATGGAATTCCCTGTTATATCTTTCATAACAAAAATAGCATTTGGTATCGCCATGCATTTTAGCATTGTGTGCGCAGGTAGCCTTCAGCGAATGCCTGCTGGTTGGATAGATCTAAGCGTGTTTGTCTTATAGGGGGACAATCCTGACTTCCCATCTCTCCACACTTCTTCAGGACCCATCATGGTATATATCCCATAAAGATGCCCAGATTGAATTCAGAGGCAGTGTCCAGGAAAGGGAGACAGAAGTGGGAAACCAATACTTAAGAGTAGGGTAAATCCATAGACCACAGAGCTTTGAAAAATCTCGGGTCTGTATCTCAAAGTGGGTGATTCCAAAAGTAGGAGATCAGGGTTCCACATGTGGGTCAACAGTGATCTTGTGTTCCTCAAAACATCCCAGTAAGTGGCAAAGTAGAATCATAAGAGTGGTTGTGGGTGCATGACCTTGCTCTGCCACTAATTTTCTAAGAACAGCTATTGAATAAATCACTTACTTTATCCAGACCTCACTATCCTCACCTGTAAAAGGAAAAGACTGAATTAGACCTATCGTAAGAAATGACCAAATCTGGTGACTCAAGTGGGCATACACCAGACAATATAAATTGTGAATATTTATGCAATTATCAGTTCCTATTGTCAACATTCGACTTATTTATTTCAATAACTCTTTGATCACAGAAAACATTTAAAGCTATTGATGATCGACATAAACGATAGAATAAGAGAATAAGAACCAGGAGTGAATGAGAAAGAAGAAATAAAGGCAAAGACGAATGAGTAGAGATAAAATGTCAAGAGAATTGAGATGAGAACATAAAATTCAGTCCTACATACTCTGAGCTATGGAGAAGCCAATGGGAAAAGGGAAGCTTACCCAAACCAAAAAATAAAAGCAAACGAGCCACTCAATAAACGACAGTTAGATACTATTCAAGGATAAGACAAAGAAATTCTCCTGAGGATCCTTGCAAGAGAAGAACGTTTAATGTACTGATCAATGTCCTCAAAAGCTTCCTTCTAGGATGCACAATAATGAGTTCCTTGGGACTGATTATAGGCTGGTGGCTTCCCACCAGTATGAAACTCGGCAACTCAGGCACGCAATGTACTAGGCTTCGGGTATGCAGCTTTCAATGGCTCTGCCTAAATTCAAAGAATTATTTTAGACCATTTAGATGTATGGAAGGACCACGCATCTTTCAGTGATCTTTATTAAAATTGTTTCCAGCTAGCTTCCAGATATCACATAAAGACATTTCTGTTAACTTTCCTTTTTACGTTCATCCCAGATAGTAAAGGGAAAAAAAACCAGAAATATGGACTTCATCATCAATGAAACGAAAGGATTTTTGTAACCAGAATGATACAAAGGTAAAAAAAAAGGGGTGGGGGGTACAGGGAAATGACCAAGCTGGGAGTAGGAAGGTCATACCTAAGGGCCTACAGTAAATGGTCGGACTGAGAAGAAAGCAGATTTACAGTGAAGCTCGGAAAGCCCCCAGCATCCGAGGCACAGGCCCAGTGAAAGGCAGGGAAAAGCAAGGAAATGAAAGTGGGAAGTTTGTTCGAAAATCTGTAGGAGAACTTAGACTCCCAGGCCCTAAGTCTACCCATTCTGGCAAGCGATGTGGCCCACCCCCACCCCCGCAGGAATGCTAGGACCTTGAACCAGAGACGGGGACACACGTTGCCAGGTACTGAGGAGGTGGTGGTGGAGGGCCCAGGACGGGACGTAAGGGAACTGGATGAGGGCTTGCACACTGACAGGTGCAACAGCTCGCCCTCTGCTCCTTCCTGGCTCCCAAACGCCAGCCAACGGGGAAATCCCAAGGCAATGGACAGAGGATCCTTCTCTAGACAAACTGATACACCGTTGAGGAAAGAAAGATCCACAGATAATAACACATGGGGGTCTCCAAGGAGAAAGCCTGCTGGCTGCACATTCCACCCCCAGTACACCTCCCAAGGCAGGGGGTCCTGCACATGCGCATGGGGCTCCAATCAACTGCTTGTCCCTCTTAAACGTGAATGGACTGCAAAGGGTCACAAGGCATTGGAGGAATGTCTTCATCATGAAAGAGAGATACAAAACAAACAGAGCAACAGAACTTGGGGGAAAACAGAAATTTCAAGCAATAGAATAAAACTTGGGGGAAAAACCTGCCTATAAATAAAATCTGCAGCTGGATAAGGAAAACCCCAAACAGACAACAGAATAATGCACTTATTAACTCCAAGGAAAATAAAAGTTGAACAAGAAATAAAATATTGTCATGGAACATTACTTGACTCAGCAGTGACCAATATTCACAGAGTCACAATAGAAAACACGGAAGAAAGAGCTAATAAAAAATGTGACTTAGAGGCACCTGAGTGGCTCAGTTGGTTAAGCATCTGACTTCAGATCAGGTGATGATCTCCCACTTCGTGAGCTCAAGCCCAGCATCAGGCTCTGTGCTCACCAGCACAGAGCCTAGAGCCTGCTTCAGATTCTGTGTCTCCCTCTCTCTGTCCCCCACCTTCTCCGTCAAAAATAAATACACATTTTTTTATGTAATTTAACCAGAGTGGGAATGGGAAAGGAGACAGGTGTGAGGCAGTAAACTTCCTCATCTTCCACAAAACTGACAAATCACAATACACAATAATCACAATTATTATGTAAATAATAATTACATTATTTAGGAATGTGGCGTTCCATGCTATAAGAAACAATAAAGGACATGAAAAGTATTCTTGGCCAAATGAGTAGTTCAGTTAGTTAAGCGTCTGACTTCAACCCACGTCATGGTCTCACGGTTTCTTGAGTTCAAGTCCCACATCGGGCTCTACACTGAGAGTTGAGCCTGCTTAAGATTCTCTCTCTCCCTCTGTCCCTCTCCCCCACTCACACTCTCTCTTTCTCTCTCAAATAAAATTTTTTTTTAAAATTTAAAAATGTAATGTGTCGGGCACCTGAGTGGCTCAGTCAGTTAAGCGTCTGACTTGGACTCGGGTCGTGATCTCACAGTTCGTGGATTCAAGCCCCATGTCGGGCTCTGGGCTGACGCTCAGAGCCTGGAGCCTGCTTCAGATTCTGTGTCTCCCTCTCTCTCTCTGCCTCACCCCCACTTGAGCTCTGTCTCTGTCTCTTAAAAAATAATAAACATTAAAAAATTATTTTTAATGTAATGTATCTCTCAGCCACACGTGCAACGTGTTAAGTGATGGTCAATTTACAATCACATCTCCTAGGGTTCAGCCATCTGGCACAGTGATATTGTGTTATCACAATCCACTGAGCTGGTGAATGGAGGACATACCTCGTAGCACTAACTGGAGACTCCATGACAGTGGGGATGTGCCTATTATGTCCGCTTAGCATGACTGCCACACCTGCCACACTAATAATAATGGCTAATGTTGTAGTTTACCACTTGCTGCTATGTGCCAGTCACTATTGCCAAGCATTTAATATATAGTAAGCCATTTAATCCTGCCAGCATCCCACCGTTGTCCCCCATTTCATAGCTGAAACAACTGAGGGACACAGAGGGCAAATAACTCATGCAACCTTGCCACATAGTAAGTGGTGAAGCCAGGATCTGATTCCAGACTGACACCTTCCCTCTCGGTGACTGTGTGCTCAGTAAGGATCTGTGCAGGGAAGACAGCACAGCCACAGGCAGGAGGGAAGAAAAATTAACAGGAAGAACGAAAAGGAAAGGAAAGCCAACTCTCCTTAGAAAATAATTCAGAATCTGATGTAACACAAAAACTCCACAATTCCACCCCAGAGAGGAAGAATATAGCCATGTTTAGCCTGGGAAAAGTTGGAGGCACATCTATGCAAAAGATGCTTCCATATGAGCAAAGCCGAGCGCCTGCACACTGGCTAGCTTTGGACACTGCTGCTTCCTGGCGTCCTCTCCAAAATTACCTCGCTGCAAAATGTAGCTGGATTAATGATGAAGCCTTGCCCCTTCCATGAGGGGACGGCAGGCAGGGCAGCCAGCTCCTGATCCCCTGGGACTCACCATCTAGACCTGAAGTCAGTGTTTGCATATGTAATCCAATCTTCGCTTTTTTTTTAATTATGAGAGAGAGAGAGAGAGAGAGAGATAACAGCCTTGAGAGCAGGGTAGAGGGGTAGAGGGAGAGAGAGAATCTTAAGCAGGCTCCATGGTCAGCACAGAGTCCCACATGGGGCTTGATCCCATGTCCCTGGGGATCAGGACCTAAGCTGAAATCAAGAGTCAGTTGCTCGGGGTACCTGGGTGGCTCATTTGGTTAAGCATCCGACTTTGGCTCAGGTCATGATCGCACAGTTCATGAGTTCAAGCCCCGCATTGGGAGCCTGCTTCAGATACTGTATCTCCCTCCCTGTCTGCCCTTCCCCTGCTTGCTCTCTGTCTTTCTCTCTCAAAAATAATAATAAGAAAAAAAAAGAGTCAGTTGCTCATCTGAGCCACCCAGGTGCCCCCAAGTCTTTGCTTTTAAAAACAGGCATCAACACACCAGTTATAAAATAGGATTTCTCTTGCTCCGCACCACCTGCTGTCCAAGGGCCCTGCCAACCCCAGCCTGCAAACCCCTCCCACATTCTCCTGGGCACTGCCTCCAGCCACCATAATGGTCATCGTCCGCCTCTCCCACTCTCCTCCAGCGGCCACCAAGTCTACTGCTCACAAACTCCCACATGTCACTCTGCAGGCATGGGAACCACGGGAACTAAGAAGGTGACCCTCTCTCTTTCATCTGCACCCCACTGCAGCTCCCAGGTGCTCCAGCAGTGATCCACATGGAACAGGTCCCTGACCACCCCGGGGCCCGCCTTGTTTCCAGATGCCCCTCAGATGCACAGTGAAACTGCTCCCCCACTTTCTGTTTCCAGTCCTCTCCTTCCAGAATCTGGGCACAAATCCGCAAGGCCTTATTTGAAAATACATCCCACCCATCTCCAAATGGCAGCCCCTGACTCAGAATTGAGCCTGGGGTCATGACCTTCTCTTCCCCGCTGGTTTCTTTTTTTTTTCTCCTTAGTTCCTCAGCCAATAGACCCCTGGGCATAATCCTAGGAAAGCTGGGGTTTGAGAGCAAAAACATACAGACTGTCCTTTTGGGAAAGAGAAGACTTTTGCCAGCTGAGTTGGCCAGGGGCCACTTTGGGAAGATGTAAGCTGAAACTGAGTCACAGAGGAGGACTGGGTCCGGGTCCAGGTAGAAGTGGCACGGGCCTTCCAGGAGAGCAGGGGCCAAGACAGGTGTAATAGAGCACACGGTGGCCCGGTGCTGAGAAGCTGGGGACCTGGTTGTGCTCAGCCAGAGGGACACATAGGAGAAAATGACACAAACAACTTGTACAAGAGCCCAGTTCTGGGAATCTGTCCGACAGCTCCACCCACATATCCTGTGGCCGGTGAACGAGGAGGGCAGCCCAGCACGCCATCCCAACCGCCTTCTCCCTCCTGCCCGCCTTTACAAATGAGCCAATCAAATACATCCATTTCTAGCCTCTTAAAGTTAAGGCTAGGGTTGGCCATATGACAGTGTCTGGCCATTTACATGGAGGTGTGTCCCTGTATAGGGTTTCCAGTTCGAGCCACCCCAGCACACATGCGCTCGAAGGCAAATTCTCAAGAGCAGAAAGGCTTTGCGTATCACCTTCACTTTCGTCCCTTCCTAGCTGAGTCACAGGAGCACACCAGGAGGACCAAGGCCACATGGGAAGAGAGAATCCCAAGCAGGCTCCACACTCAGCATAGAGCCCAATGCGGGGCTTGATCCCACGACTCTGGGATCACGACATGAGCTGAAATCAAGAGTCAGACACTCAACTGACTGAGCCACCCAGGCGCCCCTCTTGTTTAAGCCATTATAAACATACTCACATTTGTATGTATATTTATAATCTATTACTTGCAGGAAAATGCGTTCCCAGACACCACAAGATCACCTGCAGTATCACAAAATGGCAGCAGTTGGCACGGGAGTGGTAACGTAAATGGTGAGCCATCCACACTGTGGAACATTATGTAGGGCTAACAAGGCTGCATCAACACACACGTATACAGGGACACGGAAAGATCTTACGGTGTATCGTCCAGTAAAACAAATCAACAGAACAGTATGTACTATTGATCTTTTTATGCGATTTTAAAAATTTTATGTGTGCATGGATATTTCTATTTACTTACCTATGTATGAGTGTGTAGACAGAAGAGGTATATACACCAACAGTTAACGATGCTTGCTCCTGAGGCTGTGGGAGAGTTGGGTTGGGCTGGCGGTAAAAAGGGGCTTTCACTCTTCCCTCGGTGCTTCTGGGGAAAAGTAGTTGAAAGGTACAGTGTTAGTTTGCTTCCTTCTTGGAAAATTAAGTTCTCGTCTTGCTGAACTGAACAGAGTTAAATGCCTTGGGAGAGCATTCTCTAGATGTCTATGACTCTAGAATTCCAAATACCCTAGTCAACCCCCCCACCAGAGAGAGAGAGAGAGAGAGAGAGAGAGCGAGCGCTGCATGGACAGGAAGCCAGGGACTGCCATGTTGATGGCATGAACTCTGTGTATCTGCCTTCTAGAGAACCTAGAAATGGAGTTCTAGCACCCTCATCAAAGAAGCAATTGGGTCCAAGAGCTGATCTCATAACACCTGAATCCAGCCAAAATGCCCTTGCCCCAGCACGTCTGGGCCCAGGCAGTGTACCACCCATGAGGTTGGGGGGAACCTCCCCTTGGACCCCAGCCCTACCCCCTCTCCACGGGTCTAGGAGTCTGGATGGAGAGATCCCCATCGCTCCTCCGCAGCACCAAGGAGCGTCCTGGTGCTAAGGCATCCGCCAGTCTCCGACTTCCGGGGCTCTCCCAAGTGCAGGTCTGCTGAACACCGTTTAGCAAGCTGAATGGATGTGACCTGTGAGTTACGCAGCTGCTCAGAAGGATAATTGCTCTGTAATCTAAACCATAATGGGTGTGACGGAGAGAGTGTTCAACAGCGGCTGCCCTGCACGTCTGAGGGCGTCCACAGGCAGGGTTCCCTGTGCACTGGTCCCTGGCTGGGCCTGATGGGGGGTGGGATGGGGGGGTGGTCCCAGGGTGGGGAGAGCACCGCAGGGGGAAGGATCCAGGAGGAAGGCTCCACATGCACACTGGTGCAGGGAGCTGGCCAAACCCTTCAGAGACATTATGTCAAGTGAGTGCAAATTAATGACTGTGCAGATGAGTGGATGAGGGGTGTGCGGGAGGCAACTTCACATCAAGGACTGCATGAGAGCCTGTGGGGGAGACCCAGATCTCCCGCGGGTGGGCGCTGCTGCTGCTTAGGGCCTAGTTACACCTCAGTCGGATACTCCAGGGGCTCCACACTAAAGGACCCCTACTGTGTGCACCACTGCAGGCGGTGCAGCTTGGTGTCTGCGCATGTGTGAGCAGGGGCGGCCCTGAGCCCCGCAGGAGCCACAGTGGGGCTGTCACCTGGCCGGAGGGGAGGTGGGCCGGGACAACAGGGCCACAAACAGCCCCGAGCACCTGCGGATGCTGATGGCTGGGCAGGAAAGGCTGCACAGAAGGCTGCAGCGAAATCGTCCCTCTCCTTCTTCGGGTGCCCTGGGGGAGGTGGTCAGAGCCCGACTGCGCGTCCTTCCGTCTGTACCTCGGGCTGTTCTTCCCCTTCTCATGTCAGCCTCCGAGGCTTTGCAGAGGCTGAAGGGTCCGTGGGTAGCATGTGATGGGGTGAGACTGAGGGCCCGGGGTTTGTCTGGAGGATACTGTGGGTGCCTTCGCACTGCACCCCACGTCACGGTGGTTCCAGGGACCCCAGGAACAACCCCCTCCCCCTCACCCCTTCCACAACTCCTCTCCCCTCTCCCTGACCCTTCGGCACCACCACCACCTGCCCTGCTCTCCTCTCCTTCTCCAGGAGGGTGGAGCGATCCCGCTTACCAGGGTCCCTGGAGGAGAAAGGGGGGCACGGCTCTCCCTCACCTCAACCGTGGCCACTCCCCACACCCCGCACCCACCCCGAGGATGCGGACCCCCCTGGGAGGTCTCTCTGGTCCCGCCCATCTGCCACCTGCTTTCCCCGCCGCCCACCGCACCGGAGCTTTTAAAGGAATGTGGGGGGAAACCCCAACCCTCCAAGTAACAAAGAATTGTATAATTACTTCGCAGCTCCTTGTCCTTGGTAATGCGATGCTTGTGTTGCTATAATTACACATTCGGTGGAGTTAAGACAGTGGCAGCGCTCATGTGGCCCATCCGTGACATCTGTTTTTAGACGAGAAAAGTCTGACAGGGAGCCTGGAGGCTGGGGGGGCCCCAGACTCAGGCTGGAGGTGGGGGGTGGGAAGTGCAGGAGTGCAGGTGAGGCTGGTGGCCGGGATAGAGGGGGCAGGAGGGACTGGAGTGAGTATTTACTGGGGGCCCACAGTGTGGGGTCAGGGTCCGACATCTAGGAGTGAACAAGGCCTGCATGTGGCCCTCATGTCCAGCGACTCCTCCAGTGCCCATGGCTCTGGTCCCCATTCACCTGTGAGGACAGCTCTCACCTGCCCCCACCTCGCTGCACCTCCAGGGAGGTGACTTCCCACTCTACCCTCACCCTCCTGCCTCTGCCCTCCATCCATCCATTCTTCCACACAACCTGTAGACAATCTTCTAAAAAGGCGGGGGCACCTGGGTGGCTCAGTCGGTTAGGCGCCTGACTCTTGATTTCAGCTCAGGTCATGGTCCCACCATGGAGCCCCACCTCGGGCTCTGCGAGGACACACAGAGCCTACCTGGGATTCTCTCTCTCCCTCTCTCTCTGCTCCTACCCGTCTTATGCTCTCTCTCAAAATAAATAAACTTAAAAAAATGTTTTTAATTACAAATTTTATTAAATTGTTTTTAATGTTTATTTTTGAGAGAGAGAGAGCAGGGGAGAGGCAGAGAGGGAGAGGGAGACACAGAATCCGAAGCAGGCTCCAGGCTCTGAGCTGTCTGCACAGAGCCCGATGTGAGGCTCAAACTCACGAACTGTGAGATCATGACCTGAGCCGAAATCAGACACTTAACCAACCACCCAGCCACCTAGGGGTCCCTTAAAAAAAATTGTTTTAAAGGCAAATTTGGTGCAATCACTTCCTGCCGGGCATCTACTGGCTTAGCACTGGCTTCCGGAGAAAATGCAGGGCCCTGGCATGCCGCCTCCCACCTCCCACCCTGGAAGACAGGCTGTCCCTGGGCGCCTTGCCTGACAGGAGTTGAGATGTTTCCACCTATCTGAGTAGGTCAGGGGCTTGGCCAAGCCCATAATCGGGGTCTGTTTCGTGAACCAGGCTCAGGGCCAGTCCAGAGCTCAGAAGCCACAATGAGGATGGGCAAGAAAGGGCCAGACAGTAGGCGACTTGCCACCCACCACAGCATATTGACCCACATGACCCTGCATCTCCTGACAGCCCAGACTCTCAATCCACTGCCACTCCCTCTTCACCTCACCTCTGCAGGCCGTCCATCAGGAAGCTTAGATCTGCCCTAAAAGGACCTGCTTCTGACTAGCTGTCACCCCTGCATGGCTGTCATCTGTGTCCCCACCTCCCTGGTCTGCCCCTGAGCAGTCCCCTCCCCTCAGAGCCTTCTGTAGCTCCCCTCCCCTGGAGGGGCCCCTGCCTCTCTGACCGGCCTATCACTGGGTTCCTTGCTTCCCCTGCTCCTCCTCACCAGGACCTTTGTCATGGTCCCCATGCTGGAATGAAAGTTCCATGAGCAGGGGACTCTTGGCTGCTTTCTTCCTGGGACATCGTGTCATAGGTTCTCAGTATGGAGGTGCTGAGTGACCTACTGATGGGCCCCTGTCCTGGTTCTGTGGAGGGTTTGTTGGGAGTGTGCCTTCGGTCAGGGCGACACAGGGCTCAGGGGTTGGCTCCCTCGCTGCCTCTGTTCCTTGGGCCCTTGGTCAGGGGGTGCTTTTGTGGAGACTCAGCTCTTCAGACAATGAGTCAGGAAGAGGGGGTACAAAGGACAGGCAGACAGGAGGCGGTGTGCCCGGCGTCTCTGCCTGTAGGTGGACAGCAGGGCAGGAAAGGGGCTACATGGTCCGGGCAGCATCTGAGTCCAGTCAGAGGGGTGGGCAGGGGTTGGGCCTCCCCCCCCCCCCGCCCGCACCAAATCTTGGCCTCCCGGGTCGCTCTAGCCCCGGGAAACATGGCTGAGCAAGGCCAAGGACGGCCTGACTGTGGCAGATGAGGGCCGAGCAGTGGGGTCTGCAGGGGGTGCCCGGTGACCCTGGTTCCCCGGCTGCCCTGGGGTGCAGATACAACAGCACAAGCTGACAGTGGTCCCAGTGCGCTTTGCTTGGCTACAAGGACCCCCCAGTCATTCAGCCCCAGCCTTCCTCCTATGCAGCTGCCTGTCCCATTCCTAGGGACACTTTGAGTCCAGACTGAGTGAAGCCATCTCTGAAGACCTTCCAGTCCGGCTTGGGAGGGCCTGGTTGTCTGAGAGACGGTTGGCTCTGTCTACAGGACCCCCACCGTGGCCCCACCCCAGCCTGCAGTGAGTCACCCGTGCGTGAGAACAGGAAGGAAGAGAGGGACACGTTAACCTTTCCCAGCATTAACCCCCCCACCCATCCCACCCCCAACTAGGCTCTGCTGGCCCCCAAGGGAGCCTCCACCAATCGCCGCCAGTATTCTGGGGGGCTCCCTCCAGGGACGCCCCTGCTCCCCTCCCCAAGAAGCCCATCGACACAGGCCAGTCTTCTCGGTAAGAGAAGAAGGTAACAGCGAGCTGAACTTAGGGAGAACATGCTGGGTTTGTTTCCTAGAGCGGCCGTAAGAGAGCACTACAGACTCAGGGGCTTAAAACGACAGAAATTTCTCTCTCATGGTTCCAGAGGCCAGAAGCCAAAAGTCAAGGAGTCGTCAGGGCCCCACTCCCTCCAAAGGCTCTGGTCCTTTCCCGCCTCTTCCAGCATCTGGAGGTTCCTGGCGTTCCGTGGCTTCGTCTTCACACGGCCTTCTCCCGTGTCCGTGTGTCCTTCTCCGTCTCTGTATAAGGACACTCTCATTGGACTTAGGACCCGCCTAACCCAAAAGGATCTCATCTCGATTTTTACCGTACTTCCATCTGCAGAGACCCTATTTCCACGTAAGGTCACATTCTGAGGTTTCAAGTGGACGTGAACTTGGGGGTGCCGCTGTTGGAACCCACTACAGCTACTATGTGCAGACCTCATGCTAGGTATTTACCTCATTGCCTGACCGATTTCATGGGCCGTGGCTCTTATTCTCACTTCCAATAAGGAAAGTGAGGCTGGAAGGGAGGGGTTGCCCCAGGCCCCACACACATATTGGAACACCTGTGTCCTTGCTTACCCTGCTCTGCTGGTGCTGTGGCTGAAATGTGGTCCATCCCAGGACAGGGTCCACAGCTAGGGAAGTGGCCAGGCTCTGCCCAGCGCTCTCCGCTACGGACCTTCCTCAGGTCCACACTGGGTGAGGAACTAAACTGCTGAGTACTATATAAACCCAGACCACAGAGAGGCAGAAATCAGAGAAACCAGCCCGACGAGTCAGCCCTTCTCTGTTGGCCAGGCAGGAGAAAACCCAAAGGAAAGGCTGTGGTCGACCACATCTGTTTCTCTGCAGAGGCCAGTGGTGACGAAAGGGCATGTCCGAAGGATTCCTTCATTCAGACAGCAATTGTGTTCGACCGGATGCAGGCTCTGATTTGAGCCCTGGCTTCTAGGACAAGTTTTAAGCACATGGTCCTTGGAGCTTTAGAGAGGGCTTAGTCACCTGGTTCCCACGCAGACAGCATAGATTTACAGAAAAATAGAAGACACCAACCCTCTAAGAACCGATGCAGAGAGTTGAGGGAAAGAGGCAGAGATGCTGACAGGAAAATGCACGAAAAGAACACCACAGAGTGGCCATGTGGGGGGTGGGGGTGGGGAGCCTCTTGGTAGCAGTGATCACGCAGAAGAAAAGTGAAATGAGGCCAGAACTTTCCATGTGAATGACCAGTCAAGAAGAGAAGGGAACGGCATCACTGGTTAAGAAACAAATCAAGCAGTAGGTGTCAGGCCACTTAACCAGGCTCTTCCTCTGCACCCCGAGGGTTCACTTGGAGGAGGAGTCTCGTGATCCCAGAAGGAAGAACTAAAAGGGGCTCACAGTGATGCAGCCTGGGGAAGGCTTCTGTGACTGGCTTCTGTTGAGGGTGGGTAATGAGGACCACGGGTCTGGGAATATCTGAAGGGTGAGAGCAAGGACACCACAAACAGCCAGCAGGCGGTCCCCACTGCAAACCAGGTGGGGCCACCTGCTTGGGGGCACCTTTCCTTGGGTTCTGGTTCTAAAGTGCCCCGCAGTCTCTCGAGAAAGTCAGATAGCACCGCCTGCATTTCCCGAGGAACAAAGGGAGGCCAAGGTTTGCCCAGCAAGCGAAGAGCAGAGTTCGGGGATCTTGTCTGGAAGTCTGGTATTGCATGGCGTTGGGGTCAGCCGACACACGGGTCTTCCCTGAGGCTTTCCCTCCAGAAGCCAAAGACATTCTTTTCCAATCTTTTTTTCTCCTGGAACCCTTCTGTAATCTGATATTCTGACAGATTTTTTTGAAAACAATTTGGTTCTCTTATAAGGAGCTCGTGCCTTCTGGCTTGCATGTTCTAGGTGCTCAGTAAACATTGCTCAGTCAGTAAATGTCTGAGTCCTGTCACTATCTCCACCCTCTCTCATCTAATCACTTAGTGTGCATTTATCTGTACGCAGAGTTGCCCCCCAGATCGTGTGGGGACACAGAGGTCCAAGGCATGGTCACTGCCCTCAAGGGGCTTAGGCCCCAGGAAGATGGCAAGACCTCCTGTTAGGACAGGGGGTTGGACCCAAGACAATATGGGAGAGGTGTCAAATGAGTGGCCTGGAGGTGCTCACGGGAGGAGACAGTCTGTTGAGCTGGAGTGGTTCTTCCTGGAAGACGCCCAGAGTGCAGAGAATTTGAGCTGACTTTGAATTATGATTTTCAGGGCTTTTTATTTGGAAAAGAAAATAATTTCTTTCTGCTTCAGTGGCCACTCATTTTCTGTCTTCTTCACACTTCCTCAATTTGCAAACACTGGGGTGCCCAACACACTGAATCTCTCCTAGGGATCGTCTATACTCGCTCATTTGCTGGCCTTGAGTTAAATACCAGCCATTTGTGGACAACTCTCACTCTTACTTCTGCGGCTGGGATCTCGCTTCTGAACTACAAACCTCAATATCCAACCATCTCGTCAACATCTTCCCTACGACTTCAAGTAGACCTTCCAAACGTATTGTCCAAACTCTATCTGATCTTCCCTCAGTTAATCACAACTCCCTCTTTGCCGTCACTCAGTCCAAAAGCCTGAGCACTCAGCTCCCACCTCTCTTCCTTGGATTCAACATCTGATTTGTCAGCATTTCGTGGTGGCACTACCGCTTCTCACGTATCTGCTGTGACCTGAGGACAGAGCTGCCATCATCTTCCGCCTGGAGTTCTGTGGTAGCTTCTACTGCTGACCGTGCTGCCCACGGTCTGCGCCTCCTCCTCTCTGCCTCACCCTCTCGGACCCGATCTCCTGCCATCTTCCCTCTTGCTGACTCTCTGTAGCCACCTTGACCTCCTTGCTGGTCCTCCAGCACGCCACCCATGTTCCGCCACGGCTGCTTCCTCGACATGGAAAACCTTCCAGTGTTGGCTCCAGTGTCACCAGGGCCCCCCACAACCAGTCCTTCAGGCGCTGAACCCCAGCACTCTCCATTCCTTACACCACTGGTGCTCTGGCAAACGGTCATCAACGGGTTTCCCAGCCACCGCTCATTTCCATAGTGTAAATCCCCCCATCATGGCCAGCTTCCGGCAAACTATGGCCCGAGTCAAATCTGGCCTGCAGCCTGTTTTATTGGACGTGCTCATTTGATTATGGATTATCTATGGCTGCTCTCAGATTACAAGGCAAAGTAGTCGTGACACAGTCCATAAATACTATCTGGTCCCTTACGGAGAAAGTTTGCCAGCCCCGGACATAGAAGAGTGCCTAGTACAAAGTGGATTCTCAAGGGGCACCTGGGTGGCTCAGTCGGTTAAGCGGCCGACTCTTGATTTCAGTTCAGGTCATGGTCTTGGTGTTCGTGAGTTCGAGCCCCATGTCAGGCTCTGTGCTGACGGTGCAGAGCCTGCTTAGGATTCTTTCCTCTCTCTCTCTCTGTCTCTCCCTGCCTCTCTCTCTCAAAATAAATAAATAAACTTAAGAAAATTATTTTAAAAAAAAAGTAGGTTCTCAAGAAACATCTGTTGAAGGCATGCATGAATGAAAATCACGCAAAAAAAAAAAAATCATTGTGGAGACTTCGCTCTAATCCTGCATGGTGCAGTAGTCCCTCCCATTCTACGGAAAGAACAAGATGTTGCCCATCGTGTTTGAGGAAGGTGAGCCTGAGACAGCACGCCTGCTGTGTCTTCCTCCGGAGGACAGGGGCACCCCAGAGCGAGGAGGAAACACCTGCAGGTCACAGGTGGAGCTGTCTTTCCCCCCAGGGCTGGCACCGAGCCCAAGCTGCCTCTTCCGGCCAATCAAGCCTGGATAATTTTTATGGAATTGTACCATTTTATCTTCACACAGAACCCTCGCAAGTTCCACTGTTTAATTCCCATTTTACAGAGAGTGAAACAGAGGCTCCAGAAGTTTAAGCAACGCCCTCAAGGTCACATGGCAAAAGAGTGGCATGATGGGGATGGGACCCAGCCCGTTAGACCCCAGAGCCCTAGATTGTCCCACTTCTGCCCACTTGTGGAATGTTTGCCTCCACTGGGGGCATGTGACCAAGGGCTCAGCCTTCCCAGCTGAAAATAAAGGGATGGGCTCAGTGACATTCCAGGGGGACTTCACTTTCCTCATGGGGTGTCACGAATGATTTTTAAGATTGACAACTGTGGCAGACCTGAAGTTCATTTCCACCTAAAAGGTGCTGACAAAACTGAGGGCGGAGGAAGTTGGCCGGTGCGGAGACAGCTGACTTAATCTATCAGTCCTGGGTGTCTGGCCAGTCGTCCCACCCAGGTTTTACATTCTCGAAAATTCTGAGGAGGCGACATCCTATTTGCCAGAAGAGGAAGTGGGCTGAGGAAGGGAAAGGGGAAAGTGGTGTCTCTGTTTCCATAGCAACTGGGCTGGCCCGGGGCCAGGCTCAACACTGGGAGCACATGATTCCAAGCCCCGTCCTCATAATCGGGCTCTGGTTTTAATTCAGTTCAAGGGGAGACCATATATTAAATTAATTGGACTCCGGAATGATAGTAGACACTCAATAAATTATACAAACATGGCAATCTGGAGCTGGCTGGGACCCTGGAGGCCACAGGGCTGGCGGCTCTCAGCCATGTGCCCATGTGATTCACTCATAGGCCGAGCAGGTTGGTCGAGCCCGCAGGGACGACCCAGAGACCCAGGCCACTGACCTCCCTGCCGTGCTCCGTCCCCGCCAGGCACTCTGCTGGTGGAGAAATAATCATTGCAGGGGGCTGGTAAAATTGAACAATTTTGGAATTTTCCTCCCAAGAGCCTTCAGGTTCCCTTGGCCTCAGATTATCCGTGTGAGGGAGGGGAGAAACCGACATTATTGCCCCATTTTACTGATCTGGGAAGCTGAGGAGCTGAAATTCTAAGAGGCAGCACAGTCCTCTGGTTAAGAACTCGGGTTGTGGACACAGACAGACCTGGCTCCCAGGCTGGGTCTGAACTCTCTAGCTGTGTGATCTTGAAATCACTGAACCCCTCTGAGCTTTGGATTTGTCCTGTGTTAAGTGGGATATAATGAGTTCTGTTAGCATGAAGAAGCCTGGCCCACGTGAGCACTCGCTTAATAAGCATTTGCGCTGTTAGGACCGAGTGCTCCCCTTATCACGTGGTAAGTTCCCAAAGAGCCAGGACTAGGGGCGCAGACCCTTTATGAAGGAGAAAGCTGAGACTGGAAGGATCTGCCTAAGCGGGCACAGGAGGGCCGGGTGATGGGTCTGGGATCAGAGCGCAGTCCTAGACAGTCCCACTTGGCCCGGAGCTTTCCGCAAACGCTTTGGCAACTGAGACGTGGAAATGCTCTCTCCAGGCCCCGTTCACGCAAACATGACACTTTCAATGAGACTGGAAAGTCAGCACTTTGTCGGAACTCCTCTGGGGTGGACACACGGGAGGAGGAGCCCACCAGCCCAGCAGCCTCCTAATAAACTCAGACCCTGGAAGAAATGTAATTAAAGTCATGAATCGCGGGAACGGTGGCTGCGTCATCACACATTCACACCGTCAGGGAGGCAGGACAGAGAAGAGCTGATTTGCAGGCGACTTGACACTGCTTGGTTTTGGATTTACAGTCTGGCAAGGGGCCATCCATCACGTTGATGGGAAGATAATCCCCTAAGGTCACCAGGAGCGGCAGCCTGGGCCGCCATGGGAGGCCAGCCCACCCAGCCCCAGCTGGGCCTTGGGATGATGATGGGACCACCTCTGTAATTGGTGAGAACAAATGGGGCAAAGGCCACCAGGGAAATGGAAAAAATAACAGAATAACAAAAAAATAACAAAAAAACCAACAACCCATCACCCATGCTCCATGTGTCTCTTTTCCAATAAGATTTGTTCATACTGAATTCATTTCCCCTTGCAGGCCGCTGTCAGAGACAGTGGAGGACAATCGGCCAGGGGAGAATAGGCAACCAAGGAACACTTTGGAGAGTAGCCCCCGTGCTCCCAGCATGGCAGTGGGAGACACAGCCAGTAACTGGCTGGGTGATGTGCAGTATGTCCCTGGCTCTTTCTGGACCTCACCATCTCCTTTATAAAGTGGCCAGGTTAGACCAAGCTCTGTCACTCTGTGACTCTGAGGTCCCTGAGCAAGGCTGGCGGCTGGACTGGGCTGGGCTGAGCCCTCCACTCTGGCAAGGAAGGGACATAGCACCCTGGGTCCCCACCCAGCCCACAAAGGGTTTGAGGATGAGAACATCATGTTCCTCTGGGAAATTTTATTTTTAGAAACCGGGCTTAGTTTGGCCTGGAAGAGTGTGGAACCACAGGGGACTTTGGGATACCCATGTGGGGCATTTGGATCCTACTCTACAGGGAAGTGGGGACTCTTTAGGGATTTCTGAGAGCACTGAAAACATCCAGCCTGTGTTTACGGGTGATTACAGCAGGGAGACCAAAGGAGAGAGGGTCTGGGCTCTTGCTTTCCAAGGCAAGGCGCGGGGCCTGGGAGCCTCTTGGAGCCCCTCCGTTCAGCCCTGTGTGTTTGTTTCCATTCCATTTGAAAATTGGAGCCTCTCTAAAGGCTTACGGTTATGATGATTATTATTTAGTCTTTTATAAAGACTTAGAGGCATGAAAAGCAAGGAAGCAGAAGAGCAAACCTATGTGCATCCAGCCAGAGGCAGTTCTATTTGCCATCCTCAAATCTCTGCTTCTCACTAATTAAAGGAGCCAAGAAATCACCCTTCCAAAACTGGCTTCTCCACCAGTAATGCCAACTGCTCAACCTTTTGTGGGAATGTGCTGCTGGCCCCGTCTGGAGCCCAAGCCCTGATGGCAATGTGCCCCAGCCACGCGACTGAAAAATCCACTCGGTGCCACCCTCGCCTGTTAATTGCTGTGTGGAGAGTGTTCCTCGCTCACCCTCTCTGTCTGTGTGCTTCAGAAGCAGACCCCTCCCCGGCGCCCCCGGGGGCCAGGCCAGCTGAGCGGCCCTCCCTGATGCCAAGCCTTGGCTGCAGCCCCTCTCCAACATCTAGCGTCACCTTCTGGGTGTCTTGCTCCTCAGCTGGCTCCACTCCTGGCCATGCAGAGCAGAGGAAGAGCTTGGGAAGCAGCGTGGGCAGGCGACAGAAGCCCCCGGAGCTGGACCCCCACACACGGCAGCCTCCTCTCTCCGGCTCAGCCGCCCTGGGGTGATCTGAAAGGAGAGGGCAGAACAGTGCGGCCACCCAGGGTAGCAGGTGACCCTTGGGACTCTGGGCCCACAGGACAACATCTGGATCTCTGCCCCACATAGACAGGGAAGAGGAGCCCTAGGAATGAGGTTTCCCACAATGGAAGACTGTGATGTCGTGACTTATAATAAATAGAAATTTGGTCTTTGTCCCTATTCCTAGGACAGAGCTCCTAAAACCCTTGGAAATTCCTAGAGGGTGAAAGCAATAAAGGTGTCATTGTCATGTTAATGAGATAACTTTTGGAAAGTACCAAGGTCACAAACTGTTGGGGGCTAGTCACCAAGGGAGCCAACCATGTGATTGGATGGGTGGAACTTTCAGTCGCTCCACTGACCTCTGAGTTGGGGACAGGGGCTGGAGATTGAGTCAATCGCCAATGACCAGGGATTTAATCCATCCTGCCTAGGTAAAGAAGCCTCCATAAAAACGCAAAACGACAGGTTCAGAGAGGTTTTGGGTCAGTGAAGGCGTAAAGGAAGCACAGAGCCCTTTCCCCATTCTCTGCCCTGTGCTTCTCTCCCATCTGGCTGTTCCCTTAATATCCTTCATCATAAACCAGGAATCTAGTCAGCAGAATGTCTCTCTGAGTTCTGTGAGCCACTCCAGCAAGTTCATTGAGCCCAAAGCAGGGGTTGTTAGAAGCTCTGATCTACAGGCAGTCAGCAGAGCAGAGTAACAACCTGAACCTGCCATTACACGGGACCCGGCCCTCAGCCTGTGGGATGTGAGGTCATCTGCAGGTAGACCGTGTCACAGCTGCACTGTTTGGTGGTGTGGGGAGAGAACACACATACATCAACCTTAGTTTCAGAATCGCAGACAGGAAACAGGGTTGTTTCACCTGGAGAAGAGAAGACAAAGGGACAGACTGCCGGCTTCCTATGAGAACTGTGGTCACTACAGAAGGGGTCAGAGTGACTCGGTACAGCCCCGAGAGGTAGAACCAGGGCCTCGGGTACAAGCAACAAAAAGACAAATTTCAATTTGGTAAAGGAGAGACATTTTCATCGAAGGTGTGGGGGCTGCCTCAGGAGATGGCACGTTCCCCTATGAAGGTGTTGGAGAAGCTGGGTACCAATGCCGGGGGCTTCGGAAGGCTGGACTCTGCCTCCTTAGAGGTCATCGGTGCTACCCCCACCCAGAAAGTGTGCCTGTGCACAAGGTGGAGGGGACAGAAAGAGCACTGGCTGGAGAGTCGAGGGGGACAGCTTCCACTCCCAATTTTGTCACCAGTCTGTTGACAGTGGGGTTTGGCAGGTCACTTAACTTCTCTGAGCCTCAGGCTTCTTGTCTGTAAGATGGCAGGTCTCATAGACGATCACCTCTAAGTAATTTCCAATCTTAAGGGCGCCCCACCCCGACCCTCACCCTGTCCTATGACTAGAGAGGGGCCGGGCATGGGCCCTTCGGAAGTGCCAAAGTCATGGAAGAAGGCTTCACAAAGGTAACCCAAAGTCAGGGGGCGCAGCTGGGGGTGCATCGTGCAGGACTTTCTCCAGGATAATAAGGTCAGTTACGCCAGCAGAGTGGCTCTGAATCTCAAATGTGAAAGGGATAGGACTTGGGGCAGAAATCACCCCTTGCAATTTGAGATGAATCAGATGGACTTTAGGAACTTCAAGCAAATACAAGGAAAAGACAGCTGTCACTGGGAGCGGATCACCACCGCCACCCCCTTTCATTTGGCCAAGCAGCAGAACGGATGGTGTAACTGGCTCACGGCTGTATCCACAGGCAGCGAAAGCTCACAAGACAGTGGAAAAAACTTGTAATTCCTCAAATCCCAGTGGAGGCTGGGGGTGGGGAGGGGAAAAGGAGAATAAGGGGTCTTGGGGAAACAGGAAGGAGTTAAAAGGGCAGGAAAACTGTATTAGGAGTAAAGACATAGCCAATAAAGCAGAAAGGGTGGCCCAGGGGACATCTATGAGGGGTCAGCCCAAAGGTCTGAGCCAAGATGGCCACACTCTTTGATGGTATAAGGCACAAGATTTCTAGACCAGGATGGAGGATTTGGGGTGAGGGCGGGTATCTAACACCTGATTTTTCTTCTATTCCCACCTCTGAAGCTTAGATCTCTCACCAAAGACCTTAAGATCTATCTGAACATCCTTGGTATCCCCCATGCTCATGTGTGTTTGCTTTAGAGAGATGGTGGCCAAGTTGGTTACAGCTTAGGGTGTAGCATAAGTCCCAGCTCCAGTCAACCCAAGTAAGAGAGTCATCTTGAGTGTAGGTTATGAGCCATTGTTAATGGCTAAAAAAAAAAATAACAAGATAAAGTCCTTTGGGTCCTCTCCTATCCACATTTTGCTTCATATGCTGGGAGTAAAGGAGCTTGAGTGACATGAGAAGTGTGGGAGAGGCAGCCATCTTGGCTCTCCAAACTTTGATGCAAGGTCCCACTGTGCTGGAATCACGCCGAGGGTCCCCCAGAGCCAGAGTGTGAGCCTCTTCTTCTGACCCAAAAATTTCAAGCAAAGATATATTCCAGAAAGGGGAGGCAGGTCTGTTGGAGAAAAGAGTTCTGGGAAAATCCAAGTTAAATTTCTTACCTGCTGGCAGACAGGGGGTGAAAGGCCCAGGGTCAGAGATGAGACTGAAGAGGTCCCTGCACAAGGCAGTCAAGAGTAGGCAGAGTGTCTCAGAAGGGCCCAGCCAAGAGTTCGCCGGAGGTGGTCACAGTGTTCACAGAAAGCCTCGGGCTTCATGAACTGCCTGAGGGTCTTCCAGGATCTTCATGATCAGTCTGGGCAGAGGAGGAGAGAGAGTACAGGCCACAGGAATTTTAAAGAAAGGGAAATGCTACAAGCTCAGGTCTTAGAGACTAAAAGAGAAATATCACAGAGAGAGAGGCCAGCAGCTGCCCCCAAACAGGGTGGGGGTAGGGAGGTCCAAACACCGCTCTGAGGACAGGGACCCAGGCCCAAGTCAGGGCACCACCTTCCCATTCTGGCTTCCTACGATATGGATGGGGGTTTTAAGGTGGTATATGCAGGGTGCAAACAGCCTGAGAAATATGCTTGGTGTTGGGGAAGATGTGAGTCAGAAAGTAAGTTAGGGTCACAGGTCAGACAAGTTGGCCCAGGCCTCACTGATGCTCAGCGCTTGCCCGCGGCTCCTGTGCCCAGGAGCTGGAGGGGCCGGAGGGCAGCCAGGGACAAATCACAGTGGGGGAGACATGCCTTGCTGTGCCAGATGTCAGGTCCCACGCGGACACCCCTCTCCGCTCGTCCTCAGGCAGTGTCTTGCCCAGGCGTCACTGCGGGTGTCAACAGAGTCCAGCCCCTGCTACAGGTTCAGGACAGACACCCGGTGAAGCACACTGTGCCGAGCCACGAACACCAGAGGTGGCACGAGGGTGAGAGAAATTGTGCTGCGCCCGGCCTGGCAAAGTGGCCCAGGTCATCCGTCCCAGGTCTTAGCCATTACTCATGGGAATGCAGTTGAATCTATATCCAGTGACACTGTGGCTTCTGACCTTGGATACTCATGCACACCTCCAGAGAGCATGGGAGGCGGAGCTACACAGTTTCCAGCTCAACCCAGCCGGTGGGGAAGGCCTCAGGCAGCAGTGCCAGGCAGTGTAGACTCCTGCCACTCCCAAGGGTTTGCCCTCCACGGACGGTATGTGGCCTGCGAGAACAGACCCTAGTCGCCCCCAGAACGTTGCAAGACCCTAAGGCACTCAAGAGACCAACAATTTAAGGAACCGCATTAAGAACACCCAATTAATGCCACTAAATGGGAAGACCCAGCTTGGCGAAAGGGCAGAAGCATGGGAGGAGGTCCGGACTGCCGTGAGCCTCGCACACCGGGTCAAGGGGTACGAGCTTTTCCTCGTCAGCAACGGCAAGACTCTGAAACCAGGCAGGGGACTGGTGGATTGGGTAGGCCAATGTGTGCTGGTAGCCACCTCTACCCCTCCACGTGGCCTCCCCTCCATTCTTCCAAGTTTTCCCCAGCCGGCTTTCCAGACCAGTGTTGGGCACAGAGAGGCTGTTAAAAAAGAATTTCCTGGGGCACCTGGGCGGGTCAGTCGGTAGAGCCTCCAGCTTCAGCTCAGGTCATGATCTCACAGTTCATGAGTTCGAGCCCCACGTTGGGCTCGCTGCTGTCAGCTCAGAGCCCGCTTTGGATCCTCTGTCACTCTCTCTCTGCACCTCCCCTGCTCATATCATACACTCTCTATCAAAAATAACCATTAAAAAAAAAAAAAGAATTTCCCAAACGCATTAGCAGACAGCATGATATTTATGGGAATCCAAAGGGGCAGAATCTAATGAGTCTTCTATGACACAACATTTACAACCACCAAATAAAAAGTTGGTGAAAAAAATTTTTTGCAATTATTTCAGGCAGAGAAATCTCTTTGAAAGGAATGTTTTCAGAGTCCCTTATAGAGAGTGACATAATCATCAGAGATGATCATGTAACTGCCTTTTATGGAAAGTGGGTCTGGTTAACCTTGGAAACCTGGAGCAAGGGTTTCTGGCCAGGTTTGGGAGCAGAGGCTCAGGCAAACCCGCTGCGGGCTGCGTGAACACGGAGAGGGCGGCCATGCAGGTCGGGTGTCTCCTGAGGACAGGGAGATATAAAAGCACTCAGAGAAAAAACTTAGAGCAAGAAAACATCTCAATAGGTCTTTTGGTAGTTTGCTATGATGTAAACCCCCCTCTCCTCTGCGAGAGCATCTGTAAATCCTACTGTGGAAACTACTGCTATCATATGAAGGAATGAATACTTTGAGTTCTGCTCCCAAGGTGGTGCAAGGCAGAAATGGGGGCTGTTCCCACAAATGCTGGGGCCAGAGGACAAGGGACAAGCTGATATCTAGAACCAGCAGATGGACCATAGTGTCACCCATTCTGGACGTAACCTAAGGGACCCTGAAGACACTCCTTGGGTGGAGACAGGGCGATGGACGTGAGGAAATGGCAGACACAGGTGTCCTTGGGGGCACGGCTGGCAAAACCAAAGGCATCCTGACCCATGAACCACCAATGCCAGCACCTGCTTGCATCCCCATTCTCTCTAACTGTGCAGGGGTCTTTTTTTCTTAATGTTTTATTTTATTTTTGTTTTTCTTTGTTTTATTTCCTATAAGTCTTATTTATTTATTTTGAGAAAGAAAGAGACAGTGCAAGTGGGGGAGGAGCAGAGAGAGGGAGAGAGAGAGAGAATCCCAAGCAGGCTCTGTGCTGACGGCACAGAGTCTAATGTGGGGCTCGATCCCATGAAGCCATGAGATCATGACCTGAGCCGAAACCAAAAGTCTGATGCTTAACCGACTGAGCCACCCAAGCACCCCTGTGTGGGGGTCTGTGATTCCCACGAGCCAGCAGGGCACAGGGAAGGCAGGAAACCAATGGGACAAAGACTCCAAAGGAAGTTTTGTCGTGGAAAAATAAATAACTAATAGTAGGCTTTCACACCATGCAGTGCTCTGGAAATCCACCTGTTCGCTCTATGGTTTAAATGTACGTTCACTAAAAGAGAAAAACTAAACTAGATAAAGGGAATTGAGATCCCCCAGAGGAAGACGCCTTCCCCTGCTCGCACCCAGCGGCCACTCCATTCCACGACTGAGCTCCGCGTGCTCGCCACAGATGGAAGGCAGTGATTAAAGTTAGCCTGACCAACAGTGCCGCTCAAATTAAACTCCTTAAAAAAACACAACATATTCAATAAAAAGAGGCTGAGCCCAGCATGTCTTAGTCATTACTGTAGTATTTTTCTTCCAGGAAGATTAACAAATATGAAATAGAGGGCTGAGAAATTTTGATCAAGCAAAGTATTTTAAAGGGTTTTATTTCCTCCCTCTTTCATTAAAACGCACCGCTGCGATTCTATTCTATATATAACATGGGTATACACATGCATGCTGTGTCGCTTCTACCCGATGAGGACAATAGGACCCTCCCTGGGAACTCATATCTTCTTTAGGATCAGTTGGGGAAAAGCAACACATATAAAAATATAAATGAAAATGGCCCCACTATAACTATATAAAAATAAGTGCTTATTTCCATTGCTAGGGTAGCAGCTTTGAACTTGGGAACACAAGAGAAATATACTTATTAGCTCAAAGAAGCAGATCTATATTTGGGCACGTGAGTTAGGGGAGGCCAGCAAAAGGAACCTCAAAGCCCCCTCCAAATGGCTGAAGCCGAGAGGAACTGACCCCAGTGCCTTAGTTCGTCCCCAACACTTCCCCTCCCTTAGGCTCAGTGAGCAGAAGGGAAGGGAAGGGAAAACAAAGAGGCAGGGAAGGGGAGAGAATGGGAGGGAAAGGGAGGGGAGGGAAAGGGAGGGGAGGGAAACGGAGGGGAGGGAAAGGGAGGGGAGGGAAAGGAAGGGAAAGGAAGGGAAAGCAAAGGAAAGGAAAGGAAAGGAAAGGAAAGGAAA
>CM053571.1:118916778-119027295 GCA_028646485.1 Cryptoprocta ferox
AAAGGAAAGGAAAGGAAAGGAAAGGAAAGGAAAAAAGAAAGGAAAGGAAAACAAAGAGGCGGGGAAGGGGAGGGAAAGAGAGGGGAGGGAAAGGAAGGGAAAGGAAGGGAAAGGAAGGGAAAGGAAGGGAAAGGAAGTGAAGGGAAAGGAAGGGAAGGGAAGGGAAGGGAAGGGAAGGGAAGGGAAGGGAAGGGAAGGGAAGGGAAGGGAAGAGAAAGGAAAGGAAAGGAAAGGAAAGGAAAGGAAAGGAAAGGAAAACAAAGAGGCAGGGAAGTGAGGGAAGAGAGAGGCCAGCAAGGGAGAGAGAAAAAAGCAAGAAGCAGGGAGAAAAACAGAAGTTCACAGGTGCCTTTGGTCACAAGGAGAGAAGCCAAGTAACACCAGCCTAAGAGAAAAAGAGTGACAGACTGTAGGGACAGAGCGGTGATTCATGGAAATGTACTTGGGCGGCCTAAGGGAAGTTCTGAAACAAAGGCCTCAAGCATCTTCAGAAACCCAGGCCTCCCTGTGTCTTCCTGCCCCCCATGCACTCCTCCTGCACCCACTTCTCCTGCTCCGCTCCCCTCTCTCCGTAGCTCGGTGCCCGCACCTCTCAGCCCACACAGCGGACACGAACACCTGTGGTAGGCAGGCGTCCCACACACCGGGGACGTGTGTGCAGAAGCCAGCTGGCCGTCTCTGAATCCCCGAGGTGAGAATCTGGCCAGGCCACCGGGCCCATCTCGGTCCCATGCCAGCAGAAAGTGGTCATGTGACACACACGTGGGCCAGGGCCCAGCCCCAGGGGGGCCGGGATTCAGGGAGGGGTGGGCTTCTAGGCTACAGGGGTCACCCACAACATTAGGTGAGGGGATGCTCCGGAAAGGGAAAATGCAGAAAATGAGAGAAGACCAGAGATTGGGGCCTCTCCCAGCCTCAGTTCGAAAGGACAAAATACTACAAGGGGAAATTTGGTCTAAACAGACATACGCTGAGGTACGTGTCACGGAGCCTTCTGGAATCCCTCCCTCCACATCTGCCTCACTCAATAGCTACCGGACAGGAGCAGCCTGTTGGACCCCCACCCCCTTTTGTTCCAGGGAGACCCTAACGGAGAACGAGTCATGGGTGAAGAGTGTCTTCCTGGCAAAAACCTACCTTTCCGTCTCCTCCCCACGCCCGCCCCAGGCTCCCAACCGCACCCTGCCGCCCTCCAACTGCTCTCCCAAACTCCACCTCCCTTCTGCCAACACCCACCCCTACCTGCTCTTTTCCAGCCAGGTTCCTCACTCAAGAGATGAGTAGGATCTGATTATCAAGTCCACACCACCATTCTCTCCAGTAATATCCTAAAATTTTGTTTTCATCCAGCCTACTCCAAAACAAGGCGTGCAAAGGAGACAGATAGAGAAGACCAAGGGATCCGTCTGCGTCTGCGCCGCGCTCCTCCCACCTGCTCAAATCAGCGTGCACGAAGCAGCCGGTCTTCCAGCTCGGAGGATCACCCCATCCATACCTTAAAACCTGTGCTCTTGTTTATTCCGCCACTCATGCCACCCACACTTGTGGCACATCTTCTAGACACCAGATCGTGTGCCAGACGCCGAATACAGCCACAAGCAGGACGGACACAAGTTTCTACTGTCAGAGGAACTTAGGACTTGCAGAACACTAGAAGCTGGCAGGGCGGCTCTCTTCCAAGGCCTCTCCCCTTGGCTTGTAGATGACCACCTTCTCCCTGGGTCCTCACATGGTCTTCCCTCTGTGTCTGTGTCCTAATCTCCTCTTCTTACGAGGACATCAGTCATATTGGGTTAGGGCCCACCCAACGACCTCATTTTAACTGAAGTACCTCTTTAAGGACCCTGTCTCCAAATACAGTCACATTCGGGAAGTTAGGGCACACGATTCAGCCCCTCAGAGCCTATTACTTGCTAGCCAGGCACCCAGGCCTGGAAAGAGTGTTCCAGAAAGAAAACAGATGGAGAAGAGCGAGAGTGATCATGAAGGATCCAGTAAGTCAGGTGAAGTGTTTTCTTTAGACCTTACCTGAAAGGTGACCCTGAGATCATGGAAGACTTTGAGGCAGAAGAGCTGCGTGGCACACGGCATGCTAGAAAGATCCTTCCGATTTGTGGTGGAAAATGAATTAGAGGAACAAGAGTGGGTGCTGCTGGCAGTCCAGAAGGCAGATGGGGTGACTCGAGGTCTGGGTCGCTGCGAGGATGTGGATGTTAACTGAACCGACGAGGCGCAGATGGGGGAAGAGGCAGACAGAGGCCTGAGAAGCACTGATCTTTCAGGACTGCAGAGGGAAGTCAGGAAGGGCCAGCCAGCAAGTCTCGAGCATTCCGAGCCTGGGAGGGGCGGCGGGGGGGCGGGGGGGGCCAGAGTGGGTGATCAGCAAGGGAAGACAGCCAAACAGGTGGGGGCAGAGGGCAGCTGCGGGGTTTATCCGTCTTGAGCGCATGGTGCCCCGGGTCAGAGCAGTTGCAGGGGAGGGTAGGATCGAAAGCGCGATTTCCGCAGGAAGAGGAGGTGAGGGATGCTCCTGGCACGTTTGGGCTGAGGGACGGAGTCACACCTGGGAGGCTAGGGAGCCCAGTGGCATTTTTTTTAATGTTTATTTTTGAGAGAGACAGACAGACAGACAGAGTACAAGTGGGGGACAGTCAGAGAGAGACACACACACAGAATCCAAAGCAGGCTCCAGGCTCCCGGCTGTCAGCGCAGAGCCCAACGCGGGGCTGGAACTCATGAGCTATGAGATCATGACCTGAGCTGAAGTCGGACGCTCAACCACCTGAGTCACCCAGGCGCCTCCCACCCACCCCCACCCACCCCCACCCCGCCACCACCCCACCACCAGGGGAAGTTTTTGAATGGAAAAAGCTTTCAACACCCTTAAATGTTGTTGGCAAAGAGACAGTAGAGAAGGAACGCTGGGTCCCGAGGAAGGCAGAGGAAAGGCCGAATTAGAGGAAGAGAAGATTCAGCCGCTCCATTTTAACACAAATGAAGGAGGAAAAGGGGAGCAAGCAGAAGCTATAATCAAAGCGACAGACCCCCAGCGAGGTGGTGTATGCAGCAGAGGGACATTTTGTGCACATCGTGGATGTAAGCGGAACGGATGAATCACTGAGGGATGTACGGATGGCTGAATACCCAACGGGTCTGGTGATAGACATAAAAAGCAGGTCCACTATTTTCTTTTATAAGATTTGTCCTCAGATTGCCGCCTGTACCCATGGCCGTGGGGGCTCTAGACCTGCAGACTGGAACCATCCCATTAGCATATGAAGTAGGCCATCAAGCTGCCCACAAGCAGGCCGAATTTTTTCTCCAGAACATTTTGAATTAACTATAAAAGCTGGAGGAGGGTGATTAGGCCCCTAAAGCTGCAAAACCACAGAGCATGCAGGAACTGTCACCTGGGCCTGGATAATTTTAAGGGCCACTGTTACGAGCAAAAACAACAGGCAGGATTTTCTTTGAGCAGGTCCTCTCTCCCCCCTCCACCCTCCTGTCTTCCTCCCTCCTCCCCTCTCCTCCCTTCCACTTCCCTCCCTGGCTCGGGCCCCCCTCACCATCACGGCAGGTCCTGGATCTGACAATAACAGGGCCCCCCCGCTCTGTGGGCTCTGGGGTCCAGAATAAAGCCCGCTAGAATAACTGGACCATTGAGTTTCAAATTAAATCACCCCCACAGGCCCTTCTTCTCCAGTTACTGGGCTCATTAGAGCTCAGATAATGGAACATCTCCTCCCACTAATGGCCCATGAGAAGTGAAGGAGAGAAACCAGCCCCTCTACAATGTCACTAAAGAGAAATGGAGAGAAAAAGGTCACTGACTATAGCCCCAAAGTTTTTAGTGTTTTGAAAGAACTTTCTCCTGACCATGGGAGATCTGGAGCATGAAGAATGGATTTACCAGGATGTAGTGGTTGTAAGCGGAAGAGACATTCATTTGTGCATCCTTGTGACTAAGCCAGAGTTCTGGAATGTGTCATTCCAGAAGGTTCCACGACTAATCTCACAGGTCGGGAGGGGGCACATGAGATCGATGCAGCCAGAAGAGGCTTTTAGAAGCTGCTTGCCAGGAAAAGGAAGACTGCTCGGCACAGCCTGGTTCGTGCTGACTTGTCCCGCGTGACTTGTCCTTGCGTCTGAGCAAGGACTCCCTCTACAGGACATGGAAGGATTTGGCAGTGACTGTGTACCTGGGAGATGGAAGTTGACCGAGATGCTCTGAGCATTCAGCCATGTGTGCCAAGCAGGCTCCTACGTGTCTGCAGCTGCTAGAAAGCGGGGAACATTCTGGGCTTGGAGTACTTGCTAACCAGGGCTCCACCATGACCTCTGCCAGGGGCCATGAGAAAATGGAACACCCCTTATTATCCAGCTGTCTGACCCGGAGCCCGAGCTCCCTCCAATCACCTTTACTTGCTTAGCAATCAGCTGACTTTAAGAAAGTGCTATCCGGGGGTGCCTGGCGGGGCCCGGTTGGTTAAGCGTCCCGACTTTGGCTCAGGTCATGATCTCTCGGTTCATGGGTGCAAGACTTGCATCAGGCTCTGTGCTGACAGCTCAGAGTGTGGAACCTGCTTCCGATTCTGTGTCTCCCTCTCTCTACCCCTCTCTTGCTCATGCTCTCTCTCTCAAAAATAAATAAAACATTAACAATTTTTTTAAAAATAGAAAAGAAAGTGCTATCTGATAAAACAAAGGAATTAAATTCCAGACACAAGACAAATATGAGAAGCCCCTAACTGCAGGCAGACTGGCAAGATTCTCCTTAAAGGACAGTAGCAGAGAGGTTCTTACCACAAACGAGAAGTGTCACCAAATGCCTTGCACAAGTAAGGCAGATCGTTTCTAACTGGTCCCTTGAAAGTCACTCACACTGAAGCAAATGGAAACAAAGAGATTCGTGGCTCCAGGCCTTCCTTACCCACCAGGCTGGAAACCATTTCCTGCAGGTGGTGATGTCAGCAAGGGAATGGGGACCCCCTAGAGCAAGTACCCCTTTAGTCCCTGATCAGTGCCACCTGTGGGTCTGAGGTGGAGGCTCCTATTTGGGTTGCGAGCAATGCCAGGACCCAGCTCAGTCCCCTCGCTCCCAGCAACCCATCCATCACAAAGCCTGCAGAGGGAGGAAAGGGGACGTGGGGAGTGTGGGGGGTTGCAAATGGGACATGGAAGTTTCACAGCCTATGGCCTTGGCCAGCTTTGTCGCACAGTGGGGGACACAGAGAACCATCACCATGGAAACCAGAGGAAATGCAAGTAGGGTTCAGGAGGCCCATGGGACTCGGAGAGCTCTCCTACCGAGGCACCCCAGCAGACCCTCTAAGAGCCCACCAGGCAGGGAAAGGGGGGTCACCAAGGGGAAACTCTGCAAAGACTTCCAGCTCCTGTGTCCTGGCCCCTCCACTCACACCCTCCAGGTCCCCCACGGCCTCCTACCTCTTCTCCCAAGTCCCTGAGCCCCCTCACTCATCTTAGAGGAAGTGACTGATTGAGAAGTCATATTTAAGACAATATGAAAAGACTACTATTTGCTGGGCACCATCTTCGGGTCAGGCACTCTGCTGTCCTCCACAGATGACTTCACTCTATGCCCAAGGAAGCCCAGGGAAGGAGGCACTGCTGTCATCTTGCAGATGACAAGACTGAGGTTCCAAGAAGTCAAGCAGTCCCAACTCACGGCTGCCATGTTTAAATCCCGCCATCCGGCCTCTGAGCTTTCACACCTACCTTTTTTGTTTCAATCTGCAGGAGCGCTTGAGAGCTGGTGTCAGACACTCAGGCGGAGGGCACTGCTTAGCCAGAAGCCTTAACCACTACTCACGATTCTGCACAGGGCTAGACAGGGAAGAGAACCTTTGTGGACCCCCTCATGCCCTCCCTCGCCAGACTACCACGGGTGTCCCCTGTCACTCACTGGGGTGGTGGGGGTGCAAGGGGACCCCTCCTAACCTCCCACTTCATTCTTTCTTGTGATTCCCCTCCCGGGGCCCCAGGTGCTATGAAGTACTTGCCATTACCATTTTGGTGGCTGGGTTTCCAGTCTTCTTTGAAACCGAGGGAAGTTGGGACCGTGATATTTGGGGGGGGGGGGGGAGGACTGTTAAGAGGCCTTCCAGGAGAATGAATGGCCAGGCCTCCCGCCCACATGCCTGGCTGGGTCAGCAGGAAGCAGCTGTCCCTGGGTCCAGATGCTGACCCCAAGCTCTGCAGGGATCCGGAGACATTCTGGAGAATTCTCCCAGCCGAGCCAGGTTCCTCCTGTTTGTTTACTAGCGTGTCTGCCTTTGGATGCTGTCTTTCTTGGCGGGTGCGCCATCCCGTAGCCAGACATGGGCTCCGAGCTCTCCTGGTCTCCAGACCCACAGGCACACGAGGGGTGCCCAGCCTGAGACAGTGGGCATTGCTGAAGGTCCCAGGCCCTCCCACCTCCCTGCTCACAGATCCAGATGTGCTGGAGGAGACAGAGAGGACTCTGGCTATGCTGTGGGAGAACTTTGGACAGGTCATGAGGAGAGCTTCTGCCCATCACGAGTGTGTGACCTGAAGCCTCAGTGTCCCACTTGCAGAATGAGGAGGTTGGACTAGGTCGGTGGGTTCAAGCTATGCTCTGAGGAGCCCCAGGATTCTGCCTCACTGCACCACCACCCGGACCCAGAGACCGGCATGAACTGCACCAGGCGTGAGACTCAGGGCCCTGAAAGGGTGGGAAAGAGAGCATGGGGGAGGGGAAGGAATCGGGAAGCCCCACTTCGTTCTCTGCTACACACGAGTTTCAGGAAGGTTCTGTGGCTCTGGAATGTCTGACCACTATTGGGCTGGATAGTCTCTAGGTCCCTCTGACCCCTGGGTGGTGCTGTGCCTGCAAGAGGCCCCTGCTCTGCTCATTCTGCCCCCACTCGGCGGCCATGGAGCCCAAAGAGCCCGGGGGAGGGGCAGGTGGTTGGCTAGGAGGCAGGAGACCTGATTTCACTGAAATCACTGAAACAGTTCCGTGACTCCCAAGTACACCATGCAGAAAGCAGGAGACATCTCAGAGGTATCTCGCATTCGGACAGCACGCCCTGCCCCCTCACACTGCCAGGCTGGGCAGAGCCAGACTGGACCCTGGCGGGGGGCTGCCCAGTGGAACCCACACTGTGTGTCCATCACTCAGAACCGCAGCCCCCTTGCTCTGCCCCTTCGTGAGCTGGATGGGACAAGTGGAAGGGAAGCGCCCAGCACCTCCTCACCCGGTCCACCATCTGTCCCCTAGGGGTCCCAGCCCCCAGCAGGGGGGACAGGGGCAGGAGTTCCTGAAGCAAGGCCTGGGGTTCTGCTCTGCGTCTCCACCTTGTGAGACAGCTCCCAGTGGCACAGGCTGCAGACGTCACCCTGAAAAGCTGATTTGGAAAAGCAAACTCAATGACAACAGTATCCAATTGAGACTGCAGAGGGAGTTTAACAGGCAGAATGTAATTACTGAGCCTGGAACGGGTCCAAGACACGGCACTCCCACGGAGGCCACGGGGACTTGGCAGCGCGAGCTGAAGGTGGCCCCGCCAGCAGCCCATCCCGGACATCTCCCCAGAGCCTGGGATGTGGCACCCAGGCCTTCTTGCTCATGCTCCCCTCCGGGTCCCCGGGTTCCCAGGGCAAGGCTGCCTACCTATAGTGGCACCTTCCGAACTCCCAGGGAAGAGCGTGGGGCACGTGGGGCACCTGGACCCAGAGCATGACCTGATGGGGAGCACCTTCAGGATCCTTCTCATCCTAGGTCCTCAGTGCGCTTGACTTTGAGGAAGGAATTCAGAAGCAGCCGCCCACGGGGCCATGGAAACAGCTGAGGGTCTGGATTCTGGCACAGCCTCTCCTGGCCAACATCGAAACTGTCCCTTCTTGTCCAGTCCTCCACCCTTTGCTTAACTACCCTCTCCTGCCAGTGGGGAATGAGCAAGCTGTCTGTGTCATAACCAATAGGCAGGTCTTAAATGCCTCCCATGTGGAGTCGCTCTGGATTCCCTGGTGAGCCCTGTCTGTCCCAGGGGTACACACGCCGGGGGTGACAGGAGACTGAACACAACCTACCGAAATGCAAGTGAGACTGCCATCCTGGCCCGACTGAAGGAGGACCAGGGGAGCCTGGAAGGGGGCATGATTGCCTACACGAGACGGCCCAGCCGAGGTGGCCTCGGAGCTGGGATTGCGGTAGATCATTAACAACTGGCAGACAGTCCTCCAGACTGGGGTGGCAACAGTGCTCGGCTCCTCCGAGGCAGGAGAGCTTATCTGCAGTCAGGAGCTGGGTGGTGCTGGGCCATATGCAGGCAGTGCACCGATGAGGGTCAAGGGCATAGACGCAGCCATGCCTTGCCCTCCCCCGGTGCCCCAGATCCAGCTCTGGGTCATTCTTCTGTCCCTTCTAAAGCGCCCCGCCACACACCACTTGCCCTTCGCTACTGCAGCCGAGCATCGTCCTACCAGAAGCGTGTTTCAAATAGATGCCAAAGTAGAGAGGATAATGCTTTTCCGTCACCTAAATTCAATACTTTTCAACCCATAGCCAGCCTTGTACCTACAGCTATCCCCACCTTCCAAACCCCTCCCCCACATCATCTCATCCGTAAATACTTCAGAAGGTTTCTGAAAAAGATCAGAGTTTTGGTTTTAACACAAATCCACAAAACTATTATTCCTTTCAAAAACGGTATCAATTTCCGATGAATATCAAATATCCAGTCAGTGATCCCACAGTCTGGATTTTTGCTGATCGCATCCCCAAGATGTCCCTTAATAGGTTCCTCTATCCTTTGAACTTCTTACGAGTTCATATTTAGATCTAGAGACTTAGTCCAATTCAGGCTATTTTTGGCAAGAAACATCAAAAGTGGCAGGGTTCTTTCCATGAGGCGGCACATGGTATCTACCTGGTTAGCTCTTCTCATGATATTATTAGGCACTGGTGCCAGATCCGTTCACCCGTGAGAGGCTGGCACACAGTGATGTTCTAATTCTACAGCTCCTTCTCTAGTTCTTAGCTAGAATGCTTCTGAAAGGAGAAACTTCATAGGGGAAAAGCAGAAGGAATGCTTGATATTTTCCCTTCTTAGACACATTTCCCAAAGAACGGACTGCTTCCCTGACCTCCTCCCAAAGTGGCCAAAGAATGTTTTATTTTTAGCATTGTGATAAAGGCCTGGGGGTCAGCGTATCTGATGTATTTTAATCCATTGTGGTCAATCCCCTGCAGTTATGGCCCTAATTGATGTTTGAATAGTCTCGTCTTTGGCTGGTAGGAACCACTTTGGCTCCTGTGTCCACTTTGATGGTTTCCTTGCTCTCTGATGTGATAAGTGGTTCCAGGCTCATCTCGTACATTCATCTCCCTCCTGTTTATTTCAATAGAAGGTCCCCTGACCCCAGCCTCCAATCTGTGTGTGTCTTCACTGCAGCTAGATGAAATTCTCCCTAAATTAATTTTAGCTCTGTTGCTGTTCTTGGGCAGCAGTGTGATACAGGGAACAGACATGAGCTTTGGAGCTGGGGGTGAGTGCGTTTGGAAGTGGCCACATCAGTGTCCGGCTGCACCACCCTGAGCTGGTTATACCATCTCTCTGAGCCTCGGTTGCCTCATTTGTAAAACTAGGAATAAGATTTTCTTGCCTTACAGGACTATGGTGAGGAGTAAATAAACACAAAGCACCTGAGGCCCAGAATCTGGTGACGAGTAAGAGCATGTCAATATCCATTCCTTTTCTTCTTGTTCTTTTCAAGAAACATCAGTGGCTTCTAATGTCCACCCCGTTGTGCAGACTTTCGAGCCTCCTTCAGTCTGACCCACCTGATCTGCCAGATCTTGTTTCCGTGACTGTTCTCTCCAATTACCTGCCATTCTGGTCCCACCAGCCTGCTCTCACCACTCACCAGAGACACTAATGACCTCAACCTTTATTTACACAGCCTCCTTTATCTTAAATGCCCCCATGTCCTTTCATTTATTCAAATCCTACCTGTCGGTGAAGACCCAGCTCAGATCCCTCTGCCTCCCCAACCCCTCCAAACCTCATATTCTTCCCATCCCTTGGAAGGCTGCCTGCCCACACAAGCCTGACTGAAGGGGGCAACATCTATTACAGCCATTCTCACCCACCACCTACCGACTTGGACAGAATACACTTCAGGAATGGTTGTTTCTGAAGCCAAACTGGTCTGCACACAGACAGATCCCGGGGCACATTATCTCCATGTGCGACTGTGACCACAGGAAAGATGCTAAGGGTGCGCTGTGTATGCGTACATGGGTGTGCATGTGTGTATGCATGTGTTTGTGTGTACATGTGCATATATGTGTGTCTGAGTACGTGCATGCCTGGGCCTGTGTGCACATGTGACCAACACCCTTCAGGAAGCCAGTGTCCTGGCCTGTCCTCTCTGACTCAGAATCGCTCAGAGTCCCAGAGGCTCTGCCCCACCCTCACACTTCAGCCAGGGCGTGGGAGGACAACTGGACCCTGATTACAGAGATCCAATGATGATCTCCCTGGGGGAGATCTCCCTGGGGGCCTGGGTTTTCTAAACCAGATGTGACCCCCATCCGGAGCACGGAGAAGAGCCATAAATGACTAGGGAAAGCTGCCCTGTCCAGATCTGACAGCTGGATCCCAAACCAGAGATGATCTCAGGGCAGAACCTTTCTATGAAAGAGCCGTGACGAGTAAGGACACTTGGCGAGACGGCCTCTGCTCCCCGAGCAGGACTCCCCCCTCCCAGCGCTGACGAACCGCCCCACTGCGCCACAAGATCGGAGGGCTACTAGGACATGTGATGTCCACCTCTCTCCCTGGACCCTAGCGGCTGGCTCAGGACTGCGCCCACAGGCAGATCGCAATCACTGCTGTGTTGGGAGGGGAGGGAGCAGCAGGTAGAGGTGGGAGCCGCCCTGGAGCTGCAGGGGAGGCAGAGAAACCCCACCTGGGCTTTCTTGGGTCTTTGGGGTCTAAAGCTCCTGCTCCTTCCCTCAAAAGGCGTCACCCGGATGAAAGCCGAAGCAGTGCTGAAGGCTCAGCTTTAAAAAGCAAGAGCCCTGCAAGCAATAAAAGTGGAATCTCCCCGGATGATGGGAGGGACGAGTATGAAGAGGCGTTGGGCAGCATCCCAGTGGGAAGATGGCTTCTGGAAGGACTGGCAGGGGCCCCTCAGCACAGGAATGGCTCCATTTCAAGTGGCTGCCTGTCGGCTCTGAACTGAACCCACCTCTGCTGTCTGGAGCCAGGAGGAAGACACCCTGGGCTGATGTGCCCCCAGCAGACGAAGGAAGTGGGCAGAATCCCCCGGGGCTGGAAGCTCTGTGCCCAGCGGCATCGGAAAAGCAGGGTGCAGCATGGCTGGAGCAGAAATGAGACAACCCCCAATTACTCTGGAAGAAAGTGGCCTTTGGAATGAGTGGGGATGGGGTGTGCTCTTCCCACCACAGAGTGTAAGTGGGGTCTCGGGTTGTTTTATGGGGTGTTAAGGGAACGGTGTCACCCTCCCGACCCAACTCTGGGGGGGCGTGTAAGGACATGGGGGGGCGGCAGCAGACTTTTGCTCGCAGGTGTTCGCTGATGAACGGAAGCCGCGCGGGGGTAAAGGCTCTTTGGAACCGGCGGATGTGCACCCCCCGCTCTGATCTCAACCCGCTGCCAGGGCTTTGTGGGGGTGGAGAGCAGGGGGAGGAGGTTCCCAGCGAGGGACGCAGCTCCGCTAATCACCACGTGCCATCACATAATAACGTTTAATAGCCGCGCACAAAGCACCAGGTTGCATTTGAACATCAAACGCCGGATTGAAAATGCAGCCCCCCCTTCCTGTCAGGGGCTTGTCATGGCAGCAGCATCTGGGGGCGTGACAATGCGCCCCCCCCGCCCCCCGCCCCCACCCTGTGTGCCCCTCGGGCCAGGGAGGTTTGCCCGCGCCCACCCTCCTGGGGATGGCCTGATTGAGGCCGAGGCTGGCGCATGCGCCTTTCCAACAGCCTGTAACGCTGTTTCTAACATATAAATAGAACATGCCTTTTGTGCAGCTTTCTGGAGCAGGTCGTGTGTGCAGGCTCTCTCCTCCCACGGCTCACCGCACACAGGCTGTTCGAGGGGGTCTGCTGAGAAGAGTCAGGGGCGCCCCTGGGGCCAGGCCTCCCAGAGGCTCTGGACTCACAGCCCTTCTCCCTGCTACCAGCCTCGGAAACCCAAGCTCAGAACGGGCGGCGGAGGGCACTCCTGCTGGGGTGCCCGCAAACTCTTTGTCAGCTGGCTTTCTTATTTCAATCGTCTTTAAATGAGCCAAAGGCCGGGCCCCCCCATTGCTTGCTCTGCATTTATCCACGGGAATGGGGCTCACAGATACCGAGCTCATTCCCTGCACCTCCCAGCGGGACAGGTGCAGAGACTCCCAGAAAGAAACAGGCGCCCTTTACATTCTTAGGCAGCTCTCTTCAACCTTACTTCTTTCTGGTTCCTATTTTTCACAGCTTCATCTCCCCTCATCTTTCAGGCTCTGTCAGAGGGATGAGTCCCATGAAACTCCCCGTGAGCATCACTGTCACGATGTATTTTATTCCCCTTATAGCTGTCCCTTTCCTTTTCACTCAGTGCCCACTGGGCGCAAAGCCCTGGACAGGGGGCCCCGAGGATCCGCACTAAGCAAAGCAAACGGGCGGAGATTTGCGATGACCTTCATGGGCTCTTCCTCCAAAAATTAATATTAAAAATTACATTTAATAACCATGCTGGTGCAAAGATGAATACATAAATAGCATATATGATAACATTTCCTTCAACCTATGAAAATTAAATGTTGTCTGGGGCCCCTGAAGGTGTCATGGATCCCAGGCACTGTGCCTGACAGATCTTCCGGCCTCAACAGACAGGCCCCTGATGCAGGGACCTAACGGTCTGGTTTACAGGCCAAGCGGCATGTGGAACATCCTGGCAGCTCTTAGAAACCCCGCAGCCCAAGGGCACTCAAAGCACATCAGAACCTCGGGGTGGGACCCAGACAGCCGTACTTTTTAAAAGCTCCCTAAGTGATTAAAATATGAGGTCAAGGTTGCAATCAATGGTCCTCAGCCCTACCTGCCCAACAGAATTATCTGAGTGTTTTTTTAGCAACTCAGGGAGGAGGTCCTGGGCACCTATATTTTTAAAGCCCCAGGTGATCCTAAGGGCAATGGGTTGAGAGCAGTGGGGCCAGGGTCTGCTGGGCCCCGACCTCGGCTTGTCCTGTCTGTCTCTGCGGAACCACCGACCCTGGCCTTCCGTCATATGGGCGGGGACACAGAAGGTTGAAGACGACAGGGTCAAGGTGGGGGTGAGGGGCTGGAAGGGGTGAGGTAGAGGGGTCTGCTCTGTGACCAGGGGGCTGGGGCTTTTGTGTTCCCAGGACCCAGGTGCTACTCCCCTGCAGAGGAGCCCCACTCCCAAGTGACACCTAGAGGCACTCGTCTCTGGCTTCTTAGTGAGGAGCCTGAGGACCTGTTGGGACTTCGACGCCCCAGGAGCAGGCTGGAACGGGGCGATGCCAGGGCTGGGGGGCAAGCAGAGGCGGCTGCGGGGGAACACGCACCTGTTTGATAGTTCAAGGACCCTCAGGATGTCAGCGTGTACTCCCGGCTGGTGCCCAAGGTGAACACGGGCACGTACTTCACTCATCAGTGCTGGGAGCCTCAGCGAGGGGGGCTGTATGGAGCATCGGACCATCACTCTGAACCCCAAGTCTGGTGCGGCCACTGCAATCGAGATGTCTCCACTGGAACATGGACCCCTCGAGAGCAGGCTCTCTGTCTCTCTTTAAAAATGGTGTTAAGGGACGCCTGGGTGGCTCAGTCGGTTGAGTGTCCAGCTCTTGATTTCAGCTCAGGTCATGATCTCACGGTTCACGGGAGCCCGTGTCAGCTCTGTGCTGCCAGTGTGGAGCCTGCTTGGGATTCTCTCTCTCCAGCTCTGTCTGCCCCTCCCCTGCTTGCTCGCTCTCTCTCCTTCAAAATAGATAAACTTAAAAAACTTTTTTGAAATAAAAATTGTGTTAAAATACACATAACATAAAATTTACCATTTTAACCATTTTCAAGTCCAGTGCCATTAACTACATTCCCACCGCGGTGCCACCATCACCACCATCGCAACCATCCTTCTCCAGAACTTCCTCATCTTCCCAAACTGAAACTCTGCCCCCATTAAACACGAACTCCACGTTCTCCCATCCCCAAACCTCCGGCAGCCCCCACTGTACTTTCTGTGTCTATGAACGTGACTACTGTCAGTCCCTCATGTGAGTGGGATCGTACAGCGTTTGTCCGTTTGTGCCTGGGTTATTTCACTTAGTGTACCGTCCCCCCAGCGTCCATCCACGTGGTGGCACACGACAGGGTTTCCTTCTTCTTTAAGGCTGAATAATATTTCACTGTGTGTAAACTGCACTTCGTTCTCCATGGGACTTTGTCTCTTTTGTCCACCACTATCTCACAGCACCATGCAGGGTGTGCAAATAGGTGTTGAAAGAATGGCTGAAGTGAAATAATCCACTTAAAATTTGTTTTCAATTAAAAAACTGATTTTTTAATTCATTTTTGAGAGAGAGAGAGAGAGAGACAGACAGACAGAAGGTGAGCAGGGGAGGAGTGGAGAGAGAAGGAGACAGACTCCGAAGCAGGCTCCAGCTCCGAGCTGTCAGCACAGAGCCTGACTTGGAGCTCGAACTCGGGAGCGGTGAGATCATGACCTGAGCCAAAGTCGGAGACTTAACGGGCGGAGCCACCCAGGACCCCAGCAATCCACTTCTTTCAGACACAGAGCAAGCCTCCTCAAAGCACAGGCCATTGCGGACATCAGCCACCTTCATTCTCAACCTGTCACAAAAGGGCAGGTGTGAGGACCGCCAGGACGCAGGTGCGTCCCCTTTGCGGCCACCCCCGTGCACACAAGCAGGGCAAAGCAAGGGAAGTCGCAGAGCTTGGAAGTTATGTCTTCAAGTTCTACCAGTTTCTGCCTGAGGAGGCGCTACCTGGAACCAGGCTTCCCATCTTGGTGACTTTTCCTGGAGTGCTGTTGGGGTGGGAGCCCTGGCTATTAACTGCCCTCTGTCACCTCCGTCTTCCTCAGGAACAAATCACTCCTTCCGGGAAGGCCTGACCAGCGCAGCCCAGACACACTCCCAGCACAGTGTAAGCAACAACCAACGAAAAGGTGGGAGATGGCAAACAATGGCGTTGGTGACCCCCGTGCCAGACCTCAGCACACCTGGGGGGTCTTTTTTGGTTTTAATTTTTTTTTAATGTTTATTTATTTTTGAGAGAGAGCCTGAATGAGTCGGGGAGGAGCAGAGAGATTGGGAGACACAGACCTGAAGCAGGCTCCAGGCTCTGAGCCTGATGCGGGGCTCGAACTCACAGACTGCGAGATCACGACCTGAACCAAAGTTGGAGGCTCAACTGACTGAGCCCCCCAGGCACCCCGCTGGCGTTTTAGACAGGTCATTTCTCATCATACTAGAGAGCGCCCTCTCCACTTCCTCTCGGAACAAGTTCCAGGAGATTATTCGCCCTGAAGGTGGTCAGCAGGCAGCCCCCAGGACATCTCTCTCGTCCCGTTTTCTGCGCACAGACCCAGGTCCCAAGACGGTGCCATCGTCTGAAGGCATCAGCTCCGACACAGAGGGAGCCGCGGGCTGGCGAGACCTTATTCAGGAGGCTAGCAGGAGGGGGCACAGGAGAGGCTGTTATGTCTTCCCACAGAACATTCCGGAACCTTTAACCCTCCGCTGGAGCTTCGTGGCCCAGAGTTTGATGGGGGCTGCTCTATCTTTTCCTGTCAGATTGAGACAGCTCAGCACGGCGCCCTTTCGACATGAAGTAATAATTGTCAGAGCGGGTCAGGCCTTCGCCAGCGGAGAAAACACCAGAGTGACCCTTGAAAGGAAGGCCGAATCGGGACACAGCCCATTAGCGGGTCAGAGGCGCTCCCCCGCTGACATTTGCGCCGACGCTGCCTCATCAAGAAGTCTGACGTGGGAGACATCCTCTGTGCAGTCACCTTGATGGGGGCACGTGCCAGCTCTCCTTCGGCGCGGCGGCGGCAGCTGGCCTTAAATGCCACGAGACAAAAACGATAGAAAGCGTTTCACGGTTACTGTTGCCTTAAGACAAAAGGAATAAATAACCATAGAAATGGTGGAGAAAACCGCACAGACGGATTCAGTCATCCAGGACGTCCCCCCAAAAGGGGAGAGCTGTTCCCACTTTAGCACAGAGTCCTCCAATATTTGTCAATGCCTGTGTATGTGTATACGTGTTTCTATGTGTGGGCAGGTATTCTCTGTGTGTGCATGTGTGTGCGTGCACATGTCTGTATGTGTATGTGTGTACACGCATGTGCATGTGTATGTATGTGTGTACATACACATGCACATATGCATATATGTATGTGTGTACACACGTGTGTATGTGCATATGTGTATGTGTGTATGTGTGTACATGCATGTGTGTATATGCACGCATATGTATGTGTGTGTACACACGTGCATATATGCATATGTGTGTACACGCATGTGCGTATATGCATGCATATGTATGTGTGTACATGCATGTGCATATATGCATATGTATGTGTGTACATGCATGTGCATATATGCATATGTATGTGTGTATACACACATGTGCGTATATGCATGCATGTGTATGTGTGTACATGCATGTGTGTATATGCATGCGTATGTATGTATATGTGTGTACACACGTGCATATATGCATGTGTGTATGTGTATAGTGTACATGCATGTGCGTATGTGCATGCATATGTGTATGTATATATGTATGTGTGTGCATGCATGTGCGTATGTGTACGTATATATGTATGTGTGTGCATGCATGTGCGTATATGCATGCATATGTGTATGTATATGTGTGTGCATGCATGTGCGTATGTGCATGCATATGTATGTGTATATGATGTGTTGTGTATATGCATGCTTGTGTGTGTACGTGTTTGTATGTGTGCATATGTGTACAGGTGTGTCTGTGTGTATACGTGTGTGTATGCAGTCCATACATATGTGTTCATGTATATACATATATGCACGCAGTGGTATTTTTATGAACACTTTGTAACAAGTCAACCACTCATATAAGAAAAGAGGCTATGAGATCAAATACATTTTAATATCTAAAGTTTTAAAACTGCTTGTCTACATTTCTCATATTTTTCTACCTGCAGCATTTCCAAGCCGTGTTCCACAAAACAAACGCATGAATTAAAGTAACAGCTGGGACGTGCTGCAGAGGGCAGCAGGAGAAGCGGGGAGGCAAAAAACAAAGAAAAACCCCCAGAACGTTCAACGGGGTCTAACCAGCACTGTCGACCGCACGCCACTTCGTTTCTCAAGGACACCGATACACGCGGATCAACATAATGAGGGGGATCGTATTTTCTCACGCCCTTCCTGAAGCCGGGGTACGAATCCTTTCTAGTCCTCCTGGGTCTGAGGGGAGGCCAGTGCAGTACCCCTGGGGGAATTCTGAGAGCGAAAAGGATGAGGAAAGGGGCAGATGAGTGTCTGTCGGTTGTGATGTGACATAGCTCCATGGTAACTTCCCCCACACCGTCTTCCCGGCCCCTCCCGGCTGATGGAGGAGGCCGCTGACAGGGAAGGAACGAAAACCCCCGGTTCTGCAGGGTGTAAGGTGACTGTCCCTCCCCACCTACTTCTCACTCTCTTATTCTAACCAAACGACGGGAAAGGGTAGGAGGGGGCTGACAGGCAGTAGGAGGAAGGAGAAGTTCAGGAATCTTTTTCTGTTAAGTGAACACCTTTGCTCTTTCTCTCTCTCTCTCTCTCTCTCTCTCTCTCTCTCTTATAAAATTAGGGTTGCACTGTACCATTTGCTTTCGTAACTTGCTTTTTTCACTTAATGTATGGTGAAGACTTTTTTTTTAAGGAACTAAACAGTGTTTTAAAACAATTTTAGGGGCGCCTGGGTGACTCGGTCGATTGAGTGTCTGACTTCAGCTCAGGTCATGATCTCACGGTTCGTGGGTTCAAGCCCTGCATGGGGCTCTGTGCCGACAGCTCAGAGTCTGGAGCCTGCTTCTGCTGGGAGCCGCATCGGCCTTGCTGGATGACACATCACAGCGAGGAAATGGTAGACGTTTGCACAGCTCCTGCCATGAGAGGCGAAACTGGTATCTCCTTCTGCTACTACTGCTCGTGTGAAATTAAGCCTGTTGTCATTAATTAGGCCTTACAGCGTTCCGAATCAGACCGATATTCCCCACACAGTTACCCCATAAGAAAAAACATTTTCCTGTCCCTGCATAAGAGATTTTGGATCAAAACACTATAAATGTTTGACAAAAGGCTCTTCTAATGAGCCTTGTGGACCCAAAACATAGACTTGAAGGGGTTAAAAACACAAAAATTGCATTTGAGTCTGGCCCGGAGAAAAGGAGCCTAATTTGGAGACTAGAAATAAAAACAAGGTCAAAAACATAGTCCATCTGAGTCTGGTCCAAAGAGAACTGGAGCCTAAATTGGAGATTAGAAGTAGAAGACAAGGTCAGAACATGATCCCCTCCCAAAGTCTACATTCGACAAATATCCTCCCTTACACTGACTTCAGTTATGAGGATGGATAAGAATGTGGGAAATCATAGGGCCCACATTGTGCTTACATCAAAAAAAGGGCTTTCTCAAGCACTTGTTAATAAACATTTCTTTTTTTCTCTTGTAGTTTATAAGCCAATCACAATAACTCTCAGCCTATCGATATATAACTTAACCTGTGTTTTAATCTTAGCTTTACTAACTTAAATAATATGTATGTTAATCCTGTTTTCTACTAAAAACATCCTGTTATATTCTTGGTTATAAAATTTACTTGACTTCACTGTAAGAACGTTACATGATTTGGTTGTAACTTGTTAATTAAAAACAAAGTCATAATTATTGGCAAAAACCCAACCCGTACAAAATAAGGCAGGTTTGTTACTTTCTTAATCTGGGAGACAGGCGCCAAGAACATATGGGATGGTTCTAAAAAATACTGTAACACTTGTTTCTGTACACTTTCGATGATTAAAACATCTTATCACTAAGAATTAGTCACTGTAAACAATTTCTGTTCTCTGATGTCATGTTATTGCTTGATCAATAAAAAAGACACCAAAGCAGACAAAGCGGAGATGCCTGCCTGGTGATCAGGAAGAAACTTGAGGCTCTCTCATCACTCTCTCGTGCCGACACCGTCCATCCTTTCAGGGACCCCTGGACCTGCTGGAGCTGGACTCTGGCATGCTTCAGATTCTTTGTCTCTCTCTCTGCCCCTCCCCTGCTTGCACTCTGTCTCTCTCTCTCTCTCTCTCTCTCTCTCTCTCTCTCTCTTTTTCTCAAAAATAAACAAACATTATTAAAAACCACATAATTTTAAGTGACTCCATATAATTTTACCTTGTGGACAAATACCACAATCTTTACCCAGTATGCCAGTTATCCACTAACTGTCAGTCAGGTCCAGAGTCACCCTTCAGTGCCTGCTCTGTGATAACAGTCCAGACCCCAGCATTTCCCCTTTGGAGTGAGTGTAATGTTAAGCTTTGTCAGTAGAGGGCGTGACAGGGACCTTGCAGAAGGAGGTCAGCGGCTCTTCCTCATTCCAGCGAGTGAAGCCCGGGTCCAGGCCAGGGACCACCTTGCCACATGCCCCCCAGAAGTGTGCTCCGGGACTCACATGGGCAGCAGCGGCCCCTCTGCACCCACCTAGAAGTTCCTGCTCACCCGCACCCTGGAGGATGACCTGGGGACATGGGCCAGCTCCGACTGGAGCTACCAGTGGATTTCTGTACCACCCAGTGATCCCCAACCACACCTTGTTCAATGAAAGGTGAAGCCCCTTCCAAGCCCTTCTCAGGGGGTGTCCCCCAGCCCTAGGACACCCTGGAGAGTTCTTGTTCCATCTTCATTCCCTCCTGACTCTTCTATCACTAACTTCCCTTGTCAAATTACTGTGTGGTTTCTGTCTCCTGATTGGACCCAGGCTGAACCATCCAGCAAGCACCATGTTTTAGGTACTATTTTTGAAGCATTTTGATTTGCAGTTGGGCACAAGGAAAGGATAGTGTGAGAGACGTGTTTATTCAAATAGCAAATGTTTACTGAGCAGATCTACTATGTCTACTATGAACAGCTGGGCCCCAGAGATGGGCAGCTAGAGAAAAGTAACATTTACTAAACCCGTGTTATGAAAACTAACTCGTTAATTGTCACAACAGTCCCGTGGGCAGGCACTCATACTGTCCCAGGTGACAGGAGAGCACAAGGCACACATGGGTGAAGTCACTGCTCAGGGCCCACAGCTGGTGTGGAATTCACGCCCGGCCATATGTCTCTGCCCACTTCTCCCGCTGCCTAAGATGGGACAAACGTGATTGTTCAGACTTTCTTCATCTGGCAGTACTGGAGTTCTAGACAGAACCGAGAGAGAGAAAATAGAATTTGGAGCAGAGAAAATGAAAGACTCAGAGAATTTAGGAACAGATTCCATGAGGCAAAATGAGAAGATAGTGGTTCTGGAAAGTTCTGTGGCCATCTTTTGTTGATTTTACCCAGAAAAGGAGTGGCAGTTCTCCCTGAAGAGATGCAGACAGAGACCGAGGGCAGCCCACACTGTGAAGGACAGGGACCCTGAAGTCTCATTATTAAGATAGTCTTGATTTTAGGGGCACCTGGGTGGCTCAGTTGGTTAAGTGTCCGACTTCGGCTCAGGTCATGATCTCACAGTTCGTGGGTTCAAGCCCTGTGTTGGACTCTGTGCTGACAGCTCAGAGCCCAGAGCCTGCTTCGAATTCTGTGTCCCCCTCTCTCCACCCATCTCCTGCTCATACCCTGTCTCTCTCTAATCTCTCTCAAAAAATAAACAATAAAAAATTTTTAATAAAAAAATAAAAAAAATAGTCTTGATTTTATATTTGTCTACCCTTTTCAATGTAGACTGTGAAGTGAATGACCCGATATAAGTTAGTTTTTATGCTTTTGTGTGACTCTTTCAGGTAAATACCTTCGCCACTTGGGAACAATACGTTCTCATCCTGCATTTGGGAGGCACTTGGCTGCATCCCAGGGCCAAGTCGGGTTTTCTGTGACTAGGCCAGTTTCTTGCAGACAAGAGACAAACCCCAGCCATGGCTAGTTTTTCTGCATGGAGAAGGTCGGGCTGGGCCGGGAGGAAGGAGAGAGAAAACCCTCATGGAAATTAAGCAGGAGCAGAGTGCAGGAGGGTCTGCGGAAACCAAGGTGAGACCAGAGAAGAGAGGCCACCGCGGGGCCATGTCAACATCCTGGACACTCACACGCCCCACGGACGCCCTCCACAGATGGACATAAAGAAGCCCTCGCTTCCTTACGAAGATGGGACTGAACTGAACAAGGCAGGGACTCCTCACACTCCAGGGCGTACCTGTGGCTGCCATGACAGAGCACCGGCGTCACCGTGGGGCCTACAGTCTCACAGGTCTGGAAGCCGAAGGCCAAGATCAAGGTGTGGGCAGGGCTGGCTCCCTCTGTGAGCCGTGAGGGAATCCCGTCCAACAGCCTCTGGTGGTGTGCTGGCAATCCCTCGGGGTTCCTTAGCCTGCAGGCCCCTACCTGCATGGCCACATGGCCTTCTCCCCCAGTGTGTGTCTGTCTCCCAATTTTACCCTTCTTATAAGGACACCAGTCATGTAGGATTAGGGCTCACTCCAATGACCTCGCGTTAACTTGACGACCTCTGCAAAGATCTTACCTCCAGATCAGGCCATATTCTGAGGTACCCGGAGATTAGGGCTTGGGCATATGAATTTTAGGGGGGACACAATCCAGTCCCTCACAAGGGGGGCCAGTGGACCCATCACCACTGTTACACAGAACCCATGGACTTATGCTAGGAGGGGCGCCGATATTAGCAAGAAAAGGGGGTGCTGGCCTTGCTGGTGCTCTTGTTGGAAAATTCTGGGTCCAGAAATAGGACTTGCCCAGTTGTCTACACAGGATGGTGTGAGATTGGGGCTGGAAAAAAAATTTTTTTTTTTGTCATTAGAGAGACAGCATGAGCAGGGGAGGGGCAGAGAGAGAGAGGGAGACACAGAATCCGAAGCAGGCTCCAGGCTCTGAGCTGTCAGCACAGAGCCCAATGCGGGGCTCGAACCCACAGACTGTGGGATCATGACCTGAGCCGAAGTCGGCTGCCCAACTGACTGAGCCACCCAGGTGCCCGGGGCTGGAAACTTTTGAGAGACAGATGGAGGGTGTGAGAAGGGGTCCCAGGAAGGCACATGGTACACGTGGGAAAGAGGCCAAGGAAAGCCTTGAGGAGTGGTTTGCACCTTCTCTGGGCTCTGCGTACATTTGAAATTGGCCGGTCGCCTTCTGGCCCATGTACAAAGCATTAATGCCCCAGAACACTCATCCCGCCACCGTCCGCTCCTCCTCCACGGGAGCACCTAGGAGCTGGGGCAACAGCAGTGGACAGCAGGGGTCTCCAAACTTCGTAGATCAACCACCCCACCATTTGCAAATGCCTGTGAGCACTTCCCATATTGTATATTTACTTATATGTTAAATATATTTACTACTGTGCTGATGATGAGGCCAACGTTAGCAAACACGCACCCAAGAGAAATGGTGACAGGATGAGGTAATGACAAATGCAGATGAACATTCCGGCACTGTCTTCCTGCATTCTGATGGGCCATCCTGACCCCACCCCCACCCCAAGATGCAGGGTACCCCTTCAGAAGTCACTAGTTTCCAAGCTATACTGATCCTGCAGCAAATACAGGTTAATGCAAGGGGCTCGGCGTGCCTGTGGCTATTCCTGTCATGTCATGACTGGCCAGCTTGTCATTTCCTTACAGGAGTCTGTGCTGGGCCCCTATGATGCGGACCCCGGGGGCGAGAAGGTAGGTGAGAAAGCGCTCTCAATTACAGTCTTGGGTGCAGACTCCTAGCGTAGAACATGACCATGTGAACACATGCTTTGTCGGCTTTGCAAAGATTAAATGAGAAAATGCACATGAGTCACTTAAAAAAATAACCACTGCAAAATGGCTCTTCAATAATGGTGGTTGCCTATTATTATTATTACTATCATTACCAACCTCAAGGCAATTGGGAGTCCGGATCGGAACGGCCATCTAGAAGAAGGGACATCACTCCAGCTAATGCCCTTACCCCTGATCTGACTTAAACCATGAGCTGCACCATAGGATTTGAGGCACAGAAAATGTGTAATTCCTGGACAGCAGAGATTTAAGGAGAAATTCCCTGGGGTGAGCTCTTACCTCAAGGGCTGGCTATGTGTGGCAGAAAAGTTAATTGCCCCAGTATCTATTTTCCCCTTCCTCCTTTTAATAACAGAACTCTTTGAATTTGGCTGCACACATGGCATCCCCGTTAGGAATTACATTTCCCGGGTTCTTGTGTGCATGGGTGTGACCGGAGGGCTAAATTCTGGCCAATGGACTGTGGGCAGAAGTGATTTGTGCAAGTGACAGGTTATTTCCACAAGGATATTCTCTGCCCTCCGGTTCCTCCTGTTCTGCCTTGGTCTGGGCTGGAAGGCAGAGGCGATGGAATGAGTCAAATTGGACACCGCGGTCAGAGAAAGCAAGCTCGGGGACTGGATGAGCAATGATGGGGAGGCCCTGGACCCCCGGTGGCCTTGTGGAGCAGAGCTCCCTACGTACCTGCGTCCCGTATGGGCTTCTGTGTGACAGAGAGATGCGATTTCACCCACCTTGAGCCCCTGTTGCCTGGGATCTTGTGTTACAGCATCTGTCCTGTGTCCTAACTAGTCGTGTGCCACCATAATGAAAACTAAATCATGCAGCCCCGAGTGAGCAGTTGGGTGGCAGGCAGGGAGGAAGCCACCGTGCAGGCCACATGGCCGCCGGGCTGCGTCACTGTGTGACAGAGAACTTGGCACATCACTTGCCTTCAGTCCACTCGGAGAGTGGACCAGGTACCTAGGAAAACCAATTCCTAAAATGGGTGAGGGGTGCCCAGGGGGCTCAGTCGGTTGAGCATCCGACGTCAACTCGGGTCATGATCTCACGGTTTGTGACTTTGAGCCCCGAGTCTGGCTGTATGCTGATAGCATGGAGCCTGCTTAGGAGTCTCTCTCTCTCTCTCTCTCTCTCTCTCTCTCTCTCTCTGTCTCTCTCTCTGTCCTTCCTGCATGCTCTCTCTCTCTCAAAATAAATAAATAAACATTTTTTAAAATTTAAAAAAGAAAAGAAAGCCATGGGAACAGGAGGAAGAAGGGGCTGGCAGTGTTAAGTTTCTAAATAAAAGAGGACCCAGGGCGAGCTGAAGGGTGGTGTCCAAGAGAGACTTTTGAGTAGACTGTTTGCCCATGGAATGAACTGGAAGCAGACAGACTGAAAGTATACTGGGGGCATTAAGTTTGGAGGTCGGGGGGGCGACAGTACAATCATTCATTCCCTAAAGCAGCCCTGAGGTGCTCCACCCGCAGCGGCAGTGGGAGACTCGGTCTGGAAAATAAAGGCAAGAGGAATCTTAAATCTCCAAATCTCCTTACTGCTTGTAGGCCACTGACAGACACCAGAAACATGCAGAGCATGACCTTCTTCGAGGAACTCATGGCTGCCTTACTGTCTTCATGTTTCTGTTTTACTAAAGACTAAAAGTAACCTTATCCTTACAGCAGCGGCCCCTCAAGGCCCTGAAAGCCTTGCTTCCAAACTCCTTAGAGACTTGCACTGTCCCTTAACCCCCACAAACTTAGGAGTGTAGAATCAGCCAGTCCTCACAACCCCAGGGCAGCTCTTTCTGCCCACGGGTCCTGTCCCTGTGCTTTAATAAAATCACCTTTTGGCACCAAAGATGCCTCAAGAATTTTTTCTTAGCCCTTTGCTCGCGAACCCCACCACTGGGCATGTCACCGTGCTTCCTAACTCGTGGGCATGACAAGATGTCTGAGCTGGCCTTGAACGCAGCCCATCCCAAACTTAGAAGAGCCTTGGTTCCTCCTGGCAGGAATTAGTCTTAGATACTTAGACACTTCGTTTGGGTTGTCGCCAAGGACAAGGTTTTGTCCAAAAACCTTTTGTCCAAGGTTTTTGGACAAAACCAGGAAATACTTCTCTTTTTAAAGATAAAATACACGAGTTCATACTAACACTTCCAATTCCGATTCAGGACCATGGGGTTTTTATTTAACTCATTAAGTGTTTATGTATACATCCTTCCTTCCGTACCAAAAAGTCCCATCCATGGGGCGCCTGGGTGGTTCAGCCAGTTAAGCATCTGACTTCAGCTCGGGTCATGATCTCACTGTTTGTGAGTTCGAGCCTCTCATCAGGCTCTCAGCTGTCGGCACAGAGCCAGCTTCAGACCCTCTGTCCCCTGCCTCTCCTTCCCTCTCCCCTGCGTGCACTCTCTTTCTCAAAAATAAATAAAAACATTAAAAAACAAATAGTCCCATCCTCAATGACACCAACAAAACAACTCATGTTCTCTCCTCCATGGTGTATACACAATAGGTTCAGAATAAAAATGCCTGACAATATCATAAACAAGAGAATCGGTGACTATAGTTTTAAAATATGTTTTACGGTCCTTTTGTTCTCAGAACACAGCCCAGCTTGGGAGGCAGAGTTCCATGATTGCGTTTTACGGTCACCTGAATGCTTGTGCCACCGGTTCAATCCCCAGTCCAGGTCACTTGTTTCCTTATCCTCTTAATAAAATTAACTCCATTAATAAAATTTCATTTCAATTCATAATTATGTAAAATATCCACATGATTCCAAAGTCAAATGTACAAAACAAGGTGAATTTTGTCGAGTGTCCTTAACACCTGTGGGCCCTCGGACAAGGTAACAGACAGGGGTCCAAATCCCATGTGTGTTTCAGGTTATCAATCAAGCCACCAAATTCTTTTTTTTTTTAATGTTTGTTTATTTGTGTTCGAGAGAGAGAGAGAGAGAGAGACAGAGCACGAGCAGGGGAGGGGCAGAGAGAGAGAGGGAGACACAGAATCTGAAGCAGGCTCCCAGCTCTGAGCTGTCAGCACAGAGCCCGACACGGGGCTTGAACCCATGAACCATGAGATCATGACCTGAGCCAAAGTTGGAAACTTAACCGAATCAGCCACCAAATTCTTAAACAGAATGTGTCCTTTCCTCCTAGACAGGTGCTTCTTCCCATGGACACAGAGACCAGGTTCCCATTCAGAATCCTTGGCCCCGGGAGCTCCAGGCTGGGACAGGATGGCCTGGGGAGTGCCCGCCCCGTCCTTCTGCCCACTGCTCCCGTGCCTCACGCCCTCCTTCCCACAGAGGCCTTGCACACATGCATGCGGGGCGCCGGCCCCTGGTCAGGCCTCAGGATGTGCGCCGTCAGGAGAAGGGACCCGGGATGGGCCCTCCAAGTGGGCTTGGGGCCATAGAGCCAGGGAATCCGAGTCCCTTGATCTAGAAAGGAGGGTTCCAGCTCCACTTGTCCTGGCCCTGCGGCCTTTGCACCCCACGGGGCAGTCTGTGGGAGGCAGGCCAGCCAGGCGGCCCTGATGGCGAAACCCAGCCCTTCTCCCTGTCCCCCGTTTCTGGTTTATCATGAGTGTTTATAAATATAAGCAAATTTTATGCACACACGCTCTTCCCTACTGATCCCTGCACACTCACGTGCAGACTGGGCTCTGTGGTTGGGGTGGGAAGCAGGGACCAGGAAGACTGGTGTCACACCACCAGCCCCCTCCCAGCCGAGTCTGCGCGGAGCCAGCAGCCACCACGAGCCCAACCAGCACTGGGGGACTGCGGGGAAACTGCTTCGTATCACTTTGAGGTGATTCCATCGAAAGAAGCAAGTATGACTTGATTCACACTGACCATAGGAAAATACGGCCTCCTTGGTCTAAAAAATAAGGCCGAGTGGACGGAAGAGAGAGATCCAGTTAGGGTCCTAAAGTAACAGCACCACCACCTTGGGCCCAACTGCCGGCAACTCCGATTTCTGTGCCTACATGTGACTTTGCCCCTGGTCTTTGCAGGGAGGCGGGGGGGGGGGGGAGGCCCCTCATCCTGCCCCAACGGGAGGACACTGTCTCCTTCACCCCATGGCTGTGTCACAAACTGCCCCGTGCAGCTCCAAGACCTTTCCCGCTGATCCAGTGCCCCGAGCCCCGCTCTGGGACGTGCTTTACCTTCCTCAGATCCTGTCACAGCCCCGGGGACAGGTCAGAGCTACAAGTCGCCAGTTGTCCCCCAGAGCGCCATTTCCTCAGTGGCGGAGGAGAGGCCCGCTCCCTTCCCACTGAATGATTACGAGGCTACAAATCTGTGTCCAGTCAGGAGGACGAAATCAGGAACACAAAAATCAGAATCCTAGGCACGAATCGGCTGTGTCTTTTCTAGACACTAAAAAGAGGTGCATTGGGCATGGACACCCCCTAGGGGACAAAGTGGCGCCCTGGGGACCCTGCAGTGCAGGTACTGGCCACTCAGCAGCCTGGAGGGTCTGAGCGAAAGCACCTCTCCATCCAGAAAAGCAGAGAGATTGTAAAACCTATGAGCCCGTGAAAAGTTCTTTTTTTATATATAAACAAACACATATATTATTTTAAGGTTACCATAGGTTTTTTTTTTTTATAAGAACAATGTGGTGTCCACTCATTAAAAACCCTACTTCTCCTAAACCACCCCCTAACTTTGTCTCGGGTTTAAACATATTTCGGGGCGCCTGGGTGGCTCCGTCAGTTAAACATTGGATTTGGGCTCAGGTCATGATCTTGTGTGCGGTTTGTGGGATCGAGCCCCACGTTGGGCTCTGTGCTGACAGTGCAGAGTCTGCTTGGGATTCTCTCTCTCTCTCTTTCTCTCTCTCTCTCTCTCTCTGCCCCTACCTACTCATGCTTTCTCTCGCTGTCTCAAAATAAACAAACTTACAAAAATGTTTAAGAAACACTTTAAAAATGTTAAAAAAAAAAAAGAAAAATCTTTCTGACGTTTTTTGGAATTAGAAAGACCACCAACAGTGACCTACTAGGTCTCTGTCCTGTGGTCTCCAGGGAAAGAAGCCTCCATCCTGTTGCCTCCCTGAGTGATAATCAGCAGAACTGCCCGGAGCCTCTCGGTCCCTGCAGCAACCCCTCTGCAATGGGCTTGTGTCCCCGCCCTTTGTCTCCTCCCCAGGTGTGTAATTAAAGAAGAAAGCTACCTAGAAGCATGACAGCCCATACCTTCTTTTTGACCCGTCACCTGGCAGGGAAGGAAGTTCACCTTGGTTACCATGGGCAACCCCACTCATCCCCGGGCTCTCCAACAAACGCCTCCGGGATTGAAAAGATTTTCTTTGTTAATGAAGGACTTCCCTCCTTTACACCTTCGGCTTCCTCCTGAAGCTTGAGACCCATCTGCTTTATTTCCTCTCTAGACACTCAAACATTTTGAACAGGACAGCTGGTAAATACAGAGGACTCAGCAGTCCCCTCTACACCGACGAGAGAAGGTCAAACCCCGGGGCCGCTCAGCCGGGATGTTAATAATGTCACCTGTAGAAACGACTTTGTCAACACAAGACAGCTGGTGTGAAGGTGGTATCGTAAACTGATCTCAATCTAAAATATTCTGCGTGGAGACGTGACTCTCAAAAAATAAGCTGAGACAAAGCCACCTGTTAGTTGCCTACATGACGTCCATCCTCTCTTTCTTCCTCTTTATCCACAGTGGCACGTGCCCAGCACAAGATAATAAATCATGGCAGTCCTGTTCCCTGATTTGCCAGCTTCGCTTGAAACTAGCGGTGGTCCTATGCCCCACGTCTGGCTGATGAGACCTTAATGAAAGTAGGTTCAGAACATTTCTGGGAAAACTTTTACTTTTCCTGTTAAAGGGACAGACACCCCCCCTTTTTTCTGCCTTAGGCAGGCATGATGTCCGGGGTCGTAGCATCCATTTTGTAGCCATGAGGCAAAGAAAGACGTTGGGTAACTGTCACAGATTAGCAGAGCCGGGCAGCCAGTGCTCACCTTGGAACCTCTGCTTATGGGGGAACAATAAACCTGAACATGTTCGAGCCATTTAGATCGTGTTACCTGCAGCTTTACCTGTTCTAGGTGAGACACTCCATGCTCAGCATGCTTCCGCTAATCCTGCTCCCTGAAGGACAATCTGCGCCCTCCCCCACTCTCCGCTACCTCTCCTTTGGAGGACTAATTCATAAAAACTCAAGCTGGGGAGATGAGATTGTGAACCCTTCCAGTTTGATCCAAAGATTTTTGTCATTGATGGGTGAAATGGGTGACAACTAATATCCAAAGAAAGTCATTAGACTTCCTGTCAAAGAAGATGTCAAAGGACCAGCTCTTTCCAAGGCCGGGACATCTGCATCCCAGGTGGGAGCCATCTGCTCAGGAGCCAGGAACGTGGCCCCGATCATTTATCACAGGGATGGGAGGGCCCTGGCCTCGGCTAGGCAGTGTCACCAGTGAGAAGGTACACTGTGTAAGCAGAACACAGGTGAGTAAGGCCAAGTGGATTATTCTGGCAAAATCCTCAGTATCACATAGTCCCAGCGGATATCAGAGAAACACCGGATATCAGTCATATCGGATTAGGGCCCACTCTAATAACTGAATTTAACCTTAATTACCTCTGGAAGAAAGGAGGGAGGAGGGCGGGAAGGAGGGAGGGAGCCAGGAGGGAAGGAGGGGGGAGGGAGAGAAGGAAGGAGGGAAAGAGGGAGGGAAGGAGGGAGGGAGGAGGGTGAGAGGAGGGAGGGAGGCAGGCAGGGAGGAATTTACTGGCTCATCTAGCCAACCGTGAAGTTGAAGAACGGGGCTCAGCTGAACGATGGACTGAAATAGAACGTTCCTTTGCCTCCTTGTCTGTGATGGCTGCATTCTGCCGCACTTCACTCCCAGCCACGAGTGCTCCCAGCTCAGAATCCCAGCAGGAAGACCAAGTCCAATTCCATCTCCACACCAGCCACCCTCCATGGTCTAAATAATCAGCTTTCTCAAACACATCCAATATGCAAAAGAGGAGAAGTGTGGGGGCCACACTTTCTTTGAGGATGTCATTTCCTTAAAGCATTAGGAACAAAGGAGGATTTATTTTGGACTTTCATTTTTCTGCAGTAAAGGAAGGGGTGAGTATCAGTTGAGGTCCAGGCAGAAGAAACAGACCGCCCTGGTTATTTGAATGGAAATATTTAATATAAAGAAATGTTAGCGGAAAGATGGAAAAGCTGAATGAGGACCTGAAGGGGTCCGGAAGGGGCAGAAGCAAGGGCGAGACCACATCATGGCGGAGCGAGAAGGGACATGAGGGGACGTGGGCTGGGTCAGGGGCCACCCCCATCCCGAGGCTGGGATCCTGGCTCCCTCAGAGACACAGTCTGGAGGATAAAGCAGCCAGCGGCTCCGAAGCACCTGCCGGAAGGGTGGCATTCCCGAAGCCAGCCAAGGGCAAACGCTCACAGGGTCCAGCTCCCGTGTGGCCGGCCGAACACACAGGGACGGACGTGGGGCACACAGACGATGACATGCAAACGGAAACAAGAGAGGGACTGCATTTGCTGGGTCTTAGTTTCTCCGGTGACACAAAAATGGGAGGGGTTTCTGTTTCCAGCGATGCCACCAAGTGACCATGGTGTCTCTTTCCTGTAAGGCCGGTTACGCACCGAGCAGGGCCCGCGGGTTAGAGGCCTAATGTAAAGTGTGTTCTTGGCTTTAATTAACGCCCATTTTGATCTCTTTCCGGGGACAAGAGCTGACCTTATCACTTCACTGATTCTGCAAGGACACAGGGACGCCTCCCTCTATCCCCTCCCAGGGAGAAGGGACATGCTTTCTTCCCCCCACCTCCACCTGCCGGCCTCCTGGGGCACCAGGCTGGGCTGCCTCTGGCGGGGGGGGGGGGGCGAATCGCCCTTCATTTGGACCCAGTTGCACTTCTTCTCAGTCTCTGGTGGGACACGGTGGATGGCCCAGCCCAGCCACCATGCCCTTTTCTCCTCCTTGCTGATGGACTGGGGTCCTGGGTGTGCTTTGCTTTGGGCTCCTGCCTGGTGCCCTTGGAAGAAGGTGATGAAACTCTAGGTCTGAGGATTGTGGCTGTGAATTCCTGCAGCATCCAGCCCAGCCTCGCGACTCTGAGCGGCACCGAGACCGTGCTCACTCCGCTGCCACCGAGGTGGTACCTGGCTCCCCACTGGCTCCTGCTCCTTATGCCTCAACGTCCCTTGAGACATGCTGGGCAGGAAGGGGCCGAGACAGGGCCACGCATCCCCGAGCTCCCAGCACCTCAGAATGCTCGTGACAGCCACCCCGATTCCCCACCACAGCGACTCCAGTACGCCTGCCTCAGCAGACCCGGTCTTGAGTCTAACTCTCCTTGGAGAGGCTACAGACGGCGTGTGTCCTACTTGGAACGTGTATATATTTGCATCCTAATTGCATCAGTGTTTCTGAAACTCTCTGCGGGATTCTGATCCGCTGGGTTCAGCACGGACGTAGCACACGCCTGGCAACGGATTTGGCACAGCGTAGACCCTGCAGAAAGGACGTGCACAAATGCACATAGTAATGGCTATTTTGGAGAGTTGGTGGCACTGGAAAGCATATGTCCTCTTTGCGTGAGAGCTCTACACAAAAGCGGAAAATCTAATCCCTCATCCATCAGCCAGTCCGAAGGCACACTGGTCATTTCCCCAAATAGCACTTCTCTTCCACAAACGGCGACCATAAAAGCAGGGGCTCCGAAACTTGAAGAGCCCATAAAGACCTTGGCAATGGCACAGGGCTCTGAGAACACACACGTGAATAAATAAAACCCAAAGCTGCCACCGAGACACAGCCGAGTCTGGAAGGACGTAGACAGACAGACTCTCGAGGAGAGACACGGAGACCGCTCCACGTGACAGCATGCACGTGAACCTGGAGGCACCGCCCACCCCGCACCCCAGCCCTGAGCGACGTCCGCCCCTCCCGTCCAGCTCTGCAGGGAGGACAGGGTGCAGCATAAAGCCAATGCCGTCTGTGGGTCACCACACAGCGACCTCGCCGAGCGACTCGCAGGCCCCCAGATCCTGTCCTCCGAGGAGGGAGAGGACAGGGGTCTGCGGCCGGGGGCAGGCACACGGTGCCCTGAGTTACCAAGTTCCCATTCGGCCACCGAACAAAGTGCTACAACGCAGAGAGAACCGCTGGTCTGGGCTCTGCTCTCAGCGACGTCCGTGGGGCACGCGATCCGTGCAGAGAGTCTGGCATCGAACTCGGGGTTGCTCTGTCGAGAGCCTGCTACGCAGACCCGCGCCCTGCTTGCGCCGAGGTCTCGTCCTGATTTAAAGAACCGTCTTTTCCCTGAGGACCTGGGAGCGGGGACTGTAAAGAATGGCAGCGAGGCCCCTGAAGGCGGACGGAATTAATATGACTCATTCCTCCTGCTGGACCTCGATAGGATACTCGAAACCCAGACCACAGCCACTTCGCGGCTTTCCCAGGGCCGCAGGTCAAGGCTGCGAGCTTGGTTAAGCTTCAGGGATGATTTGCAATAGAATCAGAGTTGACATGTGGGTTTCTTTGTGTGGGGGGGAGGGGCGCAGTGGGGAAGGGAGGGTCTTCTCGTCACCTGCAAGCACACCTTTCTGACCGAGTGTCCAAATACACATTTTATTTTATGCACTGAAACAGTGCGTGCAAACCAAACCCGGAGGTGGCTGGACGGATAGAGGTTCCATTAAAGCCACTAGAAGGAGGCAGAGTTTGGGACACAGGAGTCTCTGCCTCCTTTCGGCAGCGCTGGGTGCTGGAAGGACATGAAAAAGATAAGGCAGAAGGAGAAATAAATCTATGAGGGGCGCCTGGGTGGCTCAGTTGGTTGCGCATCCGACTTCAGCTCAGGTCATGATCTCGCAGTCCGTGAGTTCAAGCCCTGCATCGGGCTCTGTGCTGACAGCTCGGAGCCTGGAGCCTGCTTCCGATTCTGTGTCTCCCTCTCTCTCTGCCCCTCCCTTGCTCGTTCTGTCTCTGTCTCTCTCTGTCTCAGAAATAAACGTTAACAAATTTTTTTTAAAAGAAATAAACCTGCAAGAGTCACGGCACTTACTACATGTCTGTGCCTCGCTGGGTCGCAGAGACCAGTCCAGGACAAAGGGAAAGAACACTGAGGGGCCACCAGGAGGCGGTCCCGCCGTTGGAATGGTGGCCCATCATCCTCAGGGGGCCAGCTTGAACAGAGTCCAAGCCTCCAGCTTGTGGGTAAAGAAACCGAGGCACAAATTAAATGTACCCGTCCCCCCCCTGCCCTCCCCCAAATCATAAGGGCTGTGACTGCTTCAGAATCACAGGAATATCATGCTAGGAAATCTGTGACTTGGCCTGCGTCCAGAATGAGTTCACAAGGACCGGCTTCGTCCGTCTGGGCTGCGGTAACAGGCTGGGGCTCCAACCGCAAGCAGTCACTCCTCACAGTTCTGGAGGCTGGATGTCCAAGACCAAGTCACAGGCAGTCTCTGGTCAGGGCCCACGTCCTGGTTCACAGATTGCCTTCACGCTGTCCTCACAGGACAGGGGCGCCGGGCGGCTCTCCGGGGTCTCTTTAGAAGGGCACCAATCCCATCCGGGGGGCTCCCTGCTCAAGACCCAGTCACGGCCCAAAGCCCCACCTCCTGTTTCCGTCACCTCGGATGGGAATTTGGTGGAGGACACAAGCATTCTGTCCACAACACGGACCGAGCAAGCGACGCAATCTGCAGACCACATGATGCGGGGCCGGAGGGACCCTCACATTCCTCGACAGCGGGAAGGCACGCAAGTTCACAGTCCCGCAGTATCTTTTTCTGCATTACGCTGAGACACGCTAATTTTTTTCACACTCACAAACCCCACTTTTCCCCAAATAAAAACCTCTTTCCTTATCCCTATATGAGGAAACACAGTTTTGAACCCCTCCAGTTTGTCCAACACGGCACCATAAGCTTTGATATTTAACCCTCATAGTACACCCAAGTGGTGGGGGTCCCATTTGGTGGGTGAGGATGTGGAGGCCCAGAGAGGTTAAGTCACCTAGCCAAAGTCACACAGCTAAGCACGGTCTAGTCGACTCTGAAGCCCATGTACGCCCCTTCCTATAATAGCGACACTCTCAGAAGCTGACTGGCCACCCACAAGTGGGCTGTCACGTCTCTGTCCACGGTGGCAGGAGCAGACGGTGCAGATGAACGAATTCCACCCTGCCGGCCCTTCTCTGGCCGAGGCTGCCGTCAGTGACGGGGCCAGACAGCGGGTGCTGCCCCCTCCTGCAAACGGGGTGGAGAGGGAAGCTGTTTCCAGCAAGGGCCACGATGGGGTGGCATGGGCCCCCTCGGTGGGACTCCAAGGGGCCACGTGATAGACTGGAGGGATGGTGGCTGGGGCGGCAGCAGCCACTGTATTTGGGGGTCCCAGGTTGCTTGCAAATGCCTGGACTCATGCGCTGATGGCTACAGAGAAGGAACACCTGAGTTGATCCCTGTGTGGCCCTCTCCCCCTGCCGAGTGTACATCTGGTCAACCTGTTGGGTCTAGTAAGTCACTGGCACTGAGCTGACCTTCTCTGTCATGTGCACCTGCAGACGACAGCAGTGTGCCTGTACCCCCGTCTCACTGAAGCCCCCCTTGGTGTTTCCACCACACAGCCTGGGGGAGTGGCAGAACCGGCTCAGAGAAACCCATTCACCCCCCCGGGCAAACCCCGAGGGGCCCCTTAGACAGCCTGCTGTCTGCTGTGGTGGACGACTCGTGGGCTTCCATGAAAGGCTTGTTTTCAAATCTTGGCTCTGCCACAAGCCGTGTGACCTTGAGATAATTACATGACCTTTCTGTATTCTCATCAGCAAACCTGCCCCATTCGGCTCTAAAGCGCTGAAATGGAATTGCACCTGGGATGGTAGGCAGCAGTATCGGGCTCTAGATGACAGTGTGACACGTTTATTGGCAAGAATGCTCCCGCACTCCCCTCGTCAGGGACCCCCACCTCCCCCACATTAGATGCGGACCTGCCGTGGCCTCCGTGTTCGGCCAAAACCTTCAGAGCTGGGATCCCTGGGTAAGACAACAAGCTAATGTGGACCTGACAAATGAATCACACCCCCCACCCTATGAAGGAAGAGGAGAGGGAGAGAGAGAGAGAGAAGAAAAAATAAAAATAAAAAGGAGAGGGTTGGAAGGGAAGGGAGGAGGGTTTCAGGGAGAGAGTAGGAGCAGGTTTTCCAAGAAGGACCCCTCATCTCTTGGTGTGGAAGTTCCAGATAAGTTTGGGGACATTCGAGAAGAGCTCCCTTGTGGTTTGGAAGCTGGTGGTGGAGTAGGACTTTGAGGGGCCTCGGGTAAGGGCTTCCGGGAGAGGAAAACCGTATTGGAAACAGCTATGCAGTAGGGGGAGGAAGCCCACCAGGACTGGGGCCTGAAGCCACAGGGAAAGGAGAAAGGAAACCTCACACACGGGGACATCTGGCCAAGGAGACAGTGCGAACAGAGCTCAGGAGGCGTCCTCTGGCTTCTTGCTGCTCTGGGAAAAGGCGAGAGGGAGGCGTGAGCTAAAGGCAGGGCCGTTACACAAAAGGGAGCCAGGCGTCCTGGTCTGGGAGATTCGCCACCTCTCCAGATGCCAAATGGTGTTAAAATAAAGAAAGGGCTTCCGGGTCAAAGACAAGTGCAGGGCGCTGCCAGGAAAATGTGGTCTCAAAATGAATCCAGGAGTGTGACTGGGTCTCTGTTTGAGCCATAACAAAGAGCAAAGGCCACAGACAGGGGGACTGAGCCAACCTGTCCTCTGCAGGCCTGATATGGCAGCTGAGGAGTTTTGTTTCTGATGGACTGAGCCCCGCGAAGGTTCACAGGACACCCGCAAAGTCTTACAGAAAAGGGCAGTGGAAGACACATGGCCAGCTGGGGCCAAAGGGACAGTGAGCACACACTGAAGAGATGCCTTTGGGCCCCGAGGCGTGGTACAGGTGGAAAGCGGGCTGAGGAAAGGAGGCCCCCAGGACAAGGAAGGGCGACTCAGAGGTGGGAAGAGAGGCCCACAAGAGCTGTGGACAATTATTTGCAGGAACCGTCCACTGGGACCGCCTGCATTTCAGAGTGCCCTGAACCAGTGACTTCTGCCCAGCCTTCCTTCCAGCCTCGCTGAACACGGAGGGCCAGAGCAGTACCCTACGCTTGTCCTGGTATTGCCTGTTGTTGAGTGTGGCAGAGGACAGACACCTGTGTCTCTGGCCCACAAATTTCAGATCCAAAAGACCTGGATTTGAGGGCTCCAGGAGCCTCATCAGGATGGACCTGGTTTGGAAAACTGATGTTCGACCAGGATGAGCCTCAGGGGGCCTCGGGCGAGCCTGGGCACGTTATACACGCGGGCAGGCCATGCATTGCTGCGGGCCGGGGGGGGGACTGTGGCATCAGCCTCCAAGATGGCCCTGAACGATCCCACCCTGTGGCATCCTCAGGCTTGTGCTGTCCTTGCCCTGGGGAATAGGAGTGACCCACGGAACCAACCGCAAACCGAAGAACCCAAGTGCCCAACCTCCAACACGGCTCTAACCTCGTGGCTTTCCCCTTGCTCTCCCGGGTCCCTGGCTCTGGGGGAAGCCGGTGCTTGTGCCATGAGGACACGCGAACAGGCCTCTGCGAAGTTCCCGCTGGTGAGGAACTGAGGCCTGCGCTGACAGCGACCATGGACGGCACACCTGTGCGTGAGCCATCCCACGGAGCAGACCTGTGGCCTCCTTCGGACGGTCTCAGCCCCGCCTGATGTTTTTACTGCAACCTCGTGAGAGAACAGAAGCCCCGGGATTCTTCTAAGATGCGCCTCAATCCTGGTCCCATGGGCACCACGTAAAATAATAAACGCTTACTATTGGCTTAAGCCACTGAGGTGTGGGGTAGTGTGCTACCCAGCAACAGACAGCTATTACAGGATTGAAATAAACACATCAAACAGCTCATTCAGTTCATTAATTAATGATGAAGACAGTAGTACAGTTCCAAGAGCGTTTGAGGAACTGGATATTTATGGGCAATTTAATGCAGAGCCGCAAGAATCTGAGTGCTGGGTTAATACAAAATAATACAAAACTGGTCCATGTCCCACAGAGTAAGGAACTGCCACCTTTGGGTTATCTTTTCCACCAAATAAATTATTTTCCTTTGTGTCAGTCAGAAATCTAAAGTCCATGTAGAACTTCCAAGACCTTTAATTGACAGGAAACAGGGAGCGGAGTAGTTCTCTGTTGTCAGAGGCTGGACCTCATGTTGTGGGACAGTTAGCAGCATCCGGGCCTCTGTCCTCTACTTGTCAGTAACACCCCCGTGCTCCCTGCCAGTCATGACAACCCAACATGTCTGGAGATGTCGTAAATGTCCCCTGGGGGACAGAGGGTGGAGAATGACTGCCTCACACAGTTAAATAATCCTTGGGCAGACCCATCACATGATGCCCATTTGGGCATGCCATCCACCTGCTGGCATCATTTCTGAGTTTTCAATACTTATTCTTAACAAGCATCTGCACGTCAGGAACTGAGAAAGGAACACCTCCACTCCCAGGGGGCAGGATTGAGTGGGTAAAGACGGCCCATACCGCTGGGGAAGGGCATGGTCTCAGAGAGCTTCCGCGGGCAAGCCACATGGCACTGTCTACAGAGCCTTGTCTCCAAGCAGCTCTGGCGGGGAGATGAATTGTTAGCTGATCATAAAGGAGGGCAGAAGAACAGGTAGAAAGGAAAGGAGACACAGGATGCCCAAAGAGTGTCCTACGTGAGAGTCTTTGGGTTTCGTTGGTTACCTTTTCAAAATCACTTTAAACATGCAAGCAGTATTTACCCAATAAAAAGAAGAAATGTGAATTCTCCTTTGGGGCAGATGGATTCCTTGTTTTAAAAGGAACCATTACACGAATTCCTTAAATGAATCCCCCTTAAACTGACTGGGGGGTGGAAGCAGGACAGCGTTCACCTTTAGCCCAGAAGGCTGACCTAGAGCCTGCGTAGTTTTAATAATGATCAAATAGGTACTGCCTGCCTCCTTCTTAAAGGATCTCATGACTGTCTGTAAATCTCACTGATAGTTAATGTCGAGCTGAATGATAAGCACCAGAGAAATCTTGCAAAATCAGTTTTCCAAGTAGAAATTTGAAGAAGATATTTATGATCTAATGCTCCCTATACGTCCCCCCGCCCCCTAGTTGAGCACTAAGCATATGACCACCAGCTTCGCACAGTGTCACACAGAAGTACAGCCCTTTCTGCCCACAGGTCCTGTCCCCGGGCTACTAACATAAGCCTACTACGTTGCACCATATGCTGTCTCGAGTTCTTTCTTGGCTGTGGCGTTCGACAATCCCGCAACAAAACCAGTATGTGCAGTTTTGATGACTAAACGTAAAGTGAATACTCACCAGGAGTCTTGTTGTGTCTGTTGTCCTCCATGTGCTTGGTTGGGGCTGAGAAGCTCCACGTTCTGTGCAGGGTAAATGGCAGAACCAGAATTGTACCTGAAAAAAAATTAGTTGGTCGGCAAGGGGCTGAGAAATTGGGTTTGCAGTGACCGTACCAGCACCCTATGGGGTGATGTGTCTGCAGAAGGCCAGACAGGGTTGGAGAATCCCTCCACAAGGGAAGAAGGAAGTCCAGAGCAGGGAACCTAGGCGGGGCTTATAGCCTTTGGGAATGCGGTGACCCTAAGTTTCATTTTAAAGCCCGGGGGGAGGGCTCGTGTTGGACAATCATGTTCTGATGGACCAGTTCTGTCAAGGACCAGAAGGCAAGGGAGCAGTCCTGAGGCCAAAGGGGTATGCCTCCAACACAGGGGCCATTTCTGTTGTCAGTTATCCTGGGAACGGGTTGGTCATGAGACAGGAAACAAAGATCAGGGGGCCAGCCTCTGATGGGAGAGGCGGGCATTCTTTCTGGGCCTCCGAGCAGCTGGGCTGAACCCGGAGTGAAGGCTATGTACAAAGCTTTCCCGGGGGAGGAAGGTGGCCACTTGGAAGCCATGTGGGACAGCCCCATAAAGGACCCCAGGACAGACCCACCTAGAGACTCTAAAGGAAGCCACATCTAGTAGGCTTATCCCTCACCCATGCTGCATCTCCTTCCCCCTCTTTGTCCCGAGCTCATCAGCACAGGCTGATTTCTGTCATGGGGTAGGCATTTAAGGGAAAAGCCTATTCTGTGCCTGAAATTCAGTGCCAAGTGCCAAAGCTAGCGTGCTTGTAAGGACAGCAGCCTGAGGGAGAGAGACCAGTCATTGGCCTGGCCCAATGAAAAAGCATGCATTCAATACCACACTCCTAAATCAGACCTCTGAGAGATCTCAGGAGACTGAGACCCTGGGCATGGAGGGGACCCAGGGTTAACAATTCACAACACTAACAAGCAGCTGGGGAACTCATAGAAAGAGGAAGTGTAGTTAAAGTGTGGTCACAGACTGTGAGGCCTGGACATGGAGACTGTTGATGAATGAGACAAAGGATAGATGATGGATAGACAGGTAAACAGATACAGGTGGAGAGAGGGATACAGATACAGCTGGATGGATGGATGGACAGGCAGGCAGACAGAGCTACAGGTGGAGAGGATGGATCGATGGATGGATGGATGGATGGATGGATGGATGGACAGATGGGTAGACAGGCAGGCAGGCAGAGCTATAGGTGAAGATGGATGGACCGGTGGGTATAAAGGTAGGCAGACAGAGATATAGGTGGAGAATCGATGGTGGAGGAATTCAGAGAATATCACCGCAAAGAAGGCCACTTTGGCACGTTGATTATTTTGAGTTAAAAGAACTGAAGAAACAGCAGATGTAAGAAAGACACTTGGACCCTCCTTTTTCTTCCCAAAAGCAAGAGATAAAACTCCCACGTGAAAGTGCCCTTCCTGCTCCAGGAAGAAAGAAACATTCTGGTCACCAGAGACGGGGAAATGGACGGGGAAAGATCCATACACTCAAGTATTGTTAAACAGATCCGTATCTTCCTAGACACTTCTTCACAATTTACCACTCCCAGCCCAAAACCCTTGGTCTTTTCGATAAATAAAAATTTATTGTCTCTTTGTCTAAAAGGTATGAACGCTTCCTCTGGTCACATCTTCAGGTCCTCATTACCTTGAGAAGGCTCCCACATACATGCAAATATATATTTCCTAATGTTTATTTTTGAGAGAGCACGCATATGAGCAGGGGAGGGGCAGAGAGAGACAGGGACAGAGGATCTAAAGTAGGCTTTGTTCTGACAGAGAGAGCCCAATGCAGGGCTCAAACTCATGAACTGCAAGATCATGACCTGAACCAAAGTTGGACACTCAACTAAACCACCCAGGTGCCTGATACATGCAAATATTTAATTAAGCTTAAATTTAATTCTCAGACACAGCTGCAGACCCAAAGAAGGTAGAGGAGAATTCTTTCTCCTCTACAATAGATAAATATTGATAGAGGTATAGGATGCATAAAAAGATAGATGATAGATAGATACATAGATAGAAGGAAGGAAAAGAAAGAAAGAAAGAAGAAAAGAAGGAAGAAAGAAAGGAGGAAAGGAAGGAAGGGAGAGAGAGGGAGGGAGGGAGGGAGGGAGGAAGGAAGAAGGCAGGAAGGAAAAGGGAAGGAAGGAAGAGAAAGGGAATGAAATTATGGAGGAAACATTTAGATTCATTACCTGCCTTAAATGTGGACAAGGGGCAAAGTAAGGACATGAAAACGAATGAAAACCACAGAATGCAAATCACTTGCTTCTGCTCCCCGCAATCCAGAAGGAGTTGCAGAGGCCAAGTTCAAAGCTTCCCGGGCCTCCTCCGCTCCAGGTGTGTGTGACAGAGACATCTCACGGCAGTTGCACCCAGCACCACGCAGAAAGTCACAACGCGACATGAGCCAGAAGTCTGAGAGCCAGAGGGTCGGCCCGTTCCCTCCTGTGTGTCATAGGAAAGGCGTTGAGCAGGTGAAGTCATCCAGATGAGCCCCGAGGGAAAGCTGGTCGTTGCAGGTGTCGCCTTGAGCTCCCAGACCCCACAGCCATGGGGCTCCCTCAGGACGGCTCCTCTGCCCTTCACCTGCTTCCCACAGAACGGGAAGGGTATGATACTTGGCCTGCTCCCCGAAGGGTGCACCAAGCAACTATGCTAAAGACTGTGGCTATTTGGGGGTTAGGCAGGGCTAACGAATGCCACTGAATAACCACACAGGCCCCCGGAACCACGACAGCCAAGCAGATGGTGCCGGGGAGCAGGAGAGCCCCGTGGGGCGTTAAAGACTTCTGATCCCCTGTGAAAGGCCTAACTGGGGAGCGCAGCCATATGCAACGTGTGTATTTTTCTACACATAGGGCTGATTATCTACCATTACCTGGAAACAAGGAAAAATTACTTGTAATTATTCTAGACTAAAAACTAGCGGGTTTTGGAAGTCTCTTCGACTCCCTCCTACCATACCCATTAACAGGTCTAAAGAGGAAATAATACCGCGCTGACTTGGGGTGACGCGGTGGATGACATTGTGCCTCACGTCTTAAGACGAGGTGGGCGAGAAGGATCTACCTTTAAAGAACTCCAATTAAAGTAATTACCATTGTTACCAAAATTACTGTTTTTAAAAGACCAGAGTCCTCTATTGGAGAACACTTCAGAAAGCTGTAGAAAAAAACCCCACATGACCAGCACGATGAGGGAGGACAAAAGCCGAGCAGTGTTTAAAGCGAGCTGCTTAATTCCTCCCATGCCTCCCGTTCCATGGTGGGAAGTTACCGTTCCTGAAAGCCTGTCATACTTTCTTCAGTTTTCAAAGAGCTGTCAGCAATATTCGCGGGGTGGGAGGGGGACACACACGTGAGCAGGGCTGCACGCGGCAGGTCGTGCGGGGCGGCGGCTATCTCCTTCTGTCCCCTCCTCAACTTCTCTTCAGACAAGACACAACCTGCCTTGTTCAGGGCCAAGGGGTGGATGGACAGCTCTGGGCACCCAGGCCTGAGACTCCAAAATTGCAGGGGTGTGAGGAAATTGATACCAGGCAGGGATGGCCACTCTGCAGTGGCAGAGGGTGCTAGAAGGTAGTCCAGAGCCCATCTGGGCTAACCCTTGTGCTCTTGACCTGATGCTAGAAAGACCTAGATGTTGGTAGGGATGCTCTCAGATTATGAGGGGGAAGGACTGATATTTTCTGTAAAGTACCCTAAAAATGAACTACCAGGAACACAAAATTAAGAAAACAAAGAAATACAAAATAAGCACCCCCCAACATTGTTATTAGGCCAAACAGGCAATAAAAATTACTCTGTGCACTTGCTATAAAAGCTTCTAAAAGCTTGCTCTCAATTTTTGTACTACCCCTACTGCGGTCCGGGGGCCACACTTTCATTAGCTCTGGTCTAGGACAGCACATCCCAGAGTCGTCGCTGGAATATTAAGTCACCCAAGGTGATCGCAGGGAGATGGCTCCACTGGTCAAATAAGGTGTGGAAAATACTACATCTCCTTTTGGACAGTCACAATGCACGGGGGCATTTTAAGAGCTCTAAGAAATCCTGTTTCTTTTTTAATGTGTATTTATTTATTTTGAGGGGGGAAGAGCAGAGAGAGAGGCCCATCTGGTCACTGTCAGCGCAGCCCAGTGCAGGACTCGAACCCACAAACTGTGAGATCATGACCTGAGCTGAAATCAAGAGTCTGTATGCTTAACCAACCGACCCAGCCACCCAGGTGCCCCTATCCAGTTTCAAAAGAAGCAAAAACTACTTGTATTGAGCCCAATTTTCCAAGTTTATTTCCTTATTTTCTCTTTCTCCTTTTGTTTACTTTTTTAAAAAATTTTTAATGTTTATTTACTATTGATACAGAGAGAAACAGAGCATAAGTGGGGGAGGGGCAGAGAGAGAGAGGGAGACACAGGATCTGAAGCAGGATCCAGGCTCTGAGCTGTCAGCACCGAGCCCGATGTGGGGCTCGAACCCACAAACCATGAGATCATGACCTGAGCCGAAGTCAGACGGTTAACCGACTGAGCCACCCAGGCGCCCCAACTGATTAACTCATTTTCGCATAACACTTGCGATATTTGCCTAACGACATCCTATCAATCACACGCTAAGAAATGCTTGCGTGGGGGCCCGGCCTTAGCAACGGCCCAGCCTCAGGCCAGTGGGTCAGGAATGCCGGACTCCCAGGGGGAAATCCCAGGGGTCAGCAGCTCTTCATTCCATCCCAAGTGGACTCCGCAGTAGTCGTGTCTGGACCCAATTGCAAACGATGCCGAACGGTCCAAGGAATTGCTCTTGGTGAAACCCAGGTTTCTCGTCATTGTTCTGTGAGAACCCCGGCTGTGACTGCGACTACACTTTGGAAATGGCCTGACACGGTGGGACGGGGCGGCCGTCAGCAAAAGTCTGTGCACAGAATAAACTCCATCAAGTGTAAGGAGACTTAGGCTGGGGAGTTGCAACGCACCAGCCACAGCAACCTCGTTTATCCTTCCCTGGGCTCACTCAAGCCAGGCCCAGAATGGGTTTTCCTAACTAGCTGGCATCGGGCAAACACCACATGGTGCAATCAGCGTCCTTACAGGAGGCTTTCGAATACTGCTTGGAAATACATTCGAATGCGCTCAGCCTCCCAATCCCCCTCTAACAAAACAATTATCTACAGTCCAGTCCAATTTCCGCACGCGGAACCCCAAGTGCCAGTCACACCGGAGTCAGTAGCATCAGAGTCTGGTGGTGCCAGGACTCGATTGCTATTGATTTTAACAGTCACAGAGACAAGTGGTGGCCAGCATTCTAGCCCCTCGAAGACCACCGTCTTTCAGAGACAGGACTTCTCTGCTGCGGCATCACAGATCAAAGGCACACCAAAGTCAAGGCCCCTTTCTTGTTTTCCTGCTCAATCTTTTCCCAGCTTCCTGTCAACACTGCCTTGTACCCCTGTGGGATCACTACTCCAGGATCTACTCAGTATGAGCCATCCCGAGTCACAGTAAACAGTGTTTCTAGACATGGGAGCTCTCTGGTAACCACAGAGGTATAGGATTTAGTCTCAGAACACTGAGCCACCTGTTCGTGTGTCACATCATCCCTCCACACATCCGACATGAACCACCGGCCACTGCACACACCAAGAGACTTCTCATGGACACTGGCGTGACCGGGAAGGCCCCAGACTATGTCACATGCTTCTGTGTGGGTATGAAACATGCCAGAAGATTCTCAGATGTGCCTCCCAGAAAAAGGCAGGCATGGACTTCCCTCCCGGTGAATCAGGGCCAGCTGGGGGCACTAGCTCCTGACAGCAGCAGGACAGGCGGCTCAGGGAAGGGGTACAGCTTCCTCCTGGCTGCCTCTGTCTCTTGGGACACCTGAGTGGCCACATAGACAGTACCACTAACTGGAAGATACCATGCTGGACCGACCAGGAGTGGAGACCACACAGAGAAATGCCGGAAGAGACATAGCTCCCAGGCGCCACACATGGGCATGAGGAGTCCTCTGAGATGCCCTCGGCTGCTCCTAAACCATGTGAGATGAAAAATGTTCATGGTTGTTCTAAGCCACGAAGTTCGGGGTGATTTGTTACTTGGCCAAGGTAACTAACACACTCCTTGAATGGGGCACAACTGGTGCCTTTTCTACTTCTCTTTTTCCCAGTTGTTGCAAACACAACACTGTTGGCCTCTTGAAGCCTCCCCAGATGAAGGAGCCCACAGACAAAGGAACACCTGAGCACACCTGGTCTCTCGAACTTAACCTTGAACTGCTCCTCCCCCATTGTGCACCCTTTCTTCATGCTGCCCCCCTCCTCAGGGCTGACTCCTATTTTCTACTTGAGACACCTGTAGTTATGAAGCCCAGCTGGTCACTTGGTCGCCAACTTTAGCACTAGGTTCCCCTGATTTGTCAAGCTTTGCTCTTCCATGTGCCCGCCCTGAGCCTGGTGGGCTGATGTACCCCACCCCTGGGCTTCTCCCCGCACAAGCATGGAGCACTGGCCGGTCTAGGCAGGGCTGGCTGGTGTCTACAGGGTCCACATGCTTCCTCGCTCACTTACCCTGGTGTTTATGGAGGACCCACGAGGCTCCAGGAGCAGAGCAAAACTGATAATCTCTCACTGTTGAGTACAAGCAAGGAGAGAAAACTCTTATCTTCATTAGCAGGGTGATGAGCCGATACCAACCAGGCCGCTGTGCAGTTGGGACAGAAAATATAAACAGAAAAGATCTATTTTGTTGTTGTTGTAGTTGCATGAGGTCTTGTAAGGCTGTGAATGGGCACAGCTACCGATTTTCTTATCTCTAAAATAAGAGATGATAGTAGTGCTGTTGTAAGGATTAACTCGGACCATGTAGGTGAGAGGCTTCGCCCAGTGGGTGACACAGAGGAAGAGCTCAATAAATGCAGGCTTTTCGTACTCTCATTACATATTATTTCAAGTTTAATACACCCAGTCCTGAGCTCTTCACATTCCCTCAGCGTGTCCCACATCTTCCCCATCTGGCTTAATGGTACATTGTCCTTCAACTTGGTCAAAACACCCCAAACACCTGGAGTCATCCTGTCTCCTTTCCTTCTTTCGAATTCCACATGCAACCAAATGGCAATGTTTTTTGGTTCCATCTTCAAAATAGATTCAGAACTGACCACTTCTCACCACTGTCTGCTCCAACCTTTTCCAAGCTCTCATCACCTCCCTTAATTCATAGCCAGGGTGTGCTACCATCTCCCCCTTAGCACCCACTGGGCTGGCTTTTTGACCAGCTGCAGGGAGAAGTGTGTTTAAACAGAAGTCACATCTACTTTGTTTTTTTCTTCTTCTCAAAACCCGGTGGTTTCTGATCATTCTCACATCAAAACCCAGTCCTAACAACCTCAGGATCTAATGATCTGGCCCCTGTTCTGGACTTCTCTACCCCATCTACCTCTCACCCCCTCCAACATCATTGGATTTAGCCTCACTGACTTTCCTTTGGTTCCTCAAACATACCATGCCTGTTCCTTCTTCAGAACACATACGCTTGCTATCCCTTCTGCCTGAAAGACTCTTAACGAATATCTAAATGGCTTGCTTCTCCAGCTTCTTCCAGTCAGCGTCTCCGGGAGGTCTTTGCCAATCATCCTGATTACAACTGTGACCCCTCCCAATGCTCTCTATCCCTCCTCCATGCTTTCATTTCCACCAGAGCCTTCCTCACTCTCTACCATACTATGTATTGACTTTGCCTTGTTTTCCCTCCTGGAATGGAATGGAAGCTCCTGGAGGGTGTGTGGCCTGTTGTGCACTGCTGTTTTCCCAGTGCCTAGAAACACTGCCTAATATGTGGCAAATGCTCAACAAATGTTTACTGGAGGAGGGGGGAGGCAGGGAATACAGAGTACTCTTTCTTTGTCTCAAGTGATCTAGAAAACATCCAAGCTGATCATGTGTAGATCCTTGTTTGGTTTCTAAACTAAAGTGGAGAGACTTTTTGTACTTCTTCAGTAGGGAAGGGAACGTTGGTGGCCACTTGGGTACCCTTCTCTTCATCTGTCACTTGGTACAGGTACAGTGGAATCATCATTAGAGTGTGGCTCCCACTTCTGCTGGTCTCAGACATCGTCCTCATTTGCATGTTAACCTCTAGATAAAGATGTTCATCCAAGGTGAAGAACAGAGCAGAGTCTGGGGTCAAGTCTTCCTTCTGGGATGGCAGTGCTTAGGGAGGCTCCAGAGTCAGTGGAAGGTCTTGGAGTGAAGGCACTACTACTGCTCACTTACGGTGGAGTAAACATTTCCTGCATGTGTCAACAGATTGATAAATCAGAAAGCCTGCTGAGTTGGGGGTCATCATTTATGGGTTTTAGTCCAGGCTCTGATAGGGACCAGACCCAGAAGCTCTACGACCTGAAGGAGACCACTCTCCAGCTGAGGGACTTGCCACGACCCCATGAACTGAGCTGTTGTTCACCTCTCAGGAGGAGACATCTGCAGATGTCTCAGAGCCACACACGGAACTGGTGGGAAAACAGGAAAACCACTGTGCTTCATGTACAACAGCTTTTTCCTTCTTGCTTTTCTTATTTTCATCCATTTATTCTCTCAGCAAATGCCTATTTAACATCCATCAAGGTAACAGAAGTTTGCAATGGATCTTACCTTCAGAGGACCCTCATTTTCTCTGTGTCTTTGACTCCCTTTTTTCCTCCTGAGCTGTATCCTCCATCCCTGTCCCTGGGGTGAAGTTCAGGGCTTCTATGGCGAGAAAGGTTACTGACTCCCTGCCAAGGGGTCAACAGAAAGGTTGTGGAAGCTATAGCCCTCAAAAGGTCCAGCTGAAAGCTGCTGGCCAAGTCCAACATTCTGCAATTCCTATATGCGTGACAACTGGGTTGGGCAACCTATCTCAATGTGAGCTTCCAAAACTACCTCAGGAAAAAGCAATGGGGAAGGCAGGAGAGCAACGACTAAAGATTTACTGGGAACAGACGGGTCAAGAGCTCTGGGTTCTGTAGGGATGGGTCTGTCGGAGTTGGCATCTACCACATGGCACGAGGCCCAGGCATAGCAGGTGGCATAGACACAGATTTAATTGATAGCTTAATTAAGGAATTAGGTAGGTTATAACTAGCAACTACAGCTCAGGTTAGCTAAATTTTATCGTCTTCCTTTTCCATAGAAACTCAAGTATAGGAGTGAGGGGTGGCTGTCACATATCCAAGAACTTGTCCTCAAATGGTTTGGCCTATCTGTATGTATGAAAGGAAGAAAATTTATGTGTGAGGAGGGAAATGTCAATAGGCACTTGCTCCACTTGCTGGAAGCTTCTCCAGGAACCCCCAAAAGGCAACGGTTTACCCCTTCTCCTCAAGAACTTGCTGCATTGCCTTCTATAGATGAGAAGCAACATCTCTAACAGACAGACGAGAGCCTCCAAGGGGGATGGTGTGTAAAATGAGTGAAGTCTGCAAAGACACGGAGAGAGAAGACATACACCATCTCGTTTCTGCCCATAAGCTCTGCAGAGGCAAATGACTACGTGCCTTAAGAGCCACACTGGCCAGCTGCCTCTGGCCCCGGGAAAATGCTGGGCCCTCTGGGGTGGGTGTCATGGGGCTCAGGAACTTGAACTTCTTCCTGACTGCCCTTCAAGCCTTGATCCTTGTTACTCACAGTGTGGTCCCCAGTCTAGCTGCACTGACATGTGGGAGCTCATCAGGGATAGAGAACCTCAGAGCAAATTGCAGACCTGTGGACTCAAGTCTCCATTTGGCAAGATTCCCAGGTGATATCTATGCACATGAAAATTAAAAATGTATGAACCAGTGACTTGGACAACAGACGGTGCAGTCCAACTTCCAGTTAAAACTAACTCTTTCCTAAAAAGATTCTAACTTGAAACTGTAAGAAAAGCAAGGTCTATGAAAAATCTGAGCCACTGGATAGATAATGATTGAGATCTGACACGCTTATTTTAATATAAACATGTTAAAGTTTGCAGGAGAAGCGATACCAGGTGGTGAGAGTCTCTGACACGGGAGGGGGTACTAAGCATTAGAAAAGAGACAGGAAGTGTGTGGAGGACATGAAAGGCAGACCATGTTTTGTAATTTTGCCAATAGCCTGATGGGTGATGGGCACCGTGGAAGGTGGCCTTCCCACTACAGGGTGCTGGGGAGTTTAGAGCATTGACCAAGCTATTGAAACCAGCAGTCCACAAAGCTATGAGCCCAGCTGTACCTCCTCACTGATCTCTTTTGCCAACTAGGTCCCTTGGTTTTTCTCACACAAACACCCAACTCTGTTTTCCCCACACCCACCGCTGCCTGAGTCCTGTCCAGGGAGGTCTGGGGCTCCGGAAGGCACAGACTGGGAAACCCTGCCGACAGGAAGCTGACAGCATGTCATGGACCCCCGTGAAAGCCAGGCTGAGGGATGAATGTTCACGGTGATGGTCATGGGGAGCCTCTGAAGGGTCTTAAAGGAGGACATAATCCATGTGGGCTTGAAAGGTACCATTTTGAGATTGTGCAGTTGAGGAGAAAGTTACTGCAATAATCCAGTCAAGTGTACTGAAGACTTCAAATAGGGTGTTATTGTTTTTGTTTTTTTAATTGGAAGTGTAGTCAACAAAATGTGCCTTTATTCTGATGGACACTCATTTATTCCGAAGGACACACAGCAGCATCCAGTAACACTGTATTGAATGAATGTATAGTGACTTAGGCCATTATTACACAGACCAATCTACATAGTAATGCAGTTAAGCTTTAAATATTGTTAAGATCTTTTTGCCCTGATTCAATGGGCCAAAATACCATTTCTTGAATATTTGTTGGACTTGTTGGTTGGTTGGGTGTCCTTCCTCCTCTCCGTCAGTCTGAAGACTCTCTGGCGGCAGGCAGGGCATGAACAGCCCATCTTGGAATGGTGCCATCTTCCCTCTCCTGTGGGATGGAGCCATAGTGGGGAAAGGCGAGTTCTGGTCTTTTGCCCAAGGTCAAATCACTGGACAATTCTGGGCTCGTTTCTTCATCTGTAAACTGCCCATCACAAAATAGGAAGAGCTTTAGGGGTTGTCCGGCTTGAGCCTGCTGGGGACAGACAGGCCTCCTGGGCAATGGTGTGGTCCGTCATCCCGGGAGGTGCCCCGACAGGCACAGGGGTTCAGCTCTGTCACTCAAAGTGGGGAACATCTGCTTGCTGAGGCCAGGTTCCTGTTGGACTCTCGTGCTCAGGTGAAGCCGCCAGGTGACCAGATTCTAGGTACCTTGTCCCTGTTTGTCACCAACATACTTCATTGTAAAAGAACACCTGCTTTTCTTTATATGAGTTATAATTTCATGTATCAGCTTCAATCAGGTTCTACTTTTCTATGCTTCTCTCAGCATATCTCAGACTTAACTCCTAGATTACAGTGGATTTTTAAAACACACTGCACAGAGCCCTTCTCAGGACTCTGATTAGACTTGCACACTCCATCTGGCGCTCCGAAAGCTGTTTCAAGCCTGGATTCCTTCTCTGAGGTTATTTGCCAACAACCTATCCATAAATTAATAGTTATGGTATGTTTATTAGTTTCCGGGACTTCTAATAGCATATTGATTCTGGGCAGAAGCTTAGCATCTGGTTTGGCTGAAGAATTTAATTTTCTACAAACCACACGATCTAATCACATCATCTGGGATTGAAACAAACACTAATTCAGTGGCCTTTAAATGCTGGTGTGCACAGCAGAGCTGGGCCACAGAGTTTTCACCCGCCTGTGAGGAGGTGTTAAAAAAAAAAAAGGTCAATATATTAAAAGGGTAACTATAGTCAATGTAAAAAACTGTCCGTTCTTTTCTGAGTTTATGCTTTCTTCCTTATCATGTGTGTGACAATATTTGTTAACATATTTTTAATAAACGTATTTGAAAAATTAAATGGACAATCTTAGGACAGGGCGTCAAATTTCAGGGAACATTTTACTGATCCATGAAATCCAAAGGAATAGGCTACCCTGGACAAATGGAGCGTCTGGGGATATTTTAAAATATGGGACAAATCCAGGCTTAAAACCCCCTCTGCAACCTCCTGGTATGAAGAAACACCTGCCCTTGTTTCCCATCAGGGCCGGCCAAGGGTGAAAAGACTGGCTTCCCAGACCGGCTTTTAAATAGAAGCCTTTAAACCCAAAACCGGCTTATGCAGCAGGAGGAGGAGATGAGGCATCTGACTTCCCCCGTATTTCCAGGTCTTCATGTTTCTGAGATTTCTGCCTTTCACTCACTGGGCATCACTGACCTTCAGCTCTGAAGGTAGAAACAAGAGCGCCCTTTCGTCCCCAGGCCACAGCAGCCTCGGCCAGCCAGGGGGAGGCTCCTGCTTAGTGTGCTGATTGTGGGGCTCCTGGCCTGGGACCCCCACTTCCCTTTCAGGGACCTGATTTCCTTGCCCCTTCTCCCCCAATGCCTTCCCCAGTGAAAGCCCAGTATGGGAGCGAACAGTGTTCAAAGGGAAGGAACGGCTGTCTGGAGCCTCTCTGTTGAGGACTGGCACTTGGTGAGTTCCACCCAAAGCCCTGTCATGTTCATTTCTGGTAAAAGCCTAAACGGTGACCCCAGTTGGGAGTATATGTTCTGCTTTGTTCCCACCTCCTCCCACCTACCTGGGACAACCCCCTCCCCACTCTCAGGGATATTTGCCCCTCCTCACCTCCCTGTCTTGCTTCCGCGTGGCTGATTTCTTACATCCCAGACGCCTGCCCATCAGTTCCTCCCTGTTTGTCCCAAAGGTCCCCAAAGCCTTCACGCAAACCGAACCTCCATGGCCCTCCCAGATAGCCCACCGTTCCTAAACTGATGGTGAGCAGCCCCCGTTGCCAACGTACCCATGACCTTCAACACCACAAGGCTGATCTGTGAAGCCAGAAGCTGTAAAGGCAAGGGCTACGTGAATACTGTCTGTAGCTTTTTTTCAGAGCACTAAACATGTGTCAATGTCAGCAGACGTAAAGTTACCTGCCTATTTTTAAAGAGTGAACAAATTCTTTCATATGGTCACACCACAATTTGACCTACTCTTTATTAATGCGCATTCAAGTTATTTCCAATTTTTCTCTATTACAAATACTGTGAGATCCTTTCACATATATTTTTTCCACTTGCATTTCTGTTCATAGAAACAGTTTTGCTGGACCGAAGAATACAACGTAGAGATGTGGGTACTGGAAAGCGGCCTATTTTGGGGATGCAATTTTCCTCTCACTAGTAGGGCACGGACATCAATTTCCCTAATTAATGGGAATGCAGAATAAGTTTAATGGCTTTGGGCTTCTTTATCTGTACACGTTCTTTTAATATTCTTTGCCCATATTCCATTTGGGGCTACTTTAGAAGTCTAAAAGGAAACAAAAGCTCTTTATAAATAAGAGTATCGGCCCCTTCACCATACTAACACCTCACACTCATCACAGGGCATTTCTACAGCATCTACATTCCAGGCACTATGTGACGTGTGCATTATCGGAATTAATCTTGCAGGGAATGCCTCATTTTTCCTATTTTGTTCGCAAGACGGGTCCGGTGAGGCTGGCGGAAACACTGAGACAGCTCCAAGCATGTGGTTGAGCCATCACACCATTCGAAACCTCTAAATAAGAACGCCTTGATGTAATTTTCAGGCGGCTTCCTGGTAGTAGTAGAATGACACGCGCACCAGAAGAGGGAAGAAACAAGGGGCAGCGGGAGTGGGACCTCCTTTCCTTCTCCGTGGTCAGCACTTCACGCGTCTTGTTGTAGTGTGTCCCGGACACCCGCGTTGCGGGGCTGCAGGGGCTCGAGCCTCAGCCCCGGCCCCACCCGGGGACTCCTCTGGGACGGGGACGTAATTGCTCTGGGCCGGGAGGGCCCGGGCATCGTGTTCTGGCAGCTTCCCTGATTCTTCCTCGCCGCCATGGCTGGGATCCACCGACTTAGGCCTCCCCCACTCATCCCTCTAGCTTTCCTGCCCACCTCTTCCAGTGAGGGAAGCGAGACCCAGCAGGGAAGGGGACTCCCCTGAGAGCACACTGCGGACGAGCGGCAGACTCAGATTGCGGGGTGGACTTGAGGGCCTCCAGTCCTTTCCACCAAACTGCAAACGTACAGGGCCCCCATCATCCCTCCTTCTCAAAGGTGACTCCACCGAGGGTATTATTCATGGGTGCAGCCGTGGCTGATAAAACTGTCCTCACGTTAGTGGCTGTTTCAGTATTTGCTGCTCTGCTTTCCCTACTCTCAGGCTGCACTGCGTGAACGGGGATGTGGTCCACGTGTCCAACTCAAGCCACAGTTCCTAGTGGGCGTCATCTTCATGCCTGTCATGATCACAGGCCCTCAGCGCACTGGGGTCTCCTTCCTGGTCCTTGTCACACACAGGGGGTCATCACCACACATGACCGTGGGCCTTCCCCCCAAGACCATGGGCTCTGTGAAAGCAGGGGTCTCCGGGCCTTGACCACTGTCGTCATGGCCCCGGGTCGGGCACTCTCTCCTTAGAGTTTGGGGCAGGACCTTTTACAAACTCCCCTTCCCCACCTCCAGGGTCTACAGATCAGAAAACCGAGTCCCAGAGAGGCCCTGTGACCTGCCCAAAGCCATGCTGTGAATTTACGGCAGAGCTTATGAGCCTGTTCAAGAGGGACGTGGTTTTGGAGAAGCCACGTTCATTGCTGACTCACAGCGAGCGTACAAGGTGGGGGAACCTCCCCACCGCCCGCAGGCACCCACCCCTGCATCACGTCTCCTGTGAGGACACAGCGCAACATACACACGAGCTCTACCAAGTCAATGATACTCACGGGCAATGCTCTAGCTTTCTCGATACAGCCTGCCTCATACGGAGTATGCTGATCTTCCTCCAAATTAAAGTGGAAACTCTGAGTTACAGGAAGTTTATGGATTGGGGTTTTAATACTCACGAACACATTGCATAGCCAGCTGGAATAAAGCCAAAGGTCACCTTGGAGGAGTACTGGAGTGTGTCTGAATGGTGAGAACTGATTTCCACTTAGCTTATTTTTTCCCCATAAAGACACACACCCCCGCCAGCCCCTACCTTTACCCACCAGTCCCTCGGGGTCCCCTCCAGCACCTGCCCTTCCCTTCTCCTGTCAACTCTGCCAAGAGCCGCCCCGCCTCTCACTGCCGGTCCCTAGGCCATCCTGCTGGTGGCTTCCCTATGGGAACCCCGCTCCCAGCCGAGGCTGCTCCTCACACCGCCCTGTGCGTCTCCCTCTCCTGTGTCACCTGTGACCTCTGCTCCTCGCCCGGATTCTCAGCTCCAGGACATCAAAGCCCCCGGCCTCCCGCCACTAAACCTTGCACGGTGGTGGCATGGGATTCCAGGGGACATTCGAAATTATTACTGTGTGACTAGGCTGTGCTGATCACTTTACACAAAGTAACCCGATCAACTCACAGCTCTGTGAACTCAACACCAGCCTTCATTCACAGAGGAGGGACTGGATCTAAACAGCAGCTCCACGACATCAGGGATGGGGACTTTGTTGCTTCGTTACGTCAGGATTGCTGATGCCAAGGTCCAGCGGCCGGTGCCCGGCGCCCAGCTACCGCAGAGCCCATCCGTGGCTGCTCTGAGTCCTTCGCGCTCTCCTCTCTCGCTGGCACCCTTTAAATGTCAGCGACCCCCCCGGGGCTCCCCGTCCTTCGCGCGCTCCTCCTCTCCCTAGACGAGTACTCTCTCCCAGCTTTACCTCCTACGTGCTGGCAAGCCAGTCCCAAATCTCTCTGGAACGGTCAGCTGTCTGTCAGACACCGCCATCTGTCAGCCCTCGATTCCTCCAATTCTACATGTCAAAACATGTCATTTTCTCACTCAACCTCGGCCTGCTCCATCTTCTCAATTCTGTCTATCAGATGGCGGCCCCGCTAGCCACCCTAGCGCCCACCCATTTCTGCACTGCCCAAATCAGCCTTCTCACCTGCTCTCCCCTCAACAGTACGGAATGAGGGGGAAACACACGGGGTCTGAAGAAAACAACCCGTTCACAAGAGCAAGACAAATAAAACACGTAGGAAACATCCTAACAAAAGAAGTCCAAAATGTCACTGAGAGAAATTAAAGATCAGAATAAATGTAGAGGCGATCTGGGTTTATGGACTGGTGACTCAACATTGTTAAGATGGTATTTCTTCCCAAATTGATCCACAGATTCAAAGCAACACATATCAAAAATCCCAGGCCTTTTTTTTTTTCTGCAGACACTGACAAGCTGATCTTAAAATATATATAGAAATGCACAGGACCCAGGATAGCCAAAACCATGTGAAAAAGAACAAAGTTGAAGGATGTACACTTTCTGATTTCAAAACTTAAACACACACACAGACGCACACACACACACACACACACACGCACACAGTCGGGTGAGTTCTGACAGCAGTGCCCAGGTCCCCAATTCAGCTGGAGAGAGCAGTCTTTTTTAACAGATGGTACTAAGATCACTGGATATTCACATGAATTTAACTCCTTACCTCACACCATACACAAAACTTAATTCAAAATGGCTCATAAACTCACATGCAAACATTGAAACTATAAAGCTTTTAGAATAAAACAAAGGAGAAAATCCTTTGTGACCTTGGGTTAGGTAGACAGATACAACTCTGAAAGCATGATTCATAAAGAAAAAAACTGAAGAAATTGGACTTCATTAAAATTAAAAACACTTGTAACACAACACTGTAAGACTGGGAGAAAATGCTTGCAAATCATGTCTTATAAAGGACTAGTACCCAGAATATATTAATTCCTAGTATTCAATAATAAGAAAATAATCCAAATAAAAGTGAGCCAAAGATCTGCACAGACGTTCCACCCAAGAAGATATGTGAACGGCCCATAAGCACATGAAAAGGTGTTTACCATCATTGGCTACTAAAGAAATGCAAATCGAAGCCACAATGAGATATCACTAGAATGGCTATAATAAAAAAACACACAAAAGAACAAATGTTGGTGAGGATGTGGAGAAACGTGAACCATCACACAACGCCGATGCTAATCTAAAATGGTGCACTTTGGAAAAGAGTCTGGCACTTTCTTAAAAAGTTAAACATAAATTTGACATAAACGTCAGCAATAGCACTCCTAGATATATACCCAAGGGAACTGAAAATGTATTCACACAAAGATTTGCACTCAAATGCTTGTAGCAGCATATGAAAACAATGCAAATGTCTACAACTAGTGAGTAAACACAATGTGACACAGTCACACAATGGGCTATACCGGTCAGCACGAAGAAGGAATTACTAACACAGGCTACAACATGCGTGAGCCTCAACAACACATGCAAAAAGCCCCTTGTTGTCTGATTCCATTTATACAACATGGCCAGAAAAGGCCAACCAGAAAGGGGATTAGTGGTTGCCTGAGGCTGGGGGCAGGAATGGAGACTGACTGCAAATGGGTACAGAGATCTTTTCAAGGTAATGGAAATGTTCTAAAATTGTGTTTGTTTTAATGGTTGTACAACTGTGTAAATTTACTAAAAAACCCCTTGATGCGTACATTTATATGGGTGAGTTTTATGGCAGGTAAATTGTACCCTCTTGGGGCACCTGGGTGGCTCAGTCGGTTGAGTGGCTGACTCTTGATTTCAGCTGAGGTCATGATGTCATGGTTTGTGAGTTCGAGCCCCACATTTGGGATTCTTTTTCCCTGCGCCTTCCCCATTCATGGGTGCACGCACACGTGCTCTGTCTCTCTCTCAAAATAAATAAATACACTTTTAAAAAAGTTACATAACTTCTTAAAACTGTTGGGCTGGGATACACACAGGCTCTAGATTCAGTCTGCGTGGACTCAAGTCCTGGCTCTGTGACTTGAGTCGGCTGTGTCACTTGGAGCTAAGTTACTTCAACTCCCTGTGCCTTCATTTTCCCATCTGGAAACAGGGACTTAGAGGGAACACACTTCACGGGGTTATTGTGAGAATTATATAGGTTAATACAGGTTAAATGCGTAAGCACAGGGCCAGACACATAGCAAGCGCTCAGGGATATGCAGTATTTTTCTTATGACTGTTATGATCACATTCAGACAGTTATCAAGTCTGGCCAACTTTACTTGGTAATTAGCTCTCAAATCAATCACCTTTCCTTTGCAAGTGCTTCCCTGGACTTATGTTGTACTGCTTTTTGACTGAACACTCGAGGCAGTCTTCCTAACCTCCTCCAGGCTTGCTTGCTCGCTCCCATGTAGCCTCTAGAGACCGCACAGGAAATGTGAATACAGCCACAGCAAAACCGGCTTCCAGGACCCAGTTCGGTGGCACAGAAGGCCCCCATTATCTGGTCTCTTGTGGAACACTCCACCCCCCTCTCCCACATCAAAGCATCAGACATCCCGCCTCGCACCGCTCATGCCATATCCCCTCTGCAGCAATGCCCCGGGCCCTCCCTTTGTCTGTCTGTCTACTAATCCTCAGGTTCAGCAATGGAGACAAACCCCACCTCCCACCCTTCATCGGCCTCCCCTGACCCTCCTGAGCCGTGGCCTTTCTATGTCTGTGTTAATAATCACCCATGCAGGTCTCCCACATTGCACTGAGGCACAGAGATTAAAAACCAGGTCTCCTATCCTGCAGCACGAACCTAGCATGGTCCCGAGGACAATAGTACACTGTAGGTGCTCAATAAAATGCTGACTGGCCAAGTGAATGACCAGACTGTGCACATTTTCTCAGCTCCTCACAGAGGGTAAATGCACTTAGGTTTGCAAACAGTTTAGGCCTATTTTTAGCATGTCACTTAAGGAAAATGACAGAGGTTGTCCAGGAAAATGGAAATCTTACTACGGCTCTACTATTTTGAAGAACTACTGTAAAGTGTAATGAGAGAAGCCGAAGGTCATGCCACATTCCGTGTGAAGCCATTTATACTTTCCACAACTGCCAGGAGTTCATCAGAATTCACAGAGATGGCTGGAAAGTTAATCCTTCCAGTAGAATTGTTCCTAACTTAACTGAAATCAGAGTTTCTAAACCCTGAAATTGATCTGTTAAGAACTTTTCAGACAGTTCATGGTGGGAATATAAGACAATCAAATTCAGAGAGTTTTTATTTTTTTAAGAGCTTAGCTGACTGAACAAGTGAAAAATATAATTGCCTGATGCTTGGGTTTCACCCCAGATTCTGATGGAAGTGGCCGAGGGTAGAAACCAAGAAGATTTTTGGTTGTTTCCCCAGATAATTCTAAAGAGTAGCAAGGGTCAAGATACACTCCTATGAAATCTAAAATTTATTCCTTTATACCTCAGTATTCTTATGGATAAAATGGTGGCACTTAAGCTTAGATTTATGGAAAACTGAAAATCCTTCTGAAAGAACAATTCATAACTAAATGTTAAGTGGAATCCTTTCTTTTCAGTCTCACCACCTTGGGTCACTGAAAAAATAATGTTTGGCTTATTAAAACCACCTGATCAATAAGCATTACTATCCATATTACAGAGAGACATATATAATCCATTAAAGGACCATCAAACAATAAAAGATCCCCAAACTGCAATCGTAATTAACCCACAATCAAATGCATACTAAAACAAAGGTGTGAATCAAAAGATAACAGGGAACGATAATATTTCCAGACAATGGAGCTGTAGGTCCTCTGGGAATAAGTCCCTATTTGTGGGCAGAGCATGTGTTTCTCCAAAAAGAGATCCCAGCAAAGTACTGAAGAGGCACTACTTCTGTGCTGGCATCTCAATGGGCCCAGAGGGAGAGACCCGAAATGACACATGTGAAACCTCACCGTAAGATTACACTGAGTATGACATAAACTTTAGCATTAGAATCTCCTTAAAGTGAAAAAGGTGAAAGCAATAACGGCACCATCCAGTAAACATCTATTTTTCTTCTCCAGAAACGTCCTAGTCAATCTCTTCTCATTTTTTCAGGAGAACATTCCACTGAGGGGGATCAAGACATGTCACCCCAAAATACACCACTCTCGCAAAAGAACGACTTCAAGCCAAAGGCATCTGAGTTCCTGAAATCGCTTATATACCTGAAAGGAGAGTCTCTCCAAAAGTCCCAACTGTCACAAATCCCATCTCCAGACCACTCCACTCTCCCCAGCACCACACCCAGACGCGGCCACACACTGTCCCATCGCCCATCACTTCTCCTCGGGGCCCACTTATCTTCCCAGAAGCGTCCTTCTCCCCCTCCCTCTCCCTGCTAAGTTAGCTGCGCGGACCCCAAGTCCAACCCTCCGCTGAGTCACCCAGGACTGGGCACCGGTGACACGTGGGGTGCACCTGTGAGTACACTTCTGCTCTTCTCTCGTCCCTGCTTCTGCCAGACCAGTTTACAGGGCGTGGCTGGAGAACCCGGCAGGGTGGAAGGGAAAATAATTTTTTCTTCCTCTACAATACTTTGGAATCTGACTTTACATTTATGTATACACATCGCTCTCAGCTTTAAAAAGCTATTTTTTTTAGAAATCTGATAAAAAAAATGTAAGTACCTGAAAGAGTCAAAGTTTTAAAACCTTTTGAGACTCTGAGCCTAGTCTCTTTAACTTTTCAAACTAAATATTAAAACAATATACCAGAGTGCTTCTTGTGTGTGGCAAGACTGCTATAAAGACAAGCGTGGATGATGGCAAGACATTTACAGCGTGTGCCGCTGCAAGGATTAGCCTCTGCTCCATGAGGACCCTCCCCAAATACGGGTTCATGATTATATTCAACCCACTTTACTAATGTTACTTCATCTTTTATCGTTATTCCATTATTTATCTTTTATTAAAAGATAAATGTGAAAGACTAAAACCGTACGATAGCAAAATAACTTCAAATTAAAGCTTCCTACTTGAGAAACTAATGGAGAGAGCTGCATTTCGTCATGGGGAAGACTGGAGACACCTTATTGCTATTAATAATGGCAGACAAAATGAAAGGTGATGTCATTCTAAATACAGTACTCCTGGAAATTAATAAAGCATTTAACATACACCTGTGATACATACATCAAGTCACACAGCCAAACACTGAGTAGTATCTCCTCAATTAGAAGAAAATTAGCTTTAGAAGCATCTGAGACGCAGCACTTTTACCATATGAAAAACGCACATGAAAGACACAAAACGAAATAGACTTATTACTTTTAGCATGTTAAAAACAATCACATCAAAAAAGTATACAGATAAAAATGTCATAGATGACATAAGAAAATAGTGTGTGTGTATATATATTCTGCATATATATATATGTATATATATATATATAAATCTACAGTATTTACCACTGTTGACATATATATTTTGGAGCAGCTCAGACGCTGTCATCACACCCTACATTGTACAGCTTGGATTATTACAAGTCATAGAATCATGGTTTAAAAGTGGGAACGAATATCCTTAGCTACATTTCGTGATACACGTCCTTCTAAGCCTCCACATGATCTGAACCGAAAGCCCGGGGACAGCAGGGTTTGGCGCGTGCTTCAGCGTAGTGCTAGGCTGCTGACACACTGCATTTGTTTTGCCATTTAATAAACATCATTACTGAGTTGATTAAAATTACATTAGACTCATTATATACATAAAAAATATTGTCACATTCACTAGCTAAACAAATGTTACTCTCATTTGAAAAGACATACTTCGGTACCTTGAAAGTTTAAAGCTCCAACCTGTGACAAGAAGAGCCATGGGTGTTAGGGTTTCTACTCTCTTCATTATTCCAACACTAGGAAAGGATGCTGGAAACGAGCTCTCCCGTTACTCACAGAGTCATACTTTCTGGGAGTGCCCAAAACTTCGCCAGCATTTTGGTAACTGTAGTGTAATAGAATATTTTAGAAGACATTGCTCATTTTTTAACCATGAACCTGAATGTTTTTCACCGAGAAAGAAAAAAAAGGAGATTTTTGAAAGTAGGAAAGTCACGCTCTTTTTTAAAAAAGACTAAAATCTTAGGACTCTTATTAATAATTAGGATCGCATTGTTTACAATTTACACAGTGATAATTTAACGGCCTAAGTGCAGCCGACATCCACTAGGGCCTTTAAGGAAAGGCAAAGACCAGGGAAAAGGGAACAGGGAAAGCCAGGGAAAGACCATGGAAATGAAGGCCCTGGGCCTGCGAATGGGCGGAAGTGAGGAGCCGCCATATTGCTGATGCAGCTTTCAAAGGAACTTCAAAGGAGGCCGCTCCACAGTAACCCCTCTGCGGGCATCCCCTGGAGAGCAGGGCCTCTGCCCTTCCTTCGCACCTGGCAAGGTCATTCTGCTCTGGGCTTTGCCGGAGTCAGACCACAACAAAGGGCACCGAAAGTACTACAACTGCTCTGACACTGACCTCGGGCCGCGCGGACGCAGCGCAGGGCGGCGGCGTCTTTGGCCACAAACTTACTTTGAGTGCCCCGATGTTTAAGCACCATTAAGTGGTGAGCCTTGCTCTCCAGTGTCTTTAATTTTCAGATGGAAAGAAAATGGCTGCAATTGCAGAGAAGCTGAATCAGGTCAGGGCAGACCCTTACGGCACTTTGGGACCTGGGTGAAAAATAGATGGGGAGAAAACAAAACTTTGAGTGAAAGATAAGTTAAGGAAAGGAAGAAATGTAAATTATCCCATGGATATAGATTAAAATTATTTTTTTTAACGTTTCTTTAGTTCTGTGTTCAAATGTGGACACCCTTTTGGTATCTATTAAAAGATACGCACACTACATTTAGCCTTAAAAATGCCTAGTCTATGCAGTTTTTCAGTGCTTTATAACATTTCTCAAAAGAGGAACGGCTAATGGAGTAAAAATGCTCAGGTTTTGGAAACAGATATAAATGAAACGAATGATGAATTATCATCATGCCTGCACCCCTCAACGCCACTGCTGTTTTTATGTTAAATTCTTTTCAACAGATCCAGTGATGATGCAATTTAACAAACGCTCATCTTAAGCAGCATCTATGTGGGGATGAAACACTTCTACACATTCTTATTACTAGCATGTACTGGAATTGTGCGAGATGCTTACAATAGTATGGAATACTGCTTTGGCAATTATAAACATAGCAATGTAGGTTTCGAATGGTTCCTATTCTCTTGTCTTTACCAAATATAGATAAATTCTCACAACAATACTGATTCTTGAATAGAAAGTCCATCCCGATTTCTGTAGTGATATCCTGGAGGCGAGGGCCCTGAATATTGATACCCAGAGGAACTGGCATCTTCTAAACCTGGTGAAGTTCTGTATCGCACTGGACTATCTACGGAAACTGCCGGGAGGCTATGGTCCTGAAAGGGAAGATGTTGAAAGGCGGAATATTTTGGTAACTTGCTCAAGTGGCTACGGTTAGCATCCTGAGTCCACAGCTGTCCGTGAGTCTCCGGTCTGTATGTGTAACCAACTTCTGACCATTTTCTGTTATCCGGCAGATAATCCACTGGAGGGATGATGAATTTTCCATTCTTTGGTGACTCCGAATTGCGTGAATATCCCCCGGCACCGGTCTCAACAGGAAGAACTTCTATTCGGCTGGATGGCAGGACCAGAGGAAGAGGGCGGCCGTACGATTTCTCTGGAGAAATATCGACTGAAAGAGTAGAGCCGTAAGGTCTCCTGGAAGGATTCACTTGCATCCCATGGGTAAACGGCGGAGACGCAAAGCTGCTGTTAGCAGCAGGGATGTGTCTGGGAGAATTTCCATGGTAAACAGGGGGGTTACTGTAGGAGGGTGGGTGCACTGTCCTGCGATCTTCCCCGTCTAATGGGGACGAAGATTTTGTGTGACCCACAGGCTGCACTTTAAAAGTGAACTTGTTTGATACTCGTGACGGACTAGACCCTGGCTCCACGTGTTTCCTGGGGCTGTGAGAGTAAGCTCTTTCTAGCGCCTCTTCGATTGAAGTGCCGTTGTCAGTTTCAGGCACGTTATCGTACTGGGAGGCATTGGAGCCCCGTTTCCCCTCATCAACATCCCAAACCTTCATCTTTGGCCGCACGTTTGATATCTGAGCATCAGCAGAACTTGGGATGCTGGCTGTGAGTGAGGGGTGTGCTGACCTACTTTTGCCTTCAATGGCATATTTGGCAGTTTTTTCAAGAGCTGAAACATCTGACGGTTTATTCCATTTGGGCACAAACTCCTTCTTGACAGTTGAAGTGGCATTGCTATTCTGGTTAGCAGCCGCGTGATTATACTGCCTCGAACTGTCTTGTGGGGCGGATGGAAGTTTTCTCTGCAAATCTGCTTCGTCTTTAAGCTTTTTACCATCTTCGTCCACGGATTTCCTTCTCAGCGCCCTTACTCTTTCCGGTGTAGCAGCTCTGCCTTGATGGTGAGGGGATTGCTCATGTTTTTTGTGAGGTGAGGAGCCGCTCTCTCTTCTGCTGCTCAGAGGGGGGCTTGACCTGCCAACACTTCTTTGCCCGTTGCTCAGGTGACTGATGCCAGCAGATTCGGCTGGAAGCTGTCCCAAAGGTTTCCTTGGGTATTCGTCCTCTTTACCTAGAGGGAAACACAGACCCACAGATAACATAAATGCAGCAGTAAACAGTATCAAATGGAAGAACCACATTATGAACAGTCGTATACTTTTCATACGAACGCTCATACATATACACACACACCACCAGGTTGAGGGGTTTAGAAGAAGCAGTTTTTAGGGAGACTGACACGAATACGTACCAAAAATCAAAATCTTAGTAGACAGTGTGCGGATGGGACTATTTTATGAACTTAAGGAGTAAGGGTCATACAACTATGTAACACGTGATTCTTGTGTTTTCTTGAGCTACATTGCTACGTGCTTCTTCAAGGACACAGAGTGGACAGTCTCGTTTTCATTACTACAGCAGCCATGCTGGTCAGCAGTTCCATGTCCTACGTTACTTTCGCTTTAGCCGGCCTCAAATAAAATGGTTTCAAAACTCAGTAAAACTTCTCCTAACAACTTTAAGCAGGTCTACCAAATTGAAAAGGCAGGTGATGGCCAAGTGTGTTCTCAAAGTTGTCCCCAAACAGCTTTTCTTATTACTATTACTATTATCATTATTATCTTAAGTACCTGCCACAGTATAACTTCGTGACAAAAAGAAATAGTACTCTATCTCAAAGTTAACACCTCTAAAAGGATCCTACTTCAAATGCAAAAGAGAAAAAAAAAAGAATTGAAAAAGAACAAGAAAGAAAATCACATTGGATACTTTTAGTTTTATATTTTACATAATTAAACCAGAAAATTAATCAAGAATGAAAAGGAAGGTGCAATCAATTGGCCATTTAGTAAACAGTTTAGGACATCCACTCTCACCACTGTCATTCACCAGTTATTCCATAAAATGCTGGAGGTCTAGCCAGAGCAGCATGACAACAAAAGGAAACAAAAAGCATCCAAAGGAAGAAGTAAAACCTTCACGCTCTGCAGATGACATGATACTATATAGAGAAAACCGGAAAGACTCCACCCAAAAGCTACGAGGACTGATAAATGAGTTCAGGAAAGTCACAGTATATGAAAACAATGTACAGAAATCTGTTGCATTTCTATATACTACTAACGAAGCAGCAGAAAGAGAAATGATGAAAACCATCTCATTTACAGTTGCACCCAAAATAATGAAATACCTAGGAGTAAACTTAACCAAGGGAGTGAAAGACCCATAACTCTGAAAACTGCAAAACACTGAAGAAAGAAATTGACAATGACACAAAGAAGTGGAAAGACATTTCATGCTCATGGAAGAACAAATATTGTTAAAGTGTCTACACCACTTAAAGCAATCTACACATTTCATGCAATCCCCATTAAGATACCAACAGCATTATTCACAGAACTAGAACAAACAATCCTAAAATTTGTATGGAACCACGAAAGACCCCGAGTAGCCAAAGCAATCTAGAAAAAGAAAAACAAAACTGGAGGCACCATAACTCCAGACTTGAAGCTATACTACAAAGGTGCAGTGATCAAAATAGTCTGGTGCTGGCACAAAAACGGATGCACAGATCAATGGAACAGAACAGAGAGCCCAGAAAGAAACCCACAGTTACATGGTTAATTAGTCTTTGACAAAGCAGGAAACTACATGCAATGGGGAAAAGACAGTCTCTTCAACAAATGGTGCTGGGAAAACTGGACAGCAACATGCAAAAGAATGAAACTGGGCCATTTTCTCACACTGTACACAAAAATAATCTCAAAACGGATAAAAGACCTAAATATGAGATCTGAAACCATAAAAATCCTAGATGAGAGCACAGGAAGTAATGTCTCTGATATTGGCTGTAGCAACATTTTTCTAGATGTCTGCTCATGCACGGGAAACAAAAGCAAAAATAAACTATTGGGACTACATCAAAATAAAAAGCTTCTGCACAGTGAAAGAAAAAAATCAACAAAACAAAAAGGCAATGTACTGAATGACAAAAAAATATTTGCAAATAACATATCAAATAAAGGGTTAGTACCCAAAAATATATAAAGAACTTCTACAACTCAACACTCAAAAAGCAAATAATCTAATTAAAAAATGGGCAGAAGACATGAACAGACATTGCTCCAAAGAAGACATGCAGATGGCCAACAGACACATGTAAAAATGCTCAATATCACTCATCGTCAGGGAAATGCAAATCAAAACCATAATGAGCTATCACCTCACACCTGTCAGAATGGCAAAAATGAAACACAACAAGCAGTAAGTGTTGGCTAGGATGTGGGGAAAAAAGGAATTCCTCAGTTTGGGAATGCAAACTGACACAGCCACTGTGGAAAACAGTATGGAGGTTCCTCAAAAAGTTAAAAGTAGAACTCCCCTAAGGTTCAATAATTGCACTACTGGGTATTCACCCAAACAATATGAAAACACTAATTCAAAGGGATACATGGCCCCCTATGTTTATTGCAGCATTATTTACAATAGCCAAACTATGGAAGCAGCCCAAGTGTCCAACGACAGAAGAACAGATAAAGTAGATGTGCTATACATATATAACGGAATATTATTCAGCCATAAAAAAGAATGAAGTCTTTCCATTTGCAACAGCATGGATGGGGCCAAAGAGTATAAAGTAAGTGAAATAAGTCAGAGAAAGACAAATACTGCATGATTTCACTCCTATATGGAACTTAAGAAAACAAATGAGCAAAGGAACAAAAAGGAGAGACAAACCAAAACAGACTCTTAACTATGGAGAACAAACTGCTGGTAACCAGGAGGGATGTGGGAAGGGGGATGGGGGCGGGGATTAACTGTACACTTATCTTGATGAGCACGGAGTAGCGTGTGCAAGTGCTGAATCACTATATTGTACACCTGAACCTCATATAACACTATGTTAACTCTACTGGAATTAAAATACAAAACTTAAATATAAAACAACATTTAAAAAAAATTGGGCGCCTGGGTGGCTCAGACGGTTGAGCATCCGACTTCAGTTCAGGTCATGATCCTGCAGTTTGTGGGTTCAAGCCTCACGTTGGGCTCTGTGCTGACAGCTCAGAGCCTGGAGCCTGCTTCGGATTGTGTGTCTCCTTCGCTCTCTGCCCCTCCCCCGTTCACACTGTATCTCTCTCTGTCTCTCAATAATAAATGTAAAAAATTAAAAAAAAATTTTTTTAAATAAAATAAAACATCTAAAAAAATGAAAAACTGAAAATGATTATAAAAATGTAGATATCCCATAAATGTCATCTTGAAAAAAAACAACGGACTTCCCTTGTACCAATTCCGTGGTTTAAAATATGTTTTTCATGAGGTGCCCGTTTGGCTCAGTCGGTGGAGCATGGGATTCCTGATCTTGGGTTGTAACTTTGAGCCCCTATGTTGGGTGTAGAGATTTAAAAAAATCTTTAAAATAAAAATTTCCATATTGAAAAATTATATTATCACCTACAAACATGCAGTTGCTCTTCAGGTACCTCCCCGCCCATCCACCTACAAGAGTTACTGCGCGAGCTCTGCTCTGGGCACCACGCTGAGCAATTTGTCGCCACAGGTGAGCACACAGACCCCGTTTTCATGTAGCTCACACTCTGGGTGACTGTAATTTTGTCCTTCACCCACATATCGGATATTAATCGGATAAGATATGAAAAAAATACATTTGGTAGCTTTTCTTTGGGTGGGGAGGGAGCAGAGAGTGATGAGGAAACAATACCCTTTAAAGAGTTAAGCTACCCGGGGGATCGGAATTAAGCCAAAAATAACCTTTGTGCTCTTCAAATCCAGGAGTTTTTAAACGTTTTATTTTTATTTTTATTTATTTTATTTACTTTATTTTTTTTAACTTTATAGTTTATTGTCAGGTTGGTTTCCATATAACACCCAGTGCTCTTCCCCACAAGTGACCTCCACCATGACCATCACCCCGCTTCCCCTTTCCCCCTCCCCCTTCCGCCCTCAGTTTGTTTTCAGTATTCAAGAGTCCCAGCTCGCTACTTTCTGCCGCTATGCCATGTTCATTATACTCCAGAGACACTTTCAAATGGTTTTAGCGGATTCGAACTTTACTTTGACCATATTTGTGTCAGCTCTTCATTTTGCACATTTGAAGCACACAAATCACTAGACTTGGAAATTACAGTTTGTTTCCTTCATTTATCCATTCAACAAATACATATGTATCGAGCAAATACTATGGCCCAGGCACTGCCCAGGGAGCTGGCAATCCAGGAAGGACACTGGGGATGAAGTCCCCGTGGAGCGCACATGCTAGCTGGGGCAGGACCGTGCAGGGCAGAGCTCCGGCAAGGACAGAGGTGTGCTGTGCCTCGACCAGGGGACAAGCAGAGACCAGCTGGGGACAAGGCCTGAGGACAGCAGTCACACCACACACGGCCTTGAAGTGTACAGTAAGGGCTCTGAACTTCCGTCTGAGTTAAGTCCCGACAACGGGGGCTTTTTGGCAGGAGAGTAACATCATTTGATATCTATCTTACCAAGTGCACTTTGGCGGGCGGGACCTCCGTTACGGAATACAACAGTAATAGCGAATATTCACTAAGCACGTACCACGCATCAGCCACCACTCAAAAAGCTATACATACAGCGTTGAGCAATAGGCACATAACGTAGGTCACTACAATGACTCCCAGTGTACAGAGGAGTAAACCGAGGCAGAAATGAACTTGCGCAGGGGCTCCTAGCTGGTAAGCGGCAGGTGCACAATTCAAAGCCAGAGCTGCTTCCAGAGCACTCTGGGATGGAATCATATACTTGAAGGGTCCACCCTTGCCCATGCACCAGGTGTGGGAGCAGAGGAAAGGCGGACTCGGGGCTTGAAGACAACAACAGATACTACCCAGTGACAGAGGGAGTAACCGACATCGCTCTTGTGTCTTTTTACTATAAGAAAGACATTTTGTGGTACGTGGACACGATATTTTAAGTGATGACCTAAACGGTGAAATGCTCGTTTATGACAAAAGTTGTCCTTGTCTATGAATGCTGTATGTGAAGTCACCTGAGGCAATACCACTGCAGGTCTGACTAGTCTCACAGGAACCAGCTAGAATCAAGGTAAGGGAGGTGACCCATGTGCAGCCCGAGTCAAGAATACTTACAAGTACTCAGCCTACTGGGTTAAAAATTAACAATAAAAATAAAACTAAAATTGATCTGTGGCCCCAAAAAGCTTTTACCAGCTCTACAAATAGTTATCCATTTAGTCCCAGGTAAACGTAGGAATTCCTTCTTCCCTGTGGACAGGTAACACCAAGAAGATACAAAGACCTATGGAATCAAAAAACTGAACTTCAGACTTTTCTTTTAGTCCCCACTTGGACCATTTTCTAAGGGCACAGCACAGGAACCCGAATGGCGAATTCAATGGCTGGCTGATATTCCATCAGATAAAAATATTGGCCCAGTCACCACAACACAACACCCTTTCCAGGTTGGTGAGGAGGAACCTGATGAAAAACATAACCATTAAAAGGAACAGGAAAACACTGGCACCCAGAGAGTGGTGAATTCATGCCTGCAAAATGTGCTGTCACGGGGACCAAACTGGATTAGTTGTAGAGACTCTCACGCTGAGCCCTTTAAGCTGCCCCCTTCTCCACCACTTGAGTGGCTTCCAGCGGCCGGCAGAGAGAGCCACCAACATTTCAATTCATATGAAATCATTTGAAATGTTTAAAATATTCTCCATGGCAGTGTTCACCACCACCACCACCATCACCACCAGATTTCAAGATGAGCTGTTGCTGCCACGCACATGTATGTGGACACCCTAGAACATCGATCTAGGGGTGAAAGCTTCAACTGTTTCTCTCAGCCTGGACTGGGAATGCTCACCTCCCGCTTTCAGGGTTGCAATCTGTGTCAATTCACAACCCATGAAAACCGAATTCCCTTGCAATTAGGGTTTTGCAAGGTTAGCTAACTGCTAGGGACTGAATGTTTGTGTCCCCCCAGAACTCACATGCTGGAACTCCCCAGTGTAACAGTACTTGGAGATGGGGTGCGGAGGTAATCAGGTCTTGAGGGTGACCTGACGGTATTAGTGCTGCCACCTGTCTTCAGAGCGGAGCAGTGGACGGGCCACAAAAGGACCTGTGATCTGCCCTGTTTTGACCTCCCCCTCTGCACAGGTTTTGAGGAAGGCAGCCACGTTGCAGCACAAGGAGTGGCGCTCATGGGTTCCTCCCAGCGGTGGTCAACAGCGGAGTGAGGAGTGGCCCCTGGCGGAGCAGGGAGGAGCAGCGTCAGATGGGGGGCTCTAAACCAGATGGGGGACAGCTCTTCTCTGTCCGTCATCACACCCACCCAGACAGGTGCCACTTAGAGGGAAGGAAAGACCGCCCCTGATTTCCCGCGTGAAGCGCTGGGCAGTGCCTGGCCTGCGGCAGCCCCCGTGAGGAGTGGCACCATCCTCTGAGGTGGCCCGGGCACTTGAGCAGGGTTTAATTCACCACAGGACAGGTCTTTGTGTGTCCTCTCCTTCAGCAAAGTCTGTGCCTAAAAGCTACCTCACTGTTACGGGCTGAACTGTGTCCCCTCAGGATTCACGTGTGGAACTAACCCCTAAACTCCTCAGAATATGACAACATTTGGATATAAGGACTTTACAGAGGTAATTAAGGTTAAATGAGGTCACTGGAGTGGGCCCCTCAAACAGTATGACTGACGTCCTTGTAAGAAGAGACGTACAGGCGCAGACAGGAAGACTGTAGGGAAGACCGGGTAGAAAGATGCCCAGCTAAAAGCCAAGGAGAGAAGAAACCAACCTTGCCAACACTTTGATCTTGGACTTCCCAGCCTCCAGAATTATGAGAAAATATTTCTCTGTTGTTAAAGCCACTTTGTCTGTGGTATTTCTATTATAGCAGCCCGAGCTAAAATAGTACCCTCAAGTTTACATCCTCAATCTCCAAATTGACTTACTGTACTAAACACAAATTGAATGGATTGCCTTTTTCTGCCAGTTAAAAATCACATATTTCATTATATTCAAATTATAATTTATAATTACGCCTTTATGGTCCTAGCATGTTTTCAATGTTGATAATGTAATGAAACCAACTATAGTAATTAAAATTTATTTTACGTAATCATGTCAAAGACAACTGAACAAAACAAATGTGGAAGGCAGACACTGGCAGTAACAGATCCATAAGGGTAATGAGAGTTCATTACTTTGCAGATTCCCATATGCCCTTTTCTAGGTCTTGTGGTCACCAACATATGCCAGGGACGGTCAATTTAGGCGTGGCTTCCATAGCATTTGCCATAGACATTCAGCTATACTGACTTATTGACAATGATGGACACAAAAGGGCATCTTTGTAAATGTCTTACTCAGAATTTAAGCAAGATTCCAGATTTGGACTAACTGAACCAGAGTAGAAAGGGGTTAATAAGAGACCAATTCAGTGGAAAGATTTAAAAATGAACAAACAAAACAAAACAAGCAAACAAAAAAACCTTGGGGGAGGTGGAAGGAAGAAAGTGGGGAGAAAAGACTATGAGAGAAAATAACATCTCTGGGGAAATAAGGCCGTTTCATACACACTGGTCCGATATTCTAGTATCTACAGACTTTCATTCTGAAACTCTGTAGATACATAAAAGGCATATATATTGGTAAAGACTAGCAGGACACAGAGTAAAAATGTAGGATTATGGATATAAGGCATGTTTTTCTCAGGAGAAGGAAGATTGAGAAAAAAGTAATGGAGAGACCAAGGTGGTAATTCATGTATGAAACAAAATGGAAAGGCATGTGTCATACACACATAGATGGGAGACTGAATTTTTCAATGTAAAGGGTAAGCAAAGTATTCACCTTACGTTTAACACTACTTTATATTCAAGTCCATACAGAAAGTTTTCTACGGAAGGGACATTAATATTCTGTGTATCTACACATCACAGTAGAAGTAAAAGAAAACTTTAACACGTTCCATTTCCTGAATGGGCAAGAGGCTCAAATTCACAGTGGGGAAAAAAATACTGCAACTATTCTAAAATGTCCAAAAAGTAGCATCTCTAAGTTCTTTCATGGGAGCCCATGACACATTTCCCCTTCCCCTCGTAGACAATAACCTGGTTAAAGTAACTCTCCTTTTGTATTCCTACCTCTAGTATCTAAGATAGTAAGGGAGTCACAAGGTGCTGACAAAATGTCCATTGATTCATATGTAGTTAATATGAATTAGAGTAATGACACACTGTTCGTATAAACGGTGCAGAAACATAATGGTTATTTCATTCATTCATTCATTCATTCATGGCTTAAAATATCAGAACTTTAGTCCCTCATAGTTCTAGAGCCCAGAAGTATGAAGTCAGTATCACCGGGCCAAAATCAAAATGTTGACAGAGCCACACTCTCTCCAGAGGCTCTAGAGTAGAACCAGTTCTTTGACTCTCCCAACTCGTGGTGGTTCCTAGCATTCACTGACTTGTGGCCACATCAATCTTCCAGGCCAGCATCTTTGACTGTCTGTCAGCCTCCTCTTCACACCATCTTCTCTATGTGTGTCAGACCTTCTAATGCCTCGTTCTCACAGGGATACACGTAATTGCATTTAGGGTACACTGGATGATTCAGAATAATGTCCCCACCTCAAGGTCAAAATTTAACCTCTTATGGACATTGACTTCCAGGCTTTGGCGTACCCACTTGTACTTTCAAGGTTAAGGCTTCTTTAGAGACACATTTTTCCTGTCTTCCAATAAAACTTTATTTAAAAAACAGGTGGCTGGTCAGATTTGTCCTTTGGGCTAGAGTTATTCAACCTCCAGTTTAAAGGGTAGGACTCATATCATCAGTTTTTCTTTCTTTCTTTTTTTTCTTTTAGGGGCTCACAAAATCTTTTCTTTTCTTTCTTTTTCTTTTTACAAAGACCTTCTATAAGCTTAGCATCTTAATATAAAAGGTTAAATTCGATAAAAGTACCATAAACCTTGATAAATATACAACCATAGTATAAGATGCTAATTTACATCTTTCTGAATCGAATACAGAGAAAAAAGTTTTTTAAGGAATGAGGGGTTTGAAAAATATGACTAAAACTATGTTGATCTATATTTTCTATTTATCTTTGAACCTATCTAATAATGTTTTATACTATTAGTACTGAATTTCTTTTTTTAAATTTACTTTTTAATTTACATCCAAGTTAGTTAGCATGTAGTGCAATAATGATTTCAAGAGTAGAATCCAGTGATTCATCCCCTACATATAACACCCAGTGCTCATCCCAACGAGTGTCCTCCCTAATGCCCCTTCCCCACTTAGCCCATCCCCCCACCCAGGACCCCTTCAGCAACCCCCAGTTTGTTATCTATATTTAAGAGTCTCAGGGCGTTTGGGTGCCTTAGTCAGTTAAACTTCGGACTTCGACTCAGGTCATGATCTCACGGTTTGTGAGTTCGAGCCCCGCGTCAGGCTCTGTGCTGACAGCTCAGAGCCTGAAGCCTGCTTCCGATTCTGTGTCTCCCTCTCTCTCTGCCCCTCCCTTGCTCGTGCTCTCTCTCTCTCTCAAAAATAAAGAAACATTAACAAAAATTTTTAAAAAAGGGTCTCTTGTGTTTTGTCCCCCTCCGTTTTTATATTATTTTTGCATTATTTTTGCTTCCCTTCCCTTATATTCATCTGTTTTGTATCTTAAATTCCACATGAGTGAAATCATATATTTGTCTTTCTCAGACTAATTTCACTTAGCATAATATGCTCTACTTTCATCCATATTGTTGCAAATGGCAAGATTACATTCTTTTTAATTGCTGGGCAATACTCCATTGTGTGTGTGTGTGTGTGTGTGTGTGTATACACACACACACATCTTCTATATCCATTTATCTGTTGATGGACATTTGGACTCTTTCCATACTTTGGCTATTGTCGATAGCGCTGCATGCTATAAACATTGGGGTGCGTGTGCCCCTTCGAAACAGCACACCTGTACCCCTTGGATAAATACCTAGTAGTGCAATTGCTGGGTTGTAAGGTAGCTCTATTTTTAATTTTTTGAGGAACCTCCATACTGTTTTCCAGAGTGGCTACACCAGTTTGCATTCCCACCAGCAGTGCAAAAGAAATCCTCTTTCTCTGCATCCTCACCAACACCTGTTGTTGCCTGAGTTGTTAATGTTAGCCATTCTGACAGGTGTGAGGTGGTATCTCATTGTGGTTTTGATTTGTATTTCCCTGATGATGAGTGATGTTGAGCATTTTTTCATGTGTCGGTTGGCCATCTGGATGTCTTCTTTGGAGAAGCGTCTATTCATGTCTTTGCCCACTTCTTTACTGGATTATTTGTTTTTTGGGTGCTGAGTTTGATAAGTTCGTTATAGATTTTGGGTACTAACCCTTTATCAGCTATGTCATTTGCTAATATCTTCTCACATTCTGTCAGTTGCCTTTTAGTTTTGCTGATTGTCTCCTTCACTGTGCAGAAGGCTTTCATCTTGATGAGGTCCCAATAGTTCATTTTTGCTTTTGTTTCCTTTGCCTCCTGAGATGTGTTGAGTAAGAAGTTGCTGCAGCCGAGGTCAAAGAGGTTTTGGCCCGTTTTCTCCTAGAGGATTCTGATGGCTTCCTGTCTTATGTTTAGGTCTTTCATCCATGTTGAGTTTATTTTTGTGTATTTTTGTGTCCAGATTCATTTTTCTGCATGTCACTGTCCAGTTTTCCCAATACCATTTGCTGAAGAGACTGTCTTTATTCCATTGGATATTCTTTCCTGCTTTGTCAAAGATTAATTGGCCATACGTTTGTGGGTCCATTTCTGGGTTCTCTATTCTGTTCCATTGATCTGTGTGTCTGTTTTTGTGCCAGTACCATACTGTCTTGATGATTACAGCTTTGTAATACATCTTGAAGTCCGGGACCGTGATGCCTCCCTCCAGATTTGGTTTTCTTTTTCAGAATTGCTTTGGCTATTTGGGGTCTTTTCTAGTTCCACACAAATGTTAGGATTGTTTGTTCTAGCTCTGTGAAGAATGCTGGTGTTATTTTGATAGGGACTTCACTGAATATGTAGATTGCTCTGGGTAGTATCAACATTTTAACAATGTTTGTTCTTCCAATCCCGGAGCATGGAATATTTTTCCATTTTTTTGTGTCTTCTTCAGTTTCCTTCATCAGCTTTCTATAGTTTTCAGTGTGTAGATTTTTCACCTCTTTGGTTATGCTATTCCTAGGTATTTTATGGTTTTTGGTGCACATAATGGTTATTAATACCCAAGATCTACCAGCTAAGAAGTTAGACATGTAGCAGTGTTTAGAGAGAAAAAAAATCCCAGGCAGACAAAATGACACTGTATCTAATTAACTGCTAAGTGGTAATCTCTCAATATGTACTAGGACCTTGTAGCAGGCAGAGGGTGAATACCTCAAATATACAATGACATTGAGAGGATAAAGCCTCTTTGCCACGCCCCCCACCAGAGATTTCCAGTACGCATGAAAGAAGGTAAAACAATGTGAAAGAGGCAGCAGATGATCTAAGAAGGAGCTTTCCAAAGTGTAGGCACTTAAAAAACCCAACCCCTTCCAATTTTAAAGACAATAACATGCGCGACACTAGGGAGGATAAGGGTATTCACATGTGCCGGACCCAAAAGCAGACTAAGATTTGTTTAATTTAAAACAGTGTCCGGTCACACTTCCTTTCTGTAGTGATTTGTGACCTGGAGGCATGCTAAAGACTAAGAGGTGGAACTAACACATGGCTCATGATCCTGGCATCAACATCTACCTTCCGTAAATACCTGCTGCCTGATGACACTGGGGGGTTAGGCCATGTTCAAGTTATTCCCAAAGCTGACCAAACACCTCTGACCAGTGTAAAATTCTCAGTCACCCAACAACGCTCAAATGTACACACGCTATCTGCATTTCGGGGCAGATCCTTGGCCCTCAGGGTGACAATGGCTGTGGAGGAGGGCTGTGTCTCTCGAGAGGAAAGGGAATGAGAAGGGGCAGGAAGAAGTGACCGAGAAGAAGAGAGAGAAAGAGGTGAGGAGAGAAAGCAGGAGAGGGGGGAGGAGGCGTGACTGGGAGCTAGAATAACAGAGAGAACCAGGAAGAGAAGGAAGCAGAGCAGAAGGGCAGAAGGTGGAAACGGCCACAGGGAACCGAGGCGCCAAGCAGAGACTCCCTTCCTGGGGCCGCTCAATTCTGAGCAGGGATTTGCTCGTGTTCCACAAAAACTGGGCAGGGCAGAGGCCTCTGCACTCCAACAGCAATACCAAAACTCAAGGACTTTGTGCCAGGGCAATCCGACCTCGGTACTTATGAAGTCTGGAAGAAAACTCCACTGAACGTTGTTGTAAAGGGAATTCTTCTCTGCAAATGAATTATTCAACTTTCACAGAGCTGAAGATAAATCTCTGTAGACCCCTCACAAAGGACAAATGCCATCACCAAGAGTATTTTCATATTCTAATAAATATGCTTTGCCCTTTTCCCCACAAAAGTCGATCCAAATAAGCATTAAACATTCTTGTACAATCTCTCCTTAGATCCATCTGAACTGACTTGAACCCTGCCACACATACACACACTAACACTGCTGCACTTGGCTTTGCTTGGTTTACCTGTCTCCTTTCACCCGATGCAATCGAGTGGAACTACAGGATTCAAACTAACTGATGTCAAAGCGGATGGCTATAAATAGGCAATATGTATTAATATTTATTATTCATACTTTCATTCTGAACTTTTCAGTAGCCACAATATTGTGTGTGCTCATCCCACTATAGCTGCCTGCCTAGAATTTAAATTCTTCTCTTCTTGAAAACATAGGTGTTTAAAAGAATTACTGCCCTAGTCTTAAAGGACAGGAAAGCACCACAGTTCCTATCATATATGACAGCGAGACATCTTTGTGAAAATAGCACATTAACGACAGTCCTCACCAGCATTCCATCACAAGTGGTATTTTTATGCCAGTGCCAACTTAATATATTTCAGAATAAAGGCAAAAAAGTTTATTAGTTTTTTTGAACAACAGTTTTTTTCTTTGAAAAACAAAAAAAGTAAGTAAAAAGAATACTCTAGCCATCCCTTAAAAAAAAAAAAAGTACGGAGGCCCTCAAATCCCCTCAGGTTTGTTCATCTTTGATCTTACTCAGGTCTCTGCCGCCACCCAGTGGACATGACACTCCACTATAAGCCTTGCGGATTAATTGTCTAAGAGGCATTACCAGCTTTATGCACCCAACGAGACACAGAACTACAGCAAAATACTCTAAGTGCTTTCTCTTGTGAGCAATATCCTTCTTATACATTTCAAAAACAGAAAATATGTACTCTGTTCTAACAGTTTTCAATAAGAAATGGTAAGGGCTGTTGTCAGGAAAACTGTTCTGGAGAAGAGTCATCTTACTCCTCTCCAGATCAAATATTAAATCCAACCGAGTTTGAAAATATTGTCACAGAATCAGTGATTTCAAAATACATCTGAAAAATCAAATGGGTCTATATCTGTTTAATGTGCCCTTAGCCAGAAAAATACACAATTCAAGCATTATTCCAGCCTTCAACTCTCATACCCCCTTTCTGTAAGTGACCAAAAGAATTACAGGAAAACCGTGGATTACGAGTAACTTGTTCTGTGAGTGCTCTCCAAGACGAGCAAACATTTCTAATACATTTTAACTTGATAAACAAGCAAGGTCTTGCAATATGAGTGGTGACCCTGAACGTCACATGATCACAACCCATCCAATGGTTCATTCTCCCTATCTCCCTCGCTCTGCGGGACTGTGGGTGTTCGTCTCCCAGGCTCGGATGCTCGGCCTCAGGCTGCGGCATTTGGCAGAAATCAGTGATTTTTCAGAACGTTGGGAGGTGCCCACAACTGGCACTAGCGTTTTTTTTTTTTTTTTTTTTTTTGGTCACTCCAAAGCACCTATGGACAGTCCTTTGCTTTTCCAGACAAGAAGAAGCTTGGGGATGCTTTGCTTCATTCTAGGTCAGGCTGCTTGCAGATTAATACCTGCTGCCTTACTGCCAGTTACACTGAATACAGCCTATGACAAGTTGATCAATACGGCACGGTCATCAACATCCGTGCGAGTGCATACAATGGCCCCCGTGCAGAAAAAGATTCCGCTGAGCCAAGAGACAGCAGTGATAGTTGGTGACAGTAAAATTCGCCCTGCACAGTAGCCCTCCTCTCTCGCCTCCCTCACACCAGCCATGAAGGGTTTCAAGAGTAAGCGCAGGTTAATTTATGTTTCTTTATGTTTTGCATTTTCTTTATTATTTTGTATTCTATTACGTTACTGCAATCACTTTTATAGGACTATTTTGGGGTTGTGGAATGAATCATCTGAGTTTCCATGATTTCTTATGGGAAAATTCACTTTGATATTCAAGTGCTTTAGTTACAAGCATGCTTCCGGAATGAATTATGCTTGCAAATCAAGGTTTTACTGTAGTTTGCTTTCTAATTTATAGCTATGAGTAAAAGTATTTTTTTTAATTATTGTACTTTAGGTTCGAGGCTTGGCTTTTTTTCTCATCAGATAAAATTTGAAGGACAGGGGAGGCAGAATGGAGAAAATTACTTAAACATATTTGTCATTATAAATCTATTTAATGCCACATTCAATAGATCTTTGGGAAATAATTTTTGTGTTTCCTAGTGTTTCAACTCATATATACATAGTAAAAAATGGTGTAATATCAGTTTCTATTGTATGAACAAAAGTGAAAACCCATCTAAATGCTCAAAAAGTGGGACAGAGTTTCTTGCTTTTTTAACTGATAAACAATACAGCTGGACCTGTTTGTGTGTGTGTATAATCAGGATACGAAATAGTTCCAGCACCTCAAAACACTGCCTCAGGCTAACCTTTTGTAGACCATAGGCTTTTTATTATCTAAAAAATAGATCGAAACTTCATGTGTTCATTAAGAATCACTGACTGAACGCCTATTGCACGCGAGGCACTGAAGCCCGCGGGGGTGACACAAGCGTGGTCACCGTCCTCGAACTCTCTGTCGCACGCACACGCCCGGGGAGCGCGGGAAGCACAGCGCTGCAAGCGTACGGGGGGCGGGGAGGGGGCGGGGAGGGGGCGGCGTGCGGAGCAGTCCCGCCGATCCGGTCGGCTGTGCCTGGGAAGGCTCCTGGAGGAGCCGATGCTTAAGCCAGGTGGAGAAAACGGAACGGAGTGGATGCGGGCACAGGGACCTGGAAGTGTCCCGGGCGTTCTGGGGGGAGTACCACGTCCTAAGGGACAGAACTGTGGGCGCGCGACACCGCGCCCTGGCTGTCAGCAGCAGTCCGTCTGCTGTGGCGTCTGGCGCTGGCTTTGGAGCGGGCTGGGCACCAGCTGGGTGACCCTGGGCGACACCCCACCCGTTTCCTCATCTGTAAGCTACCACTGCTGACCATGAGAGCTTTTCAAAATTAAACAAAAGCCACCTAATGTAAGAATTACAACCCTTCCTTCCAGATGAAAACCGAAAGAACACAGGAGGATCCCATCACGTTCAGAGATCTTTCAAGGTAAAAGGTGAAAGTAAAAGACCAAAAAAACGCCAAGTCCAATCCTCCCGGTCGGAAAGCGGCAGACCTCCTCCGGGAGAAGGAAGGAGGAGGAGGCTGGGTGCAAGGGGGACCCGGTCACAGGAAAGAGTGGTTCGTCCTGCGACTGCCATCACTGATGAGAATTCAGTTGGAGTCCTGGCTTCTATTTCAACTGATGAACAAAGTACCTTCCAAATTTATTTGACATACATTTTTTAATTCCCAAAGATCTAGAACTAACTACAGAAAAAATTGAAGAGAATTAAACACAGGATTAATTCTGTATTTTTTGCATTAAAGAATCTTTTGTATTTAGTATTTTATATAATTACATCAAGAGAATTTGGCCAACTTGTCTTTTCATGCCAAATGAAAGCCACTGGTTTGAACTTATGATTTGAATACAAACAGTACTGTAACAAATTTTTAAGGGACTCAAGGTTCAGCAAATTCTTAAATTTATCAGATTTAGAAATTATTTGAGAACTAGGAAAGGTTTTGTTTTTAAATTTAAAAGTTGGTATGTTTAAGGGATTGTATATATTAAATTTATAAATGCAACTTAAAATGTTTGTAGGAGTTTATTTGTAAATGGAACAAACATTAACATTAACCAAACATTAACATTCCCTTTGAAAGAGAATGGTAGGTTTTCCCACATCCACTAACTTTTGTGAGCTGAATTAACAAACTAAAGAAGAACTAGTTTTCTGGATTTGTAACTTTAAGAAATTAAATACCAATTTTAGGAACCTAAGTAATTCTGTGCACCAAAAGTTATCCTGAAGGATATTAACAAACTTGCGTCAACAAATACCTTATTTCAAAGGGCTGATGAATAAAAACTAAGTGACAGGCTGCAAGGCATCTATCACGCAGGACTCAAAACCCCGCTCTTACTATGTCCGAAGTGTGTGGGGGTGTGCAGGGGAGGAAGGGTAGAAGTGGGAAGGACAAGCAGACTGGGAGAGTATCTTGGGTCAAACTAAGGAGTCTGGATCTTCTCCCTTCAGCACGCAAGTGTCCCCTGAACACCTGGCCATTTCACAAGGTCACTCTGGCAAGACAAGGAGGTGAGCAACATGGGACTCAGGGCTTCCCGGGGTTGGAGGGGGGGAAAGGGGACACAGTCCTGGTAGTGAGGCTGGAGAGGAGGGGGACGCTAGACAGAAATAAGGAATCGAAAGAAACACAGACCTTGGTATCTGAACGGACAGTCCGTGAACGGACTGCTAGTAAGCTGGGATGATGCAGAGAAGATTCTGGAAGACAGGTAAGGGGTGCCCTGGTGGCTCAGTTGGTTGAGCGCCCGACTTCGGCTCAGGCCATGATGTCATGGTTCATGGGTTCGAGCCCCCTGTCGGGCTCTGTGCTGACAGCCCAGAGCCTGGAGCCTGCTTCGGACTCTGTGTGTGTCTCTCTGCCCCTCCCAGCTCCCTTGCTTGCTCTCTCTCTCTCTCTCTCTCTCAAAAAGAAATAAACATTAAAAAAAAGAAGATGGAGTAAAGTTGAATGTTTTATCGTGACAGGAAATACACAGGAGAAATGGGAAAAATGAACATCTCCTTCTTGCATTCCAGCCCCAAATCTTGATTACCATTACAAAATAACATACAAAAGAGAAAAGGCAATTCTGAAACTGGCAAAGTTTTGCTATAACCAAACAAAATAAAAAATCCAAATTTCCCTAGAACAGAAAAAGACATGTACCACAGGTAAAAGCAAAAAAGTGCTTTCCTTTCTTAAAAAGGTCCTTACGTTTCATATTTTCTGATACCTAAAATAGAAGGTAACAATTATAATGGCTCTCTCAATTATTCTAAGAAAAATGTGCTCTTGATTCTTCTGGGTCATATCGTCATAAGCGATAGCCAGGCTACACGGGCAGTCACAGTGCACCAACACAGGCTTTCCACTCAGAGCGACCTCCCTAAGTGACAGATTCTTTGTCAGTGTGAACAGAAGACAGGTAGCTGGGGAGAACCGGGGGATATTTCCAACTCAAGATCGCGAGCCAATGGGGGATGCCAGAAACGAGTAGCGTGTCAACCACATGTACTTTTATTTAAATTGGGTCTTCAAGTTGATTCACATTAAGAGATGGAGAGCTGAAACTTTCCAACTACTTTATACGTGTTTACTCCTAGCAGCAGTCAACAAGAAAGGCAGGACAGGATTAATCAGGGAAACAGAAACAACACAGGTAGGATGCAAACGGCTGGAAAGCAGATGTGTGACATAAAAGAAAAGGCTTGAAATACCCCTAACAAACGAGGATTAAAAACACAAACAAGGATGTACGACACACGGTGTCGGCAAATTAGGAGAGAAGGTAATGTTTGATGGTAACAGACAGCTACGAAAAAGCGGTGCACGTTTATGTAAATATATGTGCTTTAAACACAAGTTTATATGTAAAAGCAAAGGAAAAGGACTTGAAGAATATTCCCCAAACTGAAGTAATGGAAAGCCTTCAATATACTACAAAGATTATCTAGGGTTCTTATGAGGATGTATTTGTAAACTGGGTAATAAGACTGAGGAATAGGGGACTTTTTTAGGGAAAGCTAGAAATATCTTGCTGCACATAGAAGTAAAGAAGTATTCAAAGACTAATAGTGTTGAGTCAGAAGAACACAGGAATCAGTTTAAGGGAGATCCCACTGACCAAACTGAGAACAGTGTGAACATTAAAACAATAATAATTATATCCTATTGAAACATTAAGAATATATCAAATTCCATGGATTCACAATGAGAAAGCCAAAACAAAAGCTCATTTTTCTGCCACTGGAGATAATCAAGTACATCAACTCCTAACTCTGAAAACTGGTAAAAGAAAACAGCTAAGCATTTATTCTGCTTTTTCGGTAGGAAATACGTCTTAAGGTAACTAAAGAGCCCCAGTTGATGAAGGAGAAAAAATGCTTTGTTACAGAAGAAAATATGCTGATAAATGTAAAAGAAAGAATGGAATTTGAAAATTACTACTTGACAACCTGTAATAAAATATTTGTTTTTGGCAAGGATTATTAATGGAAGCTGAAACCATCGGGGAAAGATTAAAAGGAAAGTGGATATCTGTACAATCAAAACATTATGCCACAGATCACTTGCTAATTAAAAGGTTTTGCAATTAAAAAATATTTTTTTAAGTTTATTTATTTATTTTGAGAGAGAGAGAGAGAGAGAGAGAGAGAGAGAGAGCAGCATGAGCAGGAAAAGGGTAGAGAGGGAGACAGAGAATCCCAAAGAGACTCCCCGTTCTCAGCCCATGGACACTTAACCAATTAAGCCAGCCAGGCACCCTACAATGGAAACTTTTTTTTTTTAATATTTTTATTTATTTTTGAGAGAGAGAGAAAGAGAGAGACAGAGCATGAGCGGGGGAGGAGCAGAGAGAGAGGGACACATAGAATCCGAATCAGGTTCCAGGCTCTGAGCTGCCAGCACAGAGCCCGACATGAGGCTTGAACACACAAACTGTGAGATCATGACCTGAGCTGAACTCTGACACTTAACTGACTGAGCCACCCAGGCATCCCCAACTGGAAATTTTTGATATGGAATTGGTATTAGATGATATTTGAGAAGTATATTGTTAATTTAATTAGAGTTGATAATGGCACTGTGGTTAGCCAGGAGAAAGTCCTTGTTTCTTAGACACAGAGACTAAACTATTTAGGGTAAAACACCATGAGGTTTTATTTTCACTAAAAAATTATTCAGGGGTGACTGGGTGGCTCAGTCGGTTTAAGCGTCCCGACTCCTGACTTTGGCTCAGGTCATGATTTCATGGTTCAGGAGTTCGTGCCCCGCGTCAGCTGCTGCGCTGACAATGCAGAGCCTGCTCGGGATTCTCCCTCTCCCCTCCCTCTCTCTCTTCCCTTCTCCAGCTCATGCTCTCTCTCAAAATAAATAATAAACTTAAAAATAAAATTATTCAATAGCTGTGTGATAGATACATGGGGGTGCGAAGGGTCTTTAGCACTTTTTCTTCTGTACATGTTTGAAAAGCTTTTCTTTAAACTTTATAGAAATACATTTAGAAACTGAGTGAACAGTTTTCTAAGAAAATATAAATAATGCACACTGACTTGAGAAGACAAAATAAATAACAAAACAATAACCAATATTCAGGCAAACATAAAGTTATCAAAGAGTGATTCCCCACAAAACATGTATATGAGACTAAAACAGATTCATAAAGGTATTTTGAGGTCATAAGGAACAATTTTAATACTGCCTAAAAATTTCCAGAACACAGAGGAAGAAGGAAACTTTCCATACTATGATGCTAGCATAAGCTGGTAATACACAGAAGTTTTAGTTCATTGCTATGCAATCCCACATAGGAATAACAACAAAAAAGTTAAGTGAAATATCAGCAACTATAAATCATCAGTACTTCGATAGAATAATTCATCATAACCAAGTGAAATTTATCCAAGAAGTGTAATGACTGTTCACAATTAGAAAATACATTAATAAAATTCACATATTAAAAGGTCTTAAAGAGAGAAAAATACAGAGATTTGCTCATTTGTGCCCAAAAGGCATTAAAAAAAACCCTCAACATCCATTTTTTTATTTTGAAAAAAAAGTAACAGTTTGACACCTTCTTGAGATGAAAAATAAAGAAGTGTAAGTACTTAAAAGGAAGAAACAATACTATTATTTTATGATAATTGTGTATCTAGAATCTTGGGAAATGGGAGGGAATCAATCTTGCTATACAACATTAGAAATACAGAGAAAGGGAGAGGCTTCTGGAAGAGCGCAGCGGAAGCACCAGGAATGTGTCTCGCCGCCTGGACAACAACCGCACCGGCAGAACGGGTCTGATGGAACTGTTTGGACTCTGGTGTCTACTGAGGGCCTGCAACTGCTGGGAGGAGGCCTCAATGATAAAAGGCAGTTAACGTTGTTCAGTTGCAGCTCTGAGCACAGTAGGAACTGCCCATAGCCTCCCCCCTCCTCCCCACGCCCACCCCCACCCACCCCTGCCCGCAGCCTGCCCCCGCCCCCCAGCCACAGGGCAGGCAGCTGTACCTGGCTCCTGGGCAGTTTGCACGCAGCTCGAGGAAGCAGGGTGAGCAAGAAGAATGTGTCCTCCAGATACTGGAGCTCTGACTGCTGACAGCTGCTCCCATCAGACAGGTGCAAAGAGGTAGAGGCCACTTACAAGCCCCCATTACAAGCCCCCTCTAGGTGACTTTCAGGGGCTTTAAAGGGCTAGTCCCCTTTTCTCCCCTTCTTGATCTTTTTTCTCCCTTCTGGGGGGGCCAGACATTGAAGACTAGGATATTCAAAAACTGCTACCTATATGGGGAAAATTAGCAAGTGATTACACATGTCCAGAGAAAGGTTCAGAAAAGACCTGAAAAGAACCGAAGTTTACACTTCTGGCTAATCCTTGGCACAGAAACAGCCTACAACAATAAAACAAATAAACAATCAAAACAGCAAACCCTGGGGTAAAGGGAAGAAAGCTTCAGAGTTACCACATTATTAGATTCAAATGCTCACTTTTCAATAAAAAAATCACAAGAGATACAAAGAAACAGGAAAATATGGCTCATTCAAGGGAAAAAACTAAATTAACAGAAACTGTCCCTGAAAAAGACCAATAGCAAATAAACTAGACAAAGACTTTAAAATAAGTGTCTTAAAGAAGCTCAGAGAACTAAAGGAAGATGTGAAGAAAGTCAAGAAAATCATGTATGAACAAAATGGAAATATGAGTAAAGAAAACACATAAAAAGAAATCAGAAAGAAATCCTGAAGCTGAAAAGTACAATAAATGAAATTAAATGATCACCAGAGACATTCAAAGGCAGATTTAAGCAGGCAGAAGAAAGAATCAGCAAACTTGAAGACAGGATGATTGATGATGATGATGATGATGATGATGATGATGATGATACTAATAATAAACTTAAAAAGGGGTGCCTGGGTGGCTCAGTCGGTAAAGTATCTGACTTCGGCTCAGGTCATGATCTTAGGGTTTGTGAGTTCGAGCCCCATGTCAGGGTCTGTGTGGACAGCTCGGAGCCTGCCTCGGATTCTGTGTCTCCCTCTTTCTCTGCCCTTCTCCACTTGCACTCTGTCTCTCTTGTGTTCTCTCTCAAAAATAAATAAATATTAAAAACAAAACTAAACTTGATAGGACAATGGAAATTATCAAGTCTAAGGAACAGAAGAAAGACTGTGGTCTGAAGGGACCATGGAGACCATCAAGCAGACACAAATATGCATTGTGGGAAAAAGAGAGGGAGTCAAGGGCAGAGAAAATATTTGACAAAATAATGGCTGAAAACTTCCCTAATTTGATTAAAGAGATGAATATAAACAACCAAGAAACTCAAAGAACTCCAAATAAAGTGAACTCTAAGAAACCCACACTGAGATACATTACAATCAAACTTTCAAAAGACAAAGACAGAATCTTGAAGCAGTAAGAGAGAAGCAACTTGTCACATACAAGTTATCTTCATAAGGTTATAAGCAGATTTTTCATCAGAAACTTTGGAGGCCAGAAGGCAGGAGGCCAATATATTCAAAGCATTAAATGAAAAAAACAAAAACAAAAACAAAACTATTAACCAAGAATCCTGTATCTGGCAAAACTGTCCTTCACAAGTGAGGGAAAAATTAAGACATTCCCAGGTAAGCAAAGGGAACGTGTTACCACTGGACTTGCCCTGAAAGAAATGCTCAAGGGCACCATGGGGAAAAGAAAGGCACTACACAGAAATTCAAAGCCATGAGAACTCAAGATCTGAATACAGGCAAATACATGGGCAACTATAAAAACGATAATCATTGTAAAAATGATCTGTAACTCCACATTCTGTTTTTCTACATGATTTAAGAGCATAACACTTAAAAAAAAACGCAACTGCCTAAAAGCTAGTATTGTTTAACTGCGGTTTGTAACTCCACATTTTGTTTTCTCCATGACTGAAGAGACTAATGCATTTAAGAGAATTGCTGCTTTATGTTTCAGGGCACAGAATGTATAAGGATGAAGTGTCGGGGACATCACAACTCAAAGGGCTGGGGATGAAGCTGTAAAGGAGCAGAGCTTTTGCAGGTTATTAAAGTTGACCCAAGTCCAAATTAGACTGTTATAACTTTAGGATGTTAAATGTACTCCCTTTACACACACACACACACACACACACACACACAAACACTATAGAACATACACAAAAGAAAGTAATTTAAACATTTCACAATAAAAAAAAATCCATCAAATGGGAAGTAAGACAGTAATCCAGGAAATAAGGGACAAAATTCTATAAAGTGTACAGAAAACAAATGGCAAAATGACAGAAGTCCTTCCTTATCAGTAATTAAAGTAAATGGTTTAAACCCTTAAATCAAAAGACAGAGATTGGCAGAATGGATAAAGACACACGATCCAACTATATGTTACCTTCAGGAGACTCACTTTAGATCAAAAGACACCAACAGACTGAACATGAAAGGATGGAAAAAGATACTCCATGCAAACAGTAACAAAAGGGAGTAGGGGTAGCTATACTCAATGGGACAAAATAGACTATAAATCTAACAAAGGTTACAAGACACAAAAAAGGACACTGCACGTGAATAAAAGGTTCAATACAGCAAGCAGATCCAATAACTGCAAATATGTATGCGCCTAATAATGGACCATCAAAATATAGGATACACAGACGGACAGAACAGAAGGGAGGTGGAGTTCTACAATAGTAGCTGGAGATTTCGAAACCTGGCCCACAGTAACGGACAGAACAACACACAGAAGATAAGGACAAAGGGGACGAAAACACAGTAAACAAACTAGATCTAACAGATATTTATGGAACACTCAACCCGACAACCACAGCATCCACATTCTTCGCAAGTGCACATGAGTCATTCTCTAGGATACAGCATATGCTACGTCACAAATTAAGTCTCAACAGATTTTAAAAGACAGATGCTGTACAGAGTATCTTCTCTGACCACAACACCAGGCATGAAGACAGAAGTCAATTAACAGAAGCAAAATTAGAAAAGTCACAAATCTGTGGAAATTAAAAACACACCTTAGAACTCTTCCCTTAAACCAAAAGTAATTCTAGATGAGCTAAAGATTTAATCGTAAAAACATCAAAGTCATAGGAGAAAATATGGGTAACCAAAAACTTTTTCGTTCAGCATGTGGGAAACTCTTTACCTAAGACACAGAAGTGAGATGCCATAAAGAAAAAGACTGATTACATTTTTAAAAATTGTATATGAAAAGTATCCACAATAACAATAAACTGGCCAATTTCCTTTACTTATGGAGAACTTGCAAGAACACACCAATAGAGAGTGGGCAGAAGATAAACAGGGAAGTTTATAGAAAAAGAAATTTAAATGCCCAATAAATAAAAGAAAGACACTCCATCAAAATTAAAGAAATGCAAGTCAAAACAATGGAACACTCTATCCAGCCAGAAAAATAAATCAACAACTTAAAAGGCCATGCACTGTGTGGGTCTGGGAAAACAGCTTACAGATGGAGACAGCACACAGGAGCCACGAAGAAATAACGTGCTCATGTGTCTTTTTACGATGGTGGGGAGGAGATTAAAATTCCTGCTGCGGTGATCACTGAACCATCTTAATGCTCCATAGAGAGCTTGCAGTAGCTTAAAGAGGGTGACAATGGGCAGGCTGCGCGCCTGATGGAGCAGGAGTCAATGCTGGAGCAGGAGAAAGACAGGTGAAAACCAGGGTCTTGTCCGAGAAAGCGAGGAGTCACCTCACCACGTTCTACTTTAACTGCCAGGATCAGAGCAAACACTTGCCAGTGGTTCTGGGACTATTTACCTCTCTCTTTCCCTTTCTCCGCACCTCCCCCTCCAGACACATTCTACCACTTCCGGGTAAAAAGATCTTACAAATTACTGCTACTAAGTTTATTCACATGTACAAGGCAGATGAGTACTTTTTTGGAGTTATTTTTAGGGATTAAATGACATGATGTGTGTAGTAAGTGGCACATCCTAAGCATTCAGTAAATGATACCCAGTTAGATGCTAAGTCAGTAAATGATACCACCAGTTAGATGCTAAATCATCCTATTCTATAGTATTTTATTCTCATGGTTAAATAGTTCTACTATGTATTTTTTCTATGTCTTTTACTAAAACTTATCTTAACTTTTTTTTAAAAGAATGCAAGATATTTTAATAAATGTTAGGGGCTCCTGGGTGGCTCAGTCGGTTAAGCATCTGACTCTGGGTCCTGGTTCAGGTCATGATCTCATGATTCATGAGTTCAAGCCTTGAGTTGATCTCTGTGCTGATAGTGCAGAGCCTGCTTGGGAGTCTCTCTATTCCTCTCTCTCTTTGCCCCTCTCCTGGTCACGCTCTCTCTCTCAAAATAAATAAACATTAAAAATTAATAATAAAATAAAATAAATGTTAATGTGGCAAGAATACATTTAGCCACTGCTGTTCCAGGTAAACAATTAGTAGGGAATGGACATTATTGCACTGAACACAAGGTAACCTCATTTAGCAAAGGTGACAGTTTCACAAGGCCGCTGACCACAATCATTGCTGTGACGTTTTGTTTTCTAGAGAATCTGGATGACACAGACAAACGTCGGAGATACACTGATTGGACCCCTCAAAATGAAGTAACTAAAAGCAAAGCATCTTGGTTTTTACCAAAGGGAAGAAGACATGCCTTCCATGAATGTATGTCTGCCTGTTCCGTACAAACATATCCAAGAAGATGTCAAAATGCGTGCCACAGAGACTGGGAAATGTCCCATCCGACTCCGCTGCAGGGCAGAGCCCCTGACCCCACTTAACTCCTCACCTCTCATGCAGGCTCTCCGGCTTCCCTCCTCCCTTACCACACCCTCCAGTGCAACAAAGGCAAGAAAGGAAATGGACGAAAAATGCCTTTTTCTCAAGATATCATTCGTTGTCAAGTAATACTTTGAGTTACTCTTGCTGTGATCTTTCCACCTTTTCTTTTTTCTAGCCTCTCATCCTACCCTTCCTTTGATCCTTCCCCAACTGTCCTATTTATTTACACTTCATGGGTTATCAGTTATCAGAAAGTATAAATTCAGTCTCTCCTGTGTGCACCTTGACACAAGACCCATGTCTTTCTCTTTAGTTGCTGGATCTCCTGCACAGCACCCTGCCAAAAATCTAATAGGAGGTGACTGAGGATGGACTGAAACAAGCCAAAAAGGGGCGCCTGGGTGGCTCAGTTGGTTGGTGTCTGACTTTGGCCAGGTCATGATCTCATAGTTCGTAGGTTCGAGCCCTGCATCAAGCTCTGTGCTGATGGCTTGGAGCCTGAAACCTGCTTCAGAGAGAGAGAGAGAGAGAGAGAGAGAGAGAGAGAGAGAGAGAGAGAGAGAGAGAGAATGTGTGTGCGCGCGTGAGCCTCTCTCTTGCTCTCAAAACTAAATAAACATTAAAAAAAAATTTAAGGGGCGTCTGGTGGCTCAGTCAGTTAAGCGTCCGACTTGATTTTGGCTCAGGTCATGATCTCAGGGTTCGTGAGTTCAAGGCTCACGTGGGGCTCTGCACTGACGGTGCCGAGGCTGCTTGAGATTCTGCCTCCCCCTCTCTCTGTCCCTCCCCTGCTTGCTCTCTAGCTCCCTCAAAATAAATAAAAATAAACTTAAAAAATGTTTTTATAAAAGAAAGAAAGAAGCAAATAAGATATATTATCTACGCAGCAACGCACTGCAAGGCATCCTGGATCAGCAGTCACAAACCCGGGACTCCAGGGTCACTGATGCCGTCTGCGGGTCCGCAGCTCCGGACATAAGCATTCCAGGATCAGTTTCCTCTTCTCCAAAATGGCTCTTTTACTTTCTCTGCTATTACTTACGGTTTTACACCACGAGATGATGAACGTAAAGGTCATTGTTTATGTTCATTTAAACCGCCATGATTACTTCTCTTGATCAGTATTATTTGCCACCCAAACCTTCTAAATCTAACTAGGGACAGTACAGTCATTCTATTAGGGGAAGAAGATTTCATTAATGCGTTTATTTGCTTTTTCTTAAAATGAGCACAAAGGCCTAAGCAGCCTGCCGCCCACAAGTGCACATAATGCTATGTTCTGAAACAGAGATGGCCTGTGTTAATTGTGCCGTGTTTCCCAACTTTAACCATGATTTACATATAAAGTGCTTGAGTATTTCTTACCAGGTTCTGGAAGGTCCAATTTTGCGCGCTTCAGTTCTACCATAGACATCTGAAGTTGCTCTATTACAAAGTCATCTTCGAAGAAAAAATCCTTTGCCAGGGTCTCCTGAAGAAATTCTACAAGCTCTTCCATCGACAGTTTCATTAGGTGTTCTAAGAAAGAATAAGAGAAATACAAATGCTGCGTCAACAGCTATTAAGGTTGAGAAGATGATGCATTCTATTCTGGGGTTGTATTTTTCAAAAAGGGCACAGCACACAACTTATACATAGCTTTGTAAATACCACTGACACTCGGTAAGACAAAAACATTTTCTGGGGCACCTGGGTGGCTCAGTAAGTTAAGCGCCTGGCTCCTGACTTCGGCTTAGGTCATGATCTGATGGTTCATGAGATCTAGCCCTGCATCGGGCTCTGTGCTGACAGTGCAGTACCCATTTGGGATTCTCTCTCTCCCTCTCTCTACCCCTACCCCTATTCACATGCTCACATACGGGCTCTCTTTCTCTCTAAATAAATAAATAAACTTAAAACAATTTTTCCTGACATTAAAGCAGTCACAGAGAAAAACAGGTACTCTGGGGAGATGGGGGGGGGGGGACATGAATTCTGCTAAATACCCTTTCATTGGTTTATTTAAGACGATCCATACCTTAGACATTAATATTAACCCAGAACAAGCACTTGTTAGAGACGCAGGCCAACCAGGATGACATGAGGGCTTTCTGTTTATGGAGCTCCACCTACCAAACACAACCATTTCAAGTCTCTATTCTGACTCTATCAGAATTTCCAAAAAATCCAGATAATTACTTTTATTATATTTTTACTTATGAAACTAGTTTTATCAAAAAAAAACTGAAATTACAGATACAAAGTAGAAAGCAAAAATCAGCTAAGATCCCACTAGCCAATGCTCTACAAGCAGATGTGTATACACATTTATCAATTAAAAAAACTGATTATACTTTTGAGTCCACTGGATATATGTACTGTATAATTAGTCTTCTAACACCGGGCAGTTAGGTTGGTATTGTTGTTGTTATTATTATTATTTATTTTACTATTTAAAACCACTGTGTGATAAACCTCCCATAACAATGTCTCTAAATATGATTAAGGCAATCAAGAAAAAAACAAGAACAAAATCTTAGAGGAGCTGCTGCTGATTAAGGTGCCTGGACACAGTTTTTGAAGTTGTATATGGTGGTGAAGCAACTTCACATGAATCCTTAGTCTTCCTAACTAAGAAAAAACTATAAAGCAGCAGACACATTTTTTTCCAATAGCTATTTAGCCCAATGATATGATAGGATATAAAGTAATTATCATGCTTCATGTTTACCATAAAGGGTGAAGAAACTTTTCACTTGCCAAAATTCAGCAAGAGTTGTATAAATAAGGGGCGCATGGGGGGGCTCAGTTGGTTAAGCATCTGACTTCAGCTCAGGTCATGATCACACAGCCTGTGAGTTCAAGCCCCACGTCGGGCTCTACACTGACAGTGCACCTGGAGCCTGCTTTGGATTCTCTATCTCCCGCTCTCTTTCTATCCCTCCCCTGCTTGTGTGATCGCTCGCTCACTCTCTCTCTCTCTCTCTCTCCCTCTCTCAAAAATAAATAAATAAACATTTTTTTTTTAAAAAGTCATATAAATAAAACATAATTTAAGGTGGTGAACAGAGCTATGGAGAAATACAACATCCTATTTCTACTTTCTCACTGTTTAGGGAACATTAAACTAATACATATATATTTTAATAAAAAATATACTTTTGTTCCACATCTTAGTAAGTTCATGATCCAGAAAGGGAGAAAGGACACGGAGAGGAGAGGAGGGGAAGGAATGAGGTGGGGGAGATGGAGAGAGACTGATTTTGTGGCTTTGCAACAGCCCCCGAGTCTCGGGACACAGCTCTCGGGGTGCTGTGGCCTGTGTGCTGGCAGAGTGAGGGCTGGCTGTAAGGGAAGTGAACCACAGCACTTCTGAATCCCTTTCCGAGTAAACAATAAACACTTGATTTTATAGGGACTTTTCATTTGTGGATAATGCGAAGCCATGTTTTTCAAGTAAGCAATCAAACAATTTTATAGTAAAATACCTAACAAGTACTTAGGACAATGCCAAGCACAACAGGGGGGAAAATACTTACAAAACAGAACATGACCCCAAGTACTCAATTAGCTTATAGTTTAGGTGGGAAGCTGAACAGATGAGTATTCCAAGAATAACCTAAGAGGGTAGGATGATGAACAAATGTGACACTATGTCTAAGACCTAGGCCTGAGGTGCTCTCTGAAGGTCTAAGGCTTCCGCTGACTCTCTTCTAGGCAGTAACAAGAGGAGTTACTAGGAGGAGTTATAACTGTAAAGGAGTTACTAGGAGGAGTTACAACTGTAAAGGAGTTACGAGGAGGAGTTACAGCTATAAAGGAGTTACTAGGAGGAGTTATAACAGTAAAGGAGTTACTAGGAGGAGTTATAACAGTAAAGGAGTCACTAGGAGGAGTTATAACTGGAAAGGAGTCACTAGAAAGAGTTACAGCTGAAAAGGAGTCACTAGGAGGAGTTACAGCTGTAAAGGAGTTACTAGGAGGAGTTATAACAGGAAAGGAGTCACTAGGAGGAGTTATAACTGTAAAGGAGTTACTAGGAGGAGTTACAACTGTAAAGGAGTTATGAGGAGGAGTTATAACTAGAAAGGAGTCACTAGGAGGAGTTATAACTAGAAAGGAGTCACTAGGAGGAGTTATAACTAGAAAGGAGTCACTAGGAGGAGTTATAACAGTAAAGGAGTCACTAGGAGGAGTTACAGCTATAAAGGAGTCACGAGGAGGAGTTACAGCTATAAAGGAGTCACTAGGAGGAGTTACAGCTGTAAAGGAGTCACTAGGAGGAGTTATAACTAGAAAGGAGTCACTAGGAGGAGTTACAGCTGTAAAGGAGTCACTAGGAGGAGTTACAGGTGTAAAGGAGTCACTAGGAGGAGTTACAGCTGCAAAGGAGTCACTAGGAGGAGTTACAGCTGCAAAGGAGTCACTAGGAGGAGTTACAGCTGCAAAGGAGTCACTAGGAGGAGTTATAACTGGAAAGGAGTCACTAGGAGGATTTACAGCTGTAAAGGAGTTACTAGGAGGAGTTACAGCTGTAAAGGAGGTACTAGGAGGAGTTATAACTGGAAAGGAGTTACTAGGAGGAGTTATAACTGGAAAGGAGTTACTAGGAGGAGTTACAGCTATAAAGGAGTCACTATGAGGAGTTACAGGGAGGAGTTACAGCTGTAAAGGAGTCACTAGGAGGAGTTATAGCTGTAAAGGAGTCACTAGGAGGAGTTACAGCTGTAAAGGAGTTACTAGGAAGAGTTATAACTAGAAAGGAGTTACTAGGAGGAGTTATAACTGGAAAGGAGTTACTAGGAGGAGTTACAACTGTAAAGGAGTTATGAGGAGGAGTTACAGCTGTAAAGGAGTCACTAGGAAGAGTTACAGCTGTAAAGGAGTCACTAGGAGGAGTTATAACTGGAAAGGAGTTACTAGGAGGAGTTATAACTAGAAAGGAGTTACAAGGAGGAGTTATAACTAGAAAGGAGTCACTAGGAGGAGTTATAACAGTAAAGGAGTCACTAGGAGGAGTTACAGGTGTAAAGGAGTCACTAGGAGGAGTTACAGCTGTAAAGGAGTCACTAGGAGGAGTTACAGTTATAAAGGTTGAACAGAGGCTTAAAGATGAAGAAGGTTCTTCATCTTCATGAAGAAAACTCTCATTTCTTGATTTCTGAAGTAAGGCCTAGCACACCAAATTTAAACAGCCCTTGAAATACTGCCACAGAAGACTTTAAAGCCTTGTTGCATTTAGGCAACTAGAGACAGTGGCTGTACTTGCCCCAGAGACAATGCAGTCAAGCAGAGAGATAAGCAAGAGGTTCCCCATATCTGGTCTACTGCTTGGAGCTGGATGCTCTTCCTGGATGAAGGAAACAGTGATGGACAATGTCCTCTCTCTAGACCTCTGAACTCAGGGCCTGGTTTCTCTCGTCTCTGATTACAACCTGGGATTCAGTCTGATGAAAAGGAATACGGAAGCAAACACTTGGTCAGAATAATATTATTAGTGAAATCGGGACACTGCGTTCTATTGCTTCAGTGTGAAAATGAAACTGAAACAGAAAAACAAATCCAAGACCTCTGCAAAATGTAATCAGCTTCTAGTCACGTGAAAGAACCAAGGAAAGCCAATTACCAACTGAACACGACTTCTTCATGGACTTTGAAGAATTGTTTTAATCCACCACAAAAAGAAAATGAATTTGAAATTGGGTGGGGAATGAGAAATCAGAGTTAAATCAAGCCTTGATTTTCGTGAAATCCTTAAACATTTTCTTACTTTTGTGTAATTTTAAGATTGTATAAGACATAGCGGTAAGAACTCGTTCTCCTTCAAAGATGTAGATATCCCATATTCTGAGGTTTAGTGTAAAGGGAGTCTATAATTAAAAACAAAACAGAGATAAGATTAACAGCTCACCCTCATCTGGTATTTATAATTTTATGATTGGGCTTTGTAAATGAATACTCACACGATCAAGGAAACACTGAAAAAACCATTTCATTGTGTAAAAACTTGTGTAGATTTCTTGAGAGTCCTGAAAAAAACAAAGACTTCAAATTTTTGGATTGCGGCAAACAAAATATGACAATCTAATACTAAAAGTTAGGAAAGCTGTTGGGAGGTGGCTGTCAAAACTAAACAAAACCATTTTATTCCAAATCCTTTTCATGCTGGAGTATTTCTAGTTCTTTTCTCTTCTTGCTCCCTCTCTTTCTCCTTCAATTTCACTTCTGGAAATCACCCTAAGAATAAATCCTTCTCATACAGGATTATAATATGTTTTGATTCTCTAGAATACATTTTACAGTGAACTAACTCCGCTTCACTAACTTATCGTGCTATAGTCCAGCATATATATGGTTCACTAAGGATGTCAGTATGAACCTTAAAGTACTTTTGGTGCCATAAAAAAAGCCTCCAAAATTACTGAGAAATCATGTATCTTTAAAAACTGTATTATTTGTATATATCATCTGCAAAGAAGTGGTTTGATTCCATGAGTTAGGGCTGTGATAGTTCATCAGTACTAAATTTCACAAATCTCGGGGCGCTTGGGTGGCTCAGTCGGTTAAGCGTCCAACTTTGGCTCAGGTCATGATCTCGTGGCTCATGAGTTCGAGCCCCGCGTCAGGCTCTGTGCTGATAGCTCCGAGCCTAGAGCCTGCTTCAGATTCTGTGTCTCCCTCTCCCTCTCTCTGCCCCTCCCCGACTCACGCTCTGTCTCCCCTTCAAAAATAAACATTAAAAAAAATTAAATTTCACAAATCTCATGCTCTTCAAACACCTGGCGATGACACGTGGATAGGAAATGAACTGGATAACATTGCAAATCAATCAAGTAATTGGGACCAAAAGCTGCACTCAATTCCTCTAGCTTCATTCCTGGTTTAAGTGGGTGTAAGTCAATGTCACATCTACCTACCAAGTGTTGCTTAAGCTTGGATAGAAATTTATTCAGTATTTTTTCATGATGTTCTTGAAACCTCAAGAGTTTAGGAAAACCTTGAACAAAAAAGCCTAGAATACAAACATAAAAAACATTGTTTTTCATAAACAATACCAACAAAAATGCCTCTTTTAAAATACAGCACACTGCTTTCATTTTTAACTGTCAGCAACAACAAAAATCCAGGAGTTAGTAAGATATTTGTCCTCCCCAGCAAGGAAATAATTGCACATGAGCTCTGGGTAATGAAACTTGTGGTCTAGCATTTGTTTGCCAAAGATCTCCTATAAACTTGTAAAAATATAAAAGAAGACAATATTTCTGAATTAAAAAGGAAACTTAGAAATTAAGAAAAAAATGAAAACTGAAGCCACTTATCAGGATTATCTGTTCTCTTAAAGTAGCTTAAACGCACAAATCTTTTTAAATTTCCTTTTTTTAATTTTATTTAAAATCAAGTTAGTTAACATACGGTATAACATTGGTTTCAGGAGTAGAATTTAGTGATTCGTCACTTACATATGACACCCAGTGCTCATCCCAACAAGTGCCCCTGAATGCCCCTCACCCACCCAATACCCCTCCGGCAACCCTCAGTTTGTTCTCTGGATTTAAGAGTCCCTTATGGTTTAAAGGCACAAATATTTTATAGGTTATTCGAATCTTGAGGACTTATTTTATTTTACTGTCAATGTACTACATAACAAACATTACTTTTTTCAGGCTTACTCTAACAACTTCATTAGTACTGTGGTTCCAAAGTTTTTGTCACTTTTAATCCCTTCTGTAAGTGATATCAGCTAAGACATTCTGGCACTATACCATCAACGTGATATCTAAAGTTGTAGTTTATCCCATCTGATTATACAATATAATCTATAAGATTTCTAGGAAGCAACAAATCATAAATGGTAAATTAGTACTGATTTTGTGTATTTATCTCATGGAACCTTACATGTATGTTTATTTCCAATGCATTAAAAAGGATGTATCCTCAACAGATGCATCATTTCTCCGATTAGTTATTTCCAGCCTGGGCTTTCTGCACCTTTGAAAGATGTTCATAGCTGTCCTCTGGTTTTAAAAAAGAATCCAGAGGAAGGACCATGTGTCATACAAGCCCTTCTTGCATATTCATGATGCATAAGAGCTTCTTAATGTTTCTAACAAGTTTTCTAAACTAAAGAAACTTTGTTTAGCTCTCTCCGCCAGACTTAGTTGATTTAGAGTCCATCTTTTTTTCCACAGAACATCTGTTCCCAAAAATTAAAACTGTGTTCCTCCAAGAACCCAAGAGACATGCTTTTGGGACACATTGCTTTACAATCTTTGGGGAAGGACTATTTCTTAACAGATTCTCAGTTTTCTAAGGTACTTGGAAAAATTTCCAGAGATTGAGATTCTATGCCTCCCATAGTAACATTTTCCAGGGAAATTAGGTCATAAAAAAAAATCTGTATCTGTTCCACTTTCCTAGTCAATTTGATAAGAATGGGAACTGGAAGAATTTCAGGAAAAAGTCTCATTTTGAAAAAGGCAATGCCCCTCAGTAATAAACACCAGCTCAAGGATACTAACATTTCTTCCCTTGTTAGTAATGTCCCGGACTTGGTATTTTAAAAATCTCATTTTCTTCAGCCCTCACTTTATTCTACATATTTCTAAGTGATATCACTATCATACAGGAGATGCAAAGAACCAAGGCAATCTTTAGTTATAAAATCCCGTCGGCAGACCTAGAAGCAAGTATCTCTAAGTACAAACTTACCCACAATAATGACCTAAGCTGCACAACAAATGCAAACATTAGGATAGTAAGAATATGACTTTACAGGTTAGACTGATGACAACTGCTAAAAGTAAGCTTTCAGGTATGTTTGAAAGAAAGGACTTCCCTGAAGTTGGGCCGTCTTCCACATGATCGCATACTACTGAGACTGTAACATCCCTTATCCTTCACAGGATGACCAACACCATGGTGAGGCAAAATAAAGATGGATAAGGGACAGTTATTTTTCTTCAAGATGCCTTTTCAAATGACTGTCTGTTGGAAGGCAGTTCAATTATGCTTCATCTTACTTCTTACTTTTGGAGTCTACTGATGGGATACTAAGTGTCCAGAAATACCAAATTATCATTAGGAGGAGGAGTAGTAATAGCAGTCATTAAAAAAAAAAAAAATTCACGAGGAAAACTGAGGGAGATAGCCAACACGCGGGCACATACACACACACACACACACACACACACACACACACACACACAATACCACCATAAAAAACCACATGGTAAGAATGTAAGATTTAATTAGCTTATAGTCCTAATTCTGAAAATGTTAAATTATCACTTTAAATATGTGGCAGGTTCCTCACCTCATAAAGCTTACTCACAAATCGAAATAGATGATCCATTTCTTAAAGTGATTCATGTTAAAAATGTTTTTAATTCGGTATTATCACATGGATGACACTGGGAACATAATTTTGCATTACGTGGGCAAATGGCATTTTTATTTCTGAGAGAAGTTGCAATCCAAACTCTCTAAAATTTCTTGTACATGTTTGGCAGATATAGGAAAAAGGTTATTAAAAACAATCTTCTAACCTGAGAATCAAAAACTCATGCAAGTTTTGAGATATTAAATAATAAAGTACCCACAGCATGCTATCAGCAGCCTTTTATTGTCAAACGGAATCAATTTTATGGCTAAAAGAAGTAAAGCACGCATTTCACTGAAATGAGAACTGCATGACAGTCTAAAAGTTTTGGTCAAAAGGCATCTTTTATTTCTCCCGGTAACACAGCTCTTCCTAAATTCCTCCAAACCTAAACTAGTTTCTACCGACTGGGGGCAGGTGAGGACAGAATTTCAGAATGCCAACAGTATACCTCAAGGTAAACACAATGGATATGAACGAGAACAGAAATGTTTAGCAAAGTTCAGTAAAGAAGGGGGAAATAAGAAATGACTCACGAACACTAATTAGCTGAACAAGCTCCCCGACATTAAGTTTTTGTCCTTAACCCTAACAAGCATCTTCCAAAGTTTGACTCTGTTTTAATTTACCTTTTTCTCCCTTCTTCCTTGTTTATTGTTTTTTGTAAACTCTGGGGTTTTCTTACCATGCATGGCATGTTTGGGGCCTGAGAACAGTTTGACCAGGGCCCAGAAGGCATCCTCTTCATTCATGTACATGAGGAGCAAAGCCGTGATCTGGCTCATCCCCTGACAGTATCCAACTTCCTGAAGGTAAACGAGAACAAAGAAACTGGGGGTTTTCAGATCAGATCACATGTATACGTGCATATAAAAACTTGCCCTATAAAATAATCAGAAAATGCTTAAACACATTAAATAATGGGCAATTCTACAGATAAAGACTACAATTTTTACAACATTGAGCTATATGCTATGAAAGAATAAATTTGTATTCAAGAATAAATGTAGAAATGTGGACAAAATCTAAAGCTACATGTATTTTTATTATCCCCTATTCAATACCATTATGCCTTCCGTAAAGAGTGCTAAGTTTATTTTTCCTTTATATGTAAGATTCTCAGTTCAATACTCCTCTGCTCCCCAGACTCCCTGCTTACAATGGGGCCTTAGGGCTTCATGTTTGTGCTCCATGAACCAAAGCTGCTGGAGTAGAAGAGGTCACCTGACCCCAGCTGCACTGACTAATCACATACTCTCTCCAGGAGATCTGTAATCAGATGGTGGAATGCATTTAAAAAGAATGGTCATGTTGAGTCTGTGGGTGCTATTTTAGCCATGGGAAAAGTGAAAAGTAGGCAAAGAAAGGAATCTGGAGAGAGAGAGAGGGGGACAAACAGTTTAGAGATAATCAGAGTAACCATGTGGCCCCAGAGTGGAAAAGACAGAGTAGAGCTATCTTTTTCAGTCAAGTCTTCTCACTCTCACTGTCCAGCTCCAAATTCCATGAGGCCCAACCACTGCTTCATTTCTATGAAAAGGCCTTTAATAAACTCTTTAACTTGCCCTAGCTTGAAATTTCTCATAACCTAAAGGCTTTAATGTAATGGAAATTACACACCCAAGATTCAAGGTTGTCTTCCTTAGAACCCAGTCAATAAGCATGTATTTAACATCCACATTAGGTTCAACACTAAGTGATCTTTCCCCAAATTAGTATCCTCCCCTGAGTTATAAATACGTTAAGAGCAACACGGCCCATTAGGAAAAGGTTTCCTCTGAGCCTGCTCCTGGGCTTGGCAAGTAGGTCCAGATGTCGCCTGTGTGGACCTCACTGAGTGAACGAAACGTGAGACTCAAAGGCAACCTAGGGCCCAGAGGTGGTGAGGAGTGATCAAGGGTCAAGCAAAAATTAATCTGCCCAATGACTCTCTAAACTTCTAGCCCTGCTCATTCTCAGCGCTACTGTGTAAAATAAAAACAAGAAAACAACATCGCAAAAACAACAGAACAATCCAGAGAAAGAGGGGATAATGAGAGATTCACTGGCATGCGGTGGTTTTCCCCACTTCCAAATCGGCTCTGTTCTAAGACCCCAGGGTTACCAGAGGGGCCTTGAAAAGACCCACAGAGGAAGGGGGAGACCCAAGAGTTCCTCCAGCTCCTCACAATACAACTCAAAGAGCTGTGGGTGGGTGTGCTCAAACTTACCGTGTTATAAATCGAATACGCAGCAAGAACATGGAATAGTGATTGTTGCCTAGAGAAAAGAGAATTTATATTGAACACAATTTACTTATTTCACACATTTTTAAAATTATAAACTTAAACAAATAAACAGTTTGCCTGAAAAAAGATAATCTAAACAAAATCACTATTGTAACCAAGAAATGACCCCCAGCTCAAATGTGAACAATACTCTATACAGTCTAAATGTAAGGCTAGATGACATTCAATCTGATAAACTTTACACCAAAACACACAAAGAGCTTCACAATCTCTTACATTTGTTGCCATCCTTCACTGAACTACTCTCACTATATAATCATCCCCAAGGGAGCAGCCAGCTTGCTAGAACCAGGGAGGCCTCGTGAGGCCTCAGTTACAGTGCCTGCTCAGTACGATCCCTGCAGGGCTGGGCAGCACCGTGTGGGAGGCTCTATGTGCTCTCAGTGAGCCCCACTATGTGGTGCTGTCTGTCCCACAGCCAGGATGCTGGGGTCCAAGATTCAAGGGGCAGAAATGGGGACGGCTCTGCTCACTATGATCCCTACTGGTCCATAGGCAAAATGTTTGCTTCCCGTCTCATCGGCCTTAAGCTCTGCTGGTCTAGGAGTCCTCGTTCAAAGGGAGAAATGTTTCCACCAAGAGACACAGTGATTCCACTGAACTGGAAGTTGAGAGTGCCACCCAGCCACTTGGGTGGCTCTGAATCAACAGCCAGGAGAGGAGGCTGACTGTACTGGGTGGCGTGGTTGATCCTGGTTACTAAGGAGACACTGAGTTGCTTTACACAGTGGATGTAAGGAAGACTATGGCCAGAACACAGGAGAATACTTAAGGGGTCACTTCAGTATAACAAACCTTGCAATTAAAGTCAATGGAAAAGTACAGCAATCTAATTTAGGCCGGACTGCTAATGGTCCAAAATTAAAATTTAGGCCCCTCCACCAGGGAGAGAACCATGACCAGGTGTGGTACTTGCAGAGGACAAAGGGAATATGAAATGTGTACTGGAAACCAGCCACAACCACATGTCCAGTCACAGAAATGACAGTTGTCACTGTTCTGAGCATTTCTTATTTTGGCATGAACGTGTGTGTGTGTGTGTATTTAAAAATATTTTTGTTTTCCTCCTTCCTTTTCCCTTTTCATCTAACATATTAGCTATATTAATCAGATATATTAATAATACTTAACTTTACATCGCAGTATTTAGGTTTTAGAATATCAAAGCAAAAAAGTAACCGTCACCAAGGACTTTGCATCCTCTTGTGGGGAAAGGACTAGCATAGTTTTAGCCTGGGCAAAATAGTTCAGTCCTAGGTAAAATCATGTCAGGCAAAAGTATGACCTTGTATTATCTGTATTTGGAAACAGAGTCGACAAGGATACACTGTCACAGTCAGCTTTATGTGTCACCTTGGCTAGGCTACAACTCCCAGTTACTCAAAAGCTAACCTGGGTGTTACTGAAAGAGGCATTTTGTAGATGCGATGACAATCTATAATCAGCGAATTTAAGTAGGGGCGATTGTCCCAGATAGTCTGGCTGGGCCTGATCCAATCAGTTCAAAGGCTGGAAGAGCCAAGGTGAGGCTTCCTTGAAGCCGCTCTTCCCGTGGAAAGCAGCCCGGCTTGTGCTCAGGAGTGCCAGCCTGTCCTTTCTGATGGCCTGCCGCCCACAGGGGACGTGCCTAGTCAGCCCCCACTATGTATAAACCAACTCCTCTCAATAAATCTCTGAATACACATCTCTCACTGGTTTCTGTTTCTCTTGTTGAACTCTAGCTGATTCTGAGGTCAACAAAACTATTCCTCTAGCTCGTAAACTGTAGTACTCATTCATTCATTCATTCCTCTTTCTTGTTGTTTCAGCTATGCACTGGGGTCAGACTAGAGGGATCTATTTGTCACTGACATGGTTCTCCGAAAGTAACACAATCTCTAATTTCATTATTAAGATTGTAATAAAAGTAGCTACTCTATTTTTAAGCATTTTTGGATCATAAAATGATTCTTTATCAACTGTATGGCATCTACTATGTCAAAGGTAAAAAAAATTTCAGTTAACCTACATCCTAAGTTTCATACAACACGGACCAAACGAGCTTAAACTTTTAGGACATACATTAAAATTATAGTTCATATAAGACATTCTACTCATTCATGTTTTAAGTTAACGAAGACTTTAATAAACACTATTTATAAATGCCATTTATATTTCGTAACATTTAAGTTTACTTACTTAACACCGTATCTGTCTCTAAACATGATATGGTCCCTAAATGTGCGGTTGACATCAAGGTCTATTTGTCTGATGTCAGGTGAACAGCCCCGTGCTCTGTGCTTTAATTTCTGAAGAGAAAAAAGAGAAGAAAGCACATTTTTATGAAAATCCATCATTGAAAATAATTCTCATTAAAATAAATCATACCATAATTCTCATTTAAAAACCTGTTTTCGTTTAGGAAAATTACGCCCGTGATTCACCACTGAATATGAAAAGACACAGAATGGGTCCCTCCCACCCATTCCTGGTCTCCCTCAGTCTCGTCTTCTCCTCTTCCCACCACCTTCTCCCACCCATCTTAACCACACAGATTTTAATTTTGAAGGAAGAACTTTCCCGAGCTTGTGCTGCTCAGACTATGTAAAAGCTCTTCACAGCTGAGCCACGCAGTCCACTAGGATTTCATTTTTCTTTCCAGCACAATATTTTTGTTTTCCTTCGAGCTAATCATTGCCTTCTTTCTTGATTTGCTTCATTTTCTACATGCTTGTTGCTAATCCAATCCCCAACTCACTTTAAAGTCCCTCTGGCGCTGCTGCAGTGGGAAAGGTCCTCTCCCGGTTCAACTTCCTGTGGCGTCTCTGCCACAGCCTTCTGACCTGCTCCAGCCCTGGGCTCCCGGACCTCACGACCCGCTGCACAGCTAGGGTGCGGGGCTGTCCCTTCACCCTCGGCTGGGCCATCCTTCGCTGGGGCCCCATTTCCTGGGTTTCACATCTTCTTTCTCGGCTTATTCCCTTGTGCCGGAGGAGCACAGCCTCCAGTAGCCCCTGTGGAAGGGTGTATGGAAGGTACATTTTTTTGAAACTTTGAATGTCTGATAATTCTACCTCCTTCTTACTGGCCTGGCTGTTTTAGAATTCTAAGCTGGAAACTATTTTTGCTCAAAAGGCACTGCCTTTACTGTCTTCTAGAGCTTGCAGTGTTGCGACTCTAATTCTGGTTTCTTTGTATGAAATCTTTCTCTCTCAAGAAGTTTGAAGGCATTTTTCTCTCCACATTCTGAAACTTTACATGGCTGTGCTGGATTTGTATCTATTTTTATCCACAGGGTTGGGCACTTGATGGATCTTTTCAATCTTATCAACTCGGACTCGTCTCTCAGTTCTAAGTAATTTCCTCAGTAATTCCCAGCGTCGATTTCCTCACACCTCCCTGCTGCATTCCCGTTTTCTCTTTCTGGAACTCTTGCTATCACAGTGTGGGATCTCCTGGGCTGTCGTTTAATTTTCTTATTTTTTCTCTATGATTTTCCATCTCTGACTTAATCATCTACTTTCTGGGAAGCTCCTTCAACTGTTATTCTCAAACTTCTCTAAAATCTTTCATTTCTATTATGATTTTTATAATTAATAAGCTCTCTGTTGTTCTTAAAGATTCCTTTTCATAGCATTCCATACTTGCTTTATGGATGTAATTTCTATTTTTATCCCTCTGAAGATATCTGTGATGTTTTCTGTTTTTTTTAAGTTTTCATCTTGCTCTCTAGTCTGTTCCTTACAAGTTTCTTTTTTCCATTTGTTCTCGTTTGTCTTTCATGTTAGCTCCTTTCCTCAAATGAACAGTGGTACAGCGCTGTCTACTTCCATGTAAAAGGCGAACACTAGAAGCTGACGGAAAGCTCTGTGTGCAGAGGTGGGGCTTCACCACCGCGTCTTCACTGCAGAGGGATGTGGCTGGGCAGCTTTACTGGGGGGCCCCTGAAGCCAGTATGTCTGGGTTTATTTTCTTGGGTTGGGCAGGTCCCCAGAGAAGTCTCTTCCGGTCTCCTGTCGGGAAGACGAGCACCTGGCGGCCAATGTCCAGGGGGTACGGGGGAGGGGGGGAGGGGAAGAAACTGGGATGCCCCTGGTGCAGGACACGCGCTCTTCCGTGCCCTCGTCACAGAGGCCCCACCCTCTGCGATGTCTGGGTCCTCGCCAGTCCAGAGGCCTCCGGTTCATTCTCTCCAAATAGCAGACGTCAGTCTCAAGCAGAGGGCCCTTGGGGCTCTGACAGCTTCTGCCACAGACTCTGAACCACCTCCAGTGTTTGCAGGTAACCCCCACGCCCAGAGGTACCTGGAGTTGGCAACTAGAACAGCTTTGGGAGACTCTGAGCCATAAATCAGGGTGCGTCTCCCTCTTCCCACAGCCAGCCGAGGATTTCGTTTGCTCGGGTCTGCTAAATTGACTACATGTTTGTCTGAATTTTGGTTTCCAAAAATGGGCAGCTATTCTCTCCTCCCATTTTCGTATTCCCTGTGGGCTTGCCTTTTCAAAAACTCTCTGCTGTCAATTTAGTGGCATTTCAGGGAGGAAGGGAGCTAAGTGAATATGTTTAATCTCCCAAGTTTAACTAGATGAGAGATTAAAATTTATATTAATCTATACTTAACCATGCTTAAGTATAATTAAGCATCTACATACATTATACTGACTCATTTACCATGTACTGGTGCCTATCTATATATTAATATATCTATGTCTATCTATACGTATATCTGCCTTAACAACTCCAGTGAACATATATAAAAACATAACTGCTAATTCCTGACTTCAGCTAAAAGTAGAAAGAAGTAGAGTATCTGGAATATGAGTGTAAGTGTTAAGTGTTTCATGACTATGTATACTCTTGGGTTCTGAGGCAGGAGCTCAGAGAAAGGCAGTTTCTCTCACTTTTAAAGTCATGACAAGTAACTGTGGTCTGCTTCAGAGTCTTAAATACGGAGGACGATATTTATAGTACTGTATTAGAATGACATGACTACTAAAATGTTACTGTACACTATTGCTGATAAAAGTTGGTCTAGAAGATATTCAAAATTTAGTTTAAAAATGATAATCTGTTCGTATTTGTCCTTTAATTTTTTTAAGGGAATTGGCAAGTAAAAGGTTTCAATTATTGTCCTACAGGCCTCCTGGCAAAAAATGAGAAGTCAAAGACAAAAAGAAATGTTTGATAGAACATGAGAAAATAGTTCAAAGGCAGAACACCCAAACACATCTATAGTATCAATCAGTTTCTCTATAGGACAAGAAAATCCAACATAAAAAGGCCTCAAGACAGAAGCAAATCCCAGTTAAGCAGTAAAAAAATAATAACGGGTCAGAAAGATGATGTCGTCACCCATTTACACACAAGTGTACAGAATATAGGAAATCAAGCATTTTTCTTACCCCAGCACAAGGAGGGAGGGCAGCTTCTATAGTTATCTGTGGGACTAGGTGGGCTGAGACCCAGGAGTGTCACAATACAAAATACACATTTCATTTCAAACAAGTCGGACCCACTGACCCTATAAACCTGAAGGCGGAAGTACAGCGGAAAACATTACACGCAAATGCAGGACAGCCCTGTGAGGTGGGCCAAGGAGACTCCGAAGCCCCCCGAAGGCTGCAGGAGAGGCAGTTAACCACAGTGGACTGAACTGCTGACCATGAGACAGATCACGGACACAAGAGGGACAGATGACACTGAGGTACAACAAAGGGAAAAGAATACGGGGACGTGGTAGATGAGAGCGCCAACTCAGGAGCCGGGACAATCTCACCCACCCGAGAAAAATCTCAGCAGTTCTATTTCTAGTGAAGTTCCAACTTAAAGAGGGCAACTCACACCATCCTTAGAGAGAGAGAGAGTGGGAAGGAACGGGAAAGGCGGACCATCCAATAATGATGTCGGGAAGACTCAAAGAGTAAAAAAAGAATTTGTGATCATGTTGGAAAGGCTAACCGTGAAAGCACTGATGGGCAAGTCATTTCTTTTGTTGTTGTTAGTGTACGACTGGCACGGACTAAATGGGTCTCTCGTGCTAACCGGTGCCCGGATCACTTTACTCCACGCAGGAAAAGTCTAAAACGTAACTGAAAGCACAGTGCTGCTACTAGTACCTGTGCTGGGTTGAACAGGCCCCTTCCCCAAATTCACGTCAATCCAGAGCCGAGAAATGGGACCTGATTTGGGAATTAGGGTCTTCGCAGATGTAATCAAGTTAAGATGAGATCATCTTGGATTGGGGTGGAGCCCAAATCCAGTAACTGGCGTCCTTATCAGGTGGGACACACAGACAGAAGAAGGCCACGGAGAAGGCCACATGAAGACGGGGCGGTACCGGGGCGTGCCCGGGGGCACCGGTAATCCCCGCAGTGAGGAAGGGGCAGGAAGGATTGTCCCCGAACCTCGAGAGAAACTCTGGTCCCACTACCACTCTGACATCAGACTTCCCTCCTCCAGAAGCGAGACAGAAGGCATTGCTGCTGTGGTGAGCGGTGTGGTTTGTGGCACTCTGTGCAGCCCAAGGAAACAAAGAGGCTAAGGAAAAGGAATCGTGTTCTCTCATTAACAGAACCAAACTTTAATGAGCACCTACCATACACCAGGCACACTGTTCTAGGTGCTGGGTTAGATTCTGTATGTTTTCTCAAGACGTCATTTTCAATACTGGCTCTAAAGCGATGATATTAAAAGCAAATACCTTATCAAAAGGCGAAAATAATTTGAAACTCTGACCTTAAGACATAAACCCATAGTCCATGTAGGGCCCAAACAATCAATTTAAATTTTTTTTAACGTTTTATTTATTTTTGAGACAGAGACAGCATGAGCAAGGGAGGGTCAGAGAGAGAGGGAGACACAGAATCTGAAGACAGGCTCCAGGCTCTGAGCTGTCAGCACAGAGCCCGATGCGGGGCTCGAACCCACAAACCGTGAGATCATGACCTGAGCCGAAGCCGGACGCTCAACCAACTGAGCCACCCAGGTGCCCCCCAAACAATCAATTTAAAAAGCGTTTCAGACACACAAAATAAGTAACTTTTGAAATTAACCAGTATTTATTATGTTTCATCTTGGTAAAATTTTACACACACACACACACACACACACACACACATTATATGAAAAAGAAAAAAAAATCAAGAGTATTCCAAAGCTCCTTTTTATGACTGGTATTGTTTTTAAATTATAAATAATTTTCTTTCATCCATCGTATTCTACTTTAGTCCATTTATGTACATGTTCTGAGGAACATGTTTCAGAATGATTTTTAGATATATGCTTCCTATTCCTTTCAAACACTGATATAAAAGTTAGGGTTAGAAAGGGTATCGCTGGAATGACAAGGAGGTAAATTTAACGCATTAGCTAATTTAAGGAAAGAGTTAATCATCACGGAGTCAAAAGTTTGACTTTTTATTAATAAATAACCAAACTTAGAAATACCCACTAATCTTAGAGGAAAATTGTTTTCTCATGCTCAGCAGGAAACAGTCAAGCCCCTACAGGCAGCTGTTCAAGAAGGTAATTCTGCTATTTTCCCACGATGGCCGCGAGGGCCACCGTTGATGCCTTTAGTAACCCCGCACTGCAAACAGGCAGCGACCACCAGGTGTGAGTCCACCTTCCTCACGGATAGGCCCCAACACTGATCATTTCAAGTACGCGCAAAGCCCTGGAGACTGACTGATATAGAAAATAACATTATTTGTTTGAAAGTTAGGAAGTAGACTGCACTAAACAAAACAATCAAGAGAACAGACTTACAAAACTCAATGTACGATAATTTTAATATAACTTCAAAGGACATCAATATCTTACATCACCTTGAAAGAGAAAGGAAATGGGTTTACTTTTCAGTTTCAAAACAAGTTAGCTTTCGATACTCACACTATAAAGGTCTCTTGTTTCTTCTTTCATTTTAGGGATCTCCAGAAGGAGGGCCCAGACTTCGCCTCTGAGCTGGAGTGGGATTCCTTTGTAAATTCTCCTATGAAACTTATTAAAAGAAACATAAATTGAAGGTTACAAATGACTGAATCTTAGACTGATCCCTCCAATCAACTAATTAACATCTGTTAGTCCTTTATTTTCAAAGTATCCATGACAGATGATACACTTTGACATGGTGCACGTGGATCCTATCATCTCCACTCTTCCGATCCGGACAGGGAGACAGAGATAGAAAGAAGACACAGTAAGGAGGTGGTAAGTGTGCCTAGTGCATTAGTATTTTCATACCATTACAAGGGCGCCCCTCACACGGCATGAAAGCATAGTCAATGCTCTTCTTTGGGCGTGGGCATCTGATTTACACATTCTCCGTTGATATAAGTAACTAGTTATGCACTTTCTTCCTCTTCCCCCATTCGCCTAAAAGGCTCCAAATAACAAAAAGGTTGCCCTGTCCCAGGAGTGTTCTCATGGAGTGTAGAGGACACTGGAACCCCTAATACCTCTTCCTGCAGCAACCCCTCTCTGGGGCTCTCCAGAACGTGTCGACGTAACGTATCCTGTCTAGCTCACAACTCAGCCAACTCCACCCTCAATCTTCAGTTCTCTCCCCGACTCCTGCCTCCCTGTCCCTCCCCTGCCATCCCCCTCTCTTTCTCTCTCTTTCTCTCTTTCTCTCTCTCCCTTCCTCTCCCTTTTCTCTCTCCTCTTTTCAATTGCGGTAGTTCTTCAGGAACACCTTGCCATCACTTTTGAATGAAATGAAGAATAAAGCGTCAGCTTCATCAACTCTTTGGATCCTTGTGTGCTTCTATCACTCTATGAATCTTAAGACTCTATATACTTCTCCATCTCCTCGTAATTGTCTCTTTTTTGCCTCAAGGCTAATTAATCAAAATAACATACAAATCTATTGTGGTCATTACAAAGCTGTGCATAATAAAACTTGAAACTTTGAAGTAAATGTCCAAACAAGGAAATGATTAAACAAATTATGGCAGAAATCTTAAGGAGTAAGGTAAGAATAGGTAAATAATTACTTTTACAATCAAAATAATATATGTTAATAGTATGTCTAAGAAAATCAGATGTACTTTCTAATAATTGAAATGCTGACAAGTTATGAACTAATAAGCAGAGGTTCACCTCCTACTACACACTACCTAGTTTTGGGAAATTAAAGCTTTAGTAATGAAGTCATGATGTAGCTTTATGAAACTGACTGTGGTTTAAAATGAGCAATACTGCAGAACAACTTTTACTGTGAAAGAGAGAATATTAAGAAGTTGATTCCTTAAGCAAATTCTGTACATAATTTCAGCTTTGTTCTTCTGGTATAAACACACTATGCCTCAAATGTGAAACAGCAGCAGACACTGACTAGAATCACCAACGTGTTAACTCATGCAGTCGCTCTAACGACAAGAATATATATGGAAAGGTTTTGAGTTAACTAGATGCTGCTACTTGGAACTTTTCTAAGTACTAAGTACTAAACACTGACCACCATTAATTGTAAACTGAATGTGGTTTAAAAAAAACAGTGAACTTAAGACTTACTTTACTAAAGAAAGTGTGCCATCTACATTCATTCCAAAGCTGTGATATGTATTATTACACTTTTAGAAGTATTTTCAAATTATCTGCCGCATTTGGAAAGATGCTGCACTATAAGCACCGGGTTTGAGCACAAGAAGGTGTGGACATTACTGCAAATGTGAAAAGGGAAATTTCAACAGTCAAGTGGAAGATGACGGCAGGCAAACAGTAACTTTGTTGAACTTGAATCTCCACGAGGCTGATGTTTTCAATGAATAAAAGAAGAGTTCCGACATGTATTTCTCAAACTATATTACTTGAAAAGACTTTAGACATTATTTTACTGTTTTCATTAAATTCTGTATTCAACAACTATACATAAATGTCCATTTTTCATCTTACAGTAAATCTAAAATTTAAAAAAAAAAGACGGTTTTACTTTTTCCTTTCAAGATGGATGGCTTTTTTCTCTCTTATTGTACTGGTCAGCCTCTCCAGTATAGTGCTGAACAGCAAGGGATGAGAATAAATATCATGTCTTGATACTGAGCTTGGGGAAAAAATTTACTCTTTCACCAGGGGAGTCTGATGCTACGATAGTTTTGTAGATGCCCTTGATCGTGTCAAAGTAGTTTCCTTCCATTCCAACTTAACTGAGAGTTTTTATCAGCAATGGATGTTTGATCTGTTAAATGCTTTTTCTACACCAATTCAGATGAAGTTTTTTTTCTTTTTTTAGCTTTTTAATATGTTGAATTACTTTAACTAATGTTCAGATGCTAAACTAACTTTGTATTCCTCAGAAAAACCGCACTTGGTCACGATTTGATGTGCTAAAAAAAAAAATCAAATGATGACTATATTAAGAAGAAATAAGAAACTTCAGGTAGAAAGAAAAAAATTAATGAACTCAGTGCTACTCTAGAATTAAAATGAAAAATGAGGCATAACTTTAACTGAGCATCTACTATGTGCAGGAAACTATTTTAAACTATTTATAATGTTGCTCCCATTTAATCACAACAACTCTGTAAGATGTTATTATCCCAC
>CM053571.1:119027395-119077324 GCA_028646485.1 Cryptoprocta ferox
CCCAATGTTCGTAGCGGCACTTTCAACAATAGCCAAATCATGGAAAGAGCCTAAATGTCCATCAACTGATGAATGGATCAGGAAGATGTGGTTCATCTATACAATGGAATACTACATGGCAATGAGAAAGAATGAAATCTGGCCATTCGTAGCAACGTGGATGGACCTCGAGGGTGTCATGCTCAGCGAAATAAGTCAGGTGGAGAAGGACAGATACCATATGTTTTCACTCATAGGTCTAACAGGAGAAACTTAACAGAGGACCATGGGGGAGGGGAAGGGGAAAATAGTTGGGAGAGGGAGGGAGGCAAGCCATGAGAGACTCCTGAATACTGAGACCAAACTAAGGGCTGATGGGGGAGGGGAGGAGGGGAAGGGGGGTGATGGGCGTGGAGGAGGGCACTTGTTGGGATGAGCACTGGGTGTTTTATGGAAACCAACCTGACAATAAACTATAAAAGAAAGAAAAAAACAACAACCAAAGACCATCTTTCCAAGACCACGGTGCACGTAGCTAGTAGTCGCTGTTCCACTCAAGTGAACTTACTAAAATACATGGATCAGAAAATATTAAGGAAATCCAAGAGCAGAAAGCATTAAAATAACGATAATGAAACTGTACTTAGAAGGGAAGCATAACATACAGAGGTCTCACCTCACCATGTTGCACACCTGAAACTAACATAATATTGTGTGTCAACTACATTTCAATTAAACTTAAAAGGAATATAAAAATGGATGTATCTGAAGTCCAAGCTTTAGGAGGTAGTGAAATAAAGCATATAAGCAAAGTCACATACATCAGGAAAAATTAAATTCTGAGACCCTAAGATAAATAAATTATGCTTATTGTTTTTCAACTACTCACACTGTTCTATCACAGACTGCCATTATGATAACATATTTTTCATCACAAATTTTCAACTATCACAGAAATTCTGGAAATTTTATAAAACGAAGTAGGAATTATGTCAAGTACAACAGTTACTAACAGAATTTGCTTACTCTCCAGAACACTAGTCCAGTTTACACTTGTTGAGAATCTTCTAACTGACAAAGTAACATCTTGTATTTTCTCTAACAGTCTGTAAAGGAGGCAAAGCAAGTGCTACTCCCCTTCAAATGCCGGGAGACCAGGGCCCAGAGAAGGGGCTTGCCGAGGTCAAAGAATTTCATCTTCTTATTCCTACTTCAGGCTACTTTCGCCAAATCACACTGCCTCTTAAGAGATCACAGCTTGAAATTAAGTAGTAGACTTCAGCAGAAGGTGATAGCTGTGTATTCCAATTCATAAAGGACTATCATTCATTCATTCTAAAAAGAAACTTTGTAATGACTGCTGGCTTTGTGGCCAACACTCACTAGGAACTATGGCCACGAACATGAAAAAGTTCTGCAGAACTCACTGGGTAGCAGTGAAAATAAATACGTAAGCAGATAATTGTAGCATCAACATGTAATCCTTTATTATAAAATAAAAGTCACATCTACTACTTGCTACCGAGCTGTCACACCCTGATGGGGTAAGTCGTGACAGTGCCGGACTCAGAGGGGGCCAGGGTGGAGCAGGAGAATGGTGGGCACTACACTGTCGAGACATGCAGGGGTGGCGAGTCCTCATGTCAAAGGGAAAACCAGAAAAAGCTTAGGAATAAAGGTGGTGGGGTAAGAGCAGTGAAGCTGCTGTGTGGTCACTTCTTACTGGCCCAAAAAGAGCGCTCTCATCTTGAGACTGTATCAGAGATACTGTAGTGGAAGAAGGGAAGCATGACTTCTACATGACAGAGCTAGGGAAGATCAATACTGAAGGAGACACAGGGATTTGCCAGGAAGGGGAAATGTGGGTGGAGATGACGGGGAGGAAATAATGAATCGAATAACAGTAACGACTTTAATAATAAAAGTTACGCTAACATTTTCTGATTATTAGGAGCCAGCATATGTGTTTCTATATCAATTTATTTCTTGCAATATTATCATGTTCTTCAAGAGGGAAGTATTATTATTATCATCCCCATTTTATGGATGAGAAAATTAAGGTGAAGAAAAGTAAAGTAACTAACTCAAAATCATAAAACTAATAAACTACAGAAGAACTGAAATTTACTTCAACTTCAGAGACCAGTTTTAACAACCTTGATATAAAATGTCTGTATGGTAGATTTAAACCGCATTTTAATATTCCAATTTGAAAAGTACTACCTTTAAAATTCTGTTAGAAATTTATGTTATGGATATGATACATCAAATCTTAAAGAAAAAATAAACTAAGGTTCCCTGAAATCTACCTTTGCTTCCAGTATCTTGTTCCCTTGCCAACAGAATCAAGTAGTCTATTTTGGTCACACAAATACTTTTAAAAATCATCAACTGAAAAACAATCCATCGGCTGACTTAACATTTTCAATACTTCTTTCTAACCTTAGTGGTGTGAAAGAGTGATGAAATGTGCCAACCCACATCATCATCGCAGCCAGTGAGTCAACTTCTCAGCCCACCCAATATAGCTCTCTTTGGGGGGCTTGCAAAACCCCAAGTGTACACCATGAAACCGAAGTTCACCCTGAGCTGCTGATAAGTCTTTACTGCCTCTCCATTTTCTTTCAGGTTCCCTGCTCCATTAGCTCCTTCACCTCTGCCTCCAGAGAGGCATGAGTCCCTCACGTCCAGATCTAAAAAAGTTGTTTGTTTGTTTGTTTATTCATTCATTCATTCATTCACTCATTCATTCACTTTGAGAGGGAGAGAGGGAAGGGGTAGAGAGAGGAAGAGAAAAAGCCGAAGTAGGCTCTAAACTGTCAGTGCAGCCTGATATCATGACCTGAGCCAAAACCAAGAGTCAAACACCTGCACGAGTGAGCCACCCAGAGGACCCTGGATCTACAAAAGCTTTAAACCATACACAAGGCCCTACTGTCTCTTATGACTCTATCCCACTTCCTCTGACCTTTTCTTGACAAACACCAAAGGGGAAAGCCAACATAAAAGATGGTACCATAAATGAACCCTTGAGTCTGGACGTGGGATCTCCTGCTTGTGACTAACAAGCTGTGTGACCTTGAGAAATTTATTTATAAACTTTGTGCCTCCATTTTCCCATCATAAAATAAAATGTTAATATGAGGTCCATTCAGTTATTTGACTTAAAACAAAAAAACAAGTGTATCTGTCAATAGGTACTAAACTGTGACACAACTTAGACACAACTACATCCCAACCAATTAAATCATAATGTCTCCGCTTAACAGAGGTAACTGAGGGGTGCCTGAGGGGCTCAGTTGGTTGAGTGTCCGACTCTTGATATGGGCTCAGGTCTGATCTCGAGGTTGTGGGATCGAGCCCTGCATCAGGCTCCAGGCTCAGCTTGGGATTCTCTCTCTCTCTCTCTCTCTCTCTCTCACTCACTCACTCACTCTGTCCCTCCCCTGCTCGCACTCACTTGCTCTCTCTCAAAATAAATAAACTTAAAAAAAAAAACACAGAGATAACTGCATTTAGCAGACTCTATTTTTCAAACCCAATACTACTCAACACTGGCACAGTGAAACTGAGAGACAGTGTTCAGGGTGAGAACACACAGGCAACACAAACAACCTTAATGGAAACTCTTTCTTTAAAGCTTGGTTCTAACAACTCCACTATTCTCTATCACAGCTATATCTTTATTTCAAGATATTTTTAGAAATTTCTTTGTATTACCATTATGTAAGTAAGGAATCTGTGGAGAGAAAACTTATACCTCCTCTCGGAAGAGAAGAAAAATATGTGCTACTTTTTGCCTCGGTACAACTTCAAACTAGGTATGAATTGAAAGCAGCAATTCTTTTAGAAGGTACATTCTGTTTCACATCAAATTGGACCATATATATCATCAAATAATTCCAGCATTATACTTGTGGGAAAGGGCTTTAAAATTACACATCAAAGAAACAGTTCTGTTAAAATCTCTCTTACTGGGAACTACATCAGCCAGAGTTGCTGTCAGAATAATGGCCAAGTCGAATTGCTCATTTTTACACAGGCTTACATACTTTCACAGATATATGTATACTAGAGAAGAACATTAAGCTGTATAATTCTACAAATATTTTACGGGACTGGATGGGAGATGAAAGGTAGGTGCTGTGCATCGACATTTACCCTGTAATCCCCACTTGAGCAATCTTTCCACGAGGACAGGGGGTAAAGTAGGTGTCAACTTTAGGTCAGTCTGGGCGACAGCATGATAATGAACAAGGGCACAGATGTTCCACCTCACATTCTACGCTAAACTGATCCCTCTCAGAAAACATCTTGAGTTCCAACCTTAATGCTGAAGTACACAGTTCATAAAATTGACAACCCCAAAATGAACTTACATCTGATGAAAATAAAATAATAAAAGAGTCTAACAGACTTTAAATAAGGGTATTTAGGACGCTCAGAAAGAAAAGGGACATTAGTCCTCTGAGATGCCCTATGACAAAAAGATTTCCACGGTCTAATAAGTTTCACTCAATATAAGGTCCCTCTTGAAGGTGTGGTCCCCCTACCACATGTTATAATATAGTACAGACTCTGAGGAGTCCTATAATAAAGGACTTAACTTTGCTCAACTTTGGTTCGTTCTGATATCCCCAACTTTATTTAACCAGAGAGCCCTTTTCTCATTTAAAAAAAACTTTTACCACCGTGAATTTCACAGCTTCCCAATGTATAAAGACTTTTGTGAGGAGACTGGTGATAGTAAATAGATGTGTATGTTGTTTTAATTGGCTTAAAACTTCACACCGACTGCACAGGGCAAAAAGATTTAAGGGGAGGTTAGCTAGAAGCTTTTGGAAAGAAGACTGCTCCTGCTTCAGGGAAAGCTTTGAGAGGCCAGCCCTCTTCCTGAGCAGTGTGACAACTGGGACTGCGGCAATGATTTTGATCCCACAGGGGAGCCAACCTCAAGATAAAGCTGACACCGCAGAAGGCAGAGAAGAGACAGGAAAGGAAACTAAGTCACAGGCAACGCGATGGAGAGTCTGAAGCAAATCACTCCTGAAACCATCCTACCTCTACACTGCCCAGCACATCCTCTTACCTGACATCCTGCTACAGCATAAAGACTCCTAATTTACTAAATTATACTGAAAATTTTAAAAAGAATATGAACATAATATTCCTAAAATTTAAGAAAATCTTTTACTGGGAAAATCCACATTCAATTTGTATAGTAGCCGATAGAAATAACATTATTTTAATTACCTTTTCAGTGTTCTTGTATTTTTCCCATCCTTTTAGCATTTTCAACCACTTAGTCGTTCTTTCAATTTCCAGTTGTTTTTGCTAAAATGAAATTGAAATTCATTGTTACTGTTTAAGGCTTCCATACTTACAAATTACCAAAAAAATGCTGTTTAACAACAACAACAACAACAAAACTACTAAAAAAGTTGAGCTTTTAATTAGCAAATATACTATCTGACTTTAGAAAGTTAGATAATTTATTATAGTCGTAGCAATAGTATTCCACAGCTAAAAACAGGTAAAGAAAAGGGAATTGTTTAAATTTTTCCAATGCTTTTAAACTAATTGCTGAAAACGCTATGTATTCTACAAAATTAAACCAAAAGGAAATTTTCATTACTTTGCAATACATTTTATGCAGCAACAAAAAAAGACTTTTTGAAATCGATTCTCTTCTGTTACATTTTACTGAATTCTAGCATCTTAATGTTTTCAGTGACCAAGATGATTATTTGAAGGACAACTGGGTATTTATGTGTGGAGAGATTAATATATAACTAGCAATATACTAGTAAAAATTTTATCCATAAGTAAGTAAAAGTTGCTGCCCTGAAGATCAAAGTTCAACGTCTGCTCAGGTCAACTATCGTGGACATGCACAGTGCTGTGCCAGGTGTGACAACATAAGATCAGAAAAGGTGACAGCAAGGGCACAATGGAAGGGCAGTCAAATCCACCCAGGGATGTTAAGAAGATAAGCCCTAAATGAAGGACTGAAAGATTATTAGGATTTCATCAAGCACAATGTGAGAATGAACATTCTAAGAAGCATGGAAAGATGCAGTTCGGAGGTAATTCAGCGCTGTGGGTGGCTGAGAATAGTTCTAAAGAGCTAAAGAAAGAAGCATCAGGAGATGAGGCTGGAAACGTAGGCAGGGGTCTTAGATGTCACACCAACTTGGGATTTGGAGCAAAGCCAGGAAATAGGGAAGGTGGTACAGAAAATGCTTCTTCCTTCCTTCTTTGGTCTCCAGGAGAAAGGATGTTTTTTCCTAATTATTTGGGTCTGTTGTCCAACCTCTTATCAGCTCCTAAGGTGGTAAAGCGACTTACCTAATTAGTAAATTTAGAAAAAGGACTAGGCATGCACAGGTCATCTGTCCCTTTTCTTTGGAAGCCTGACACAAATGTGGAAGGCACATTTATACTCCATCCTTTTAGACAGAGAAAAATACCCTCCTCAGCCAAAAAGTCTGCGGGGACCTCTTTGTCTGTGTGACCAGGTGAGTAAGACTGTCTCCTGCCGGCCTTCAGAGTCAGGAGCCCACTGTGTCTGCACACCTAACACGCATTCTCCCCTAACGACTCTGGAGCCCATGAAGGCAGACATGTCTGCGGTCTCCCCAGTCCCCAGAGCCGTGCCAGACACAGAGAAGGTACCTAAGTATTTCATTCTCATGAAAAGAATCTGAAGTATCAAATCCTTCCTTATGAGTAAGCTAAGATTCTGCCATTTTGTGAATTCTCCTCAATCCCCACATTTTCTTTTCTGGAAGCCTCTGTAAGTGTAATAGGTAGATGAAGCAAAAGCAAAGGAAATGAAAGACTATATGGGAAAGAAAACGGTTCTGAAGATATACTTTATGCTCCAAACAGTAAGCTTATGACAACCCTGTGAGGTAAGTATAATCGTCCCTGTTTTGCAAATAAGGAAACAGAGGTACAAAGGGGTTAAATGACTTTCAAATTCCCCTATCTAGTAAAGTCGAGTTTGAAGAGAGGTTCAAAGCGGGGCCATTTGGCTTCAGGATCTGCACACTTAGCCACCATATCTATGTCTCTGGCTTCCCACGTGTCCTCGGTTCAGGTAATTATAGTTGACATGAAAGCAATGGCTCTTTATTGACCGTTTTCAAGGCAGTCTCACACAAGCAGATGGCATATGCCCACCACCAATATTTTTAGATTTAAAAGAAGCATAAAATCCCAAAGAAAATCCTCATTTTAGGAAAAGATTCTCAATTTCTAAAAATGAAAACATTTTTAGAGAATTTTATTTTTAGGCATATTTTTAAAACTCTTTAATTACTTCTTAAATCCTTCTAAAAATTGTGATGGGTTTTTCATAATAAAAGATGATCACTCGTGAGCAAAACATATTGTTATAATTCCCATTTTTCAAAAGACTAAGCATATTCTTCATTATATTATTAGTGATAAAATGTTGCAGATGGTTCCAGAAATATGTTTAATTTTAAAGCTCAGTGGGGCACTGAAATCTAATTAATGTTTCTGCCAAATGTGACTTTAGAGAAGGCCAAGCTGTGAAAAATTAAGATCGATCGAAGTTTAGTATTTTTCGTTCTTCTGCACTTCCTCCCCTGACTTCTTCAAACACAACCCCTTTCTCCAACAAGAAAACCAAATAATTCAAGCCAACCCAAGAGTGTAATAACATACACTTTGCCAGGAACAACCCTGCTGAGACCTAGCAGGTCTCTTGTTATGTTTCATTTTTATGACTATGAATTATCAATGAATCACTTTAAGAAGTAGTTATTCTTTTCTTTTAAAGGCATACTTTGTACTCTCATATTGATCATATACATAGGTTATGTTAAATGCTACACACAAACACAGGACAAAACACACACACACACACACACACACAGTTTTAAAAACCATTAAGTATGCTTTTCTTTCCTCTACAGGGAAGAAAAAAAAGAAAAAGCCACACCTTGGGGAAAGCTCCCGTGCTGCAGGATTTAAAAATTATGTATTACTAGGTCTGTCAGGTTTAAATGTTACCTCTGTGATGCCATCAATTCAGCTACACCTGACTTGAACGCAGGGGACTCTCTTCCCCCACTCTTGAATCTACAACTCGTGGATAAAATATACTCTATCACCAAACATGCTACAACTAACTATTCCAGAACTTAGTCTGAAGAAGTAACTGAAATCACAAGGGACAAATGTGCTCCAGAATGTGGAATTGAATGCTCCAGAAAGACAGGCTAAGGGACACCATCTTGCTGTGGACTTAGTAACACCAAGATAAACTACAATATAACAGCAAGTGAGAATCTTGACCTACAAGCTCAGGAGATACTCAATCTCAACATTTTCAAACTATTTCCCTGACCATGCTATTCCCCTCCTCTTCTCCAACATGAATTCACAAGCATCACTACCTACTAAACCTATCAAACTAAAACTGTTCCCTTCCTTCCCACTCCCCAAACCACACTCTGCTGGTCCCATCCGTGTCTCTTGCTTCCATCATGTTCCCTGTCCTGGTTCAGCAATCCTAACTCCTAGACGAAGGCACCAACTCCTTACTAGTAGCTCAGGTGGTCTTCAATTCCGCCTCTACTGCTACCACAACTTTTTAAATGTGTCACAGTTAAAAAACCCTATCTAAACCTAAAAAATGGCTACTATCTACAAATAAAGTTCAAACTTCTACATGGATGGCTTTTCATAATATGGCCCCGTTCACCTTCCAGTTTCACTCCCTGCTACTTGTATGATCTGGCCACTCTAAACTATTTGTCATTCCCAGCACACAAGGTATTTTCATGCCTCTTTAACCAAAGTTTGCTATTTGTCTGCCTGTGATGCTCCTCCTCACCGTCCTTTGGTAAAATATATCCTCTCCATTAAATGTCAAAGGTCTGGAACCTTCTCAAATACCTTCATGGTCCAAGCACAATTAATTGTTTCCTCAGCATTTCATGGCACAGACTGAGGACCCAGCTGGCCTGGGCTCAAATTTGAATTGTGCCCCTTCCTATTGGTTTCATTTGGGGCAAGTTTCTTAATCTCTCTGTATCTTAGCTGTCTTGTCTACAAAATAAGAATTCTTAGGATTATTATCATAACACCTCACAGCTGTGTTTTAGTTGCCCTAAATGCCCAAATCACATCATTATTATTATTAACATATAAACTCCTTGACAACAGGAGCCGTATCATATATTCGTTTTAATTTCATCACCTAAAACAGTGGCTGTTATCCTTAAAAAGTTAAATGTTCTTAAATTAAACATAATTTATATAAGAAAAGATGAGTAAACAGCACTATGAAACACTTAATAGCATCCTACCAGAGGTAGAGGGGCAGGAAGGAGAGAAAATATGAATGGACGAACAAAGATCACAAATACTTTTGACAGTAATTCAATCATTGTAATATAGAGATAGCCAGAACTAAGTTCTAATAGTATCTCTCATGTAGCATCATGGTAAAAATGGTATCGCTCCATCCTACTGGCAACACTTATCAAAGTACAGCCAAAAGGCAGAATTACTGATATTAGAAATCTATACAAAATTGGTACCAGAAGCTCTGTTGATGTCATACACAGACATCTGACTTCTCCCAACTTTTACTCTCAAATATTTTAAACCCACAAAAGTTAGAACAGGGCACCATGTACTTATACATACAGTTCACCCTTAAACAACGTGGGTCTGAACTGTGCGAGTCAGTGGATTTTTTCTGATACAGCACAGGACTGTAAATGTATTTTCTCTTCCTTACAATTTTCCTAGTATCATTTTCTTTTCTCTAGCTTACTTCATTTTAAGAATACAGTATCTAATACATATAGCAGCCAAAATATATGTTAACTGACTGTTCACGTTATCTGTAAGGCTTCCAGTCAACAGCAGACTATTAGTAATTAAGATTAGGGGGAGTCAAAAGTTCTATGTGGATTTTCGATGGCACGAAGGCTCAGCACCCCTGCCCCTGCTGTACGGCCAATGGTCAACTGTAATCAGTGAGGTACACTTTGAGGGAGTGTGGGCACCCTGTTCCTTCACAATTCTATCCAGCGGTCTTATCACCTTCCGATAAGCCCTGTCTGAACAGATTCTGATTCTGGTGATTCTACAAAGATGTGGTGGGGATTTTCCTATGACTCCTTCCATATTATTAATTGATACTTTTCTATTTAAAAATCTTTCCCTTCTAGCCCTCCTCCCTTTGAAATAGCACTATGGTAAAAAGAGCTATTTTTTTTCAAATGTTTTTGTATTTGTTTTGAGAGAGAGAACAAGAGCAAGAATGTGGAGGAGGGGCAGAGAGAGAGAGACAGAGAGACAGAGAGAGAGAGAGAGACAGAGAGAGAGAGAATCCCAAGCAGGATCCGCACTGCCAGTTATAGAACTTGATGCAGGGCTCAAACTCAGGAACTGTGAGATCATGAGCTGAGCCAAAATCAGGAGCTGGAGGTTTAACTCCACCCAGGAGCCCTAAATATTTTATTCTATGTGTTATAATCCACTATCCTCATTTTTCTTTTGAAGCTCAAACTGTCTCAAATTTGGCAAGACGGCCTCTTACCTGGTTGGAGATTCGCCCCTTCGAGTGGATGCTTTAGACATGCCCAGCTGGCCCCAGATAATCAGCGTCACTTTATGTTATACTTTTTTTATCCCAAACATAGATCAGCCACTTCTTTAAGAAAGAGTGGTTCTTTTTAATGGGGAACGGTTTTCAAAAGCTAAAATCCGGGTACTAGGTGAGCTCATCATTGCAAATTGTTAAAATCATAGAGGAGACCCTAATATAAGAAAATTCTATTCCCCTGAGAACATCAAAACAACATCTAGCCAAAGGAAAATAAAGCCGAGGTCTTTCCTCCATCACCTCCACTGACTATGAAAACCACCCACTGTTGAGCACTTTTCTTCCCATAAGCTGTTTTCAGAAAAGGACTAAACTTCCATTTGAAGTTTGCAATCTGATGCCCAGTTGTCTTAAGGTGACGTCCCCTCTGAGCCAGGACTGGCCCTCCTACTCGGGCAAGGAAAGGTGTAGGGATTAAAATGGGGACCAATGTCTTCTTTGCTGCCTCTCAATTTCCAGGAATCTCAGACTACACTTTTAACCCTATGCAGAACCAGCTGAACAGTAAGTACTTGATGTGGTTCTCCATGTGGTACTAACTTATCTCCTGTCCAGTCCGAGGCCCTTCCCCCTATTAACATGACTAAGAATCCCACAGTAACGGCCCTACATATACACAATGCATGGGTGGACATTCAATGGACTTCTCTTCTAGAATGAGAAATCTTGGAACTCTATTGAAGTCCAAATCTTCAGATGCTTTTTTGTCTCTCCTATTTGAGTATGAGGTTGGGTGACTGAGGACAGCTGACTGGAGTCCCACACGCCTAGACCTCACCAGCAGAGGTCAGGAGAGGACAAGATGCACAAGGAGGAAAGAGCCCTGTTTAGATAGAAATAACAACCGTGAAAAGTCTATTGGTCATGTATTTTGAGTAAGATTTCACACCACATAAAATTAAGATACAGTTTTTAAAGATATGAATAGATTCCAATATTCCATAAGCTATGCAAAATACTGCATTACATAAAGAAATAGCTGATCATGAGAATTCATAGCTTTACATATCCTTTCCTCCTTATTAAAAACATCAATAAGCTCAAAGAAACAATATAATCCATTGTGAATATTGCTCTCTGCTGAGTAAATATAATAAGTGTGATTGTTTATTTGTTTAAATGCCTGTTTAGGGGAATCCAAAGCACTCTGCAAATATCAACACTAATCCTCTTAAGAGAGACTGCCTACTACTACACTTATTTTAAACAGAGAATTGCCTTATGTAAAAAAATACAGGGGCAAAGCTGGAACTAAAGCCACGATTACATGACTACACATTAGTGTACGAGTCTTCCCAAATGGCAGTAAGTGCACGCTTCAAGTGTATGCTTTGTAAAGATTAATAAACACGTGCAGAATTCAGCACAGTACTATTTCCATTGATGTTATTCAATGAAGCCATATGTGCACAAGTTTTTATTAGTATCCTGGAAACTGGGCTTGGCCGTTAGGACTAGGCAGTCACTGAAGAGTACCTGAACTGAACTTAAACCAAAAAAACTGGGGGCAATTCTGATAAACTAAAAAGAGTATAGTCCTAGACTACTTGTTTGCGTGTGTCTAAAGTTCTCATTCCACTATAAAGAAACCGAATGTTTCGGTCACGCAAAGGGAGGTCACGCAATACAAGTGCAGTTTTATACAAAACGTATACAAATAAGGCAGAAATGGAATCTCCACGAGCAGCCTCAGAATCCTGCCTCGTGCTCCATAAAAGACTAGCAGATGAATAGAAAATTATGTCTGATATTAAATTATTAAGGTATGCATAGATTTTTTTAAGTGACTTCCTATTAAGCATGTTAAAGTAAATAACCAATTAATTCTAAGTCTGATTGCGCTGGGTTGGTCTTTTATTGCATAGGCAAGCCTCTGAAAAAATAAAAATGTAAAAACAACCTCCCTCAAGCATGCATCCTCCACTAGCCTCTGTCTTACAGGTATTCTTTCCTTCGCTGCCACCTTTCTTGAATCATCTATAGCACCAGTTCCCAGACTTGGGGCCTTTCTGGACCAGAAAATTGTAAAAAAGAAAAAGAGAGGTGGGGGCACTGAAGGCAGAAGTCTATACCGGGTTGCCAGATTTTATTTTGCCGATTATGGATATCTTTTGTTAAAAGATACCTTCCAATTCTTCTCTCCCTAATTTCTCAAATAAAGGCCACTGTAACATTCAAAAGTGTTTAAGTCACCATATTTAGTGTCATAAAGCAGCCATTACATTCATTTGATGATCCATTCACCCACCAATTACTCAGTATAGACTATGTGCAATGCTCTGTGTTTTGGGGATACAGAAGTGAAGAAAGTAGATACCCCCCCTCCAAGATTACATCCTAGTGAGCAAACAGACAAAACAAAGAAATGAGTAACATATTTATAGTGAAATAGTGTTAAGTGTTAAAGAGAAAAATAAAGGAAGCAGGGGGATAATTAGCATGTGGGGGGGAGGGAGTTTGCAATTTTAGACATCATGGCCAAGGAGGGTCTCATTCTGAAGGTGAAGGTGACATCTGAGTAAACAGCAAAGGAAATGGAATGTGTCTTATAAAGCTATGGGGGTAAAGGGGAGAAGCACCCCAGGAGAGGAAGCAGCCAAAGAAGGAATATGGCAGGTACACTCTGGAACCACTAAGGAGGGCCGTGAGAAGGAGGAGAAGGTGCTGAAGAGGCAACAAGAGACTCAACAGAAACCAGGTCATAAAGGGCATTGAAGGTCACTCTAAGGACTTGCCCTTTTACTGTGGATACAACTGAAAGTCAAAACCATGTTCCATTCAGAGTGTCACGATCTTATGTGACAGGCTCAATCTATCTCTTTTGGTGAACAGAAAGATCGTGGGGAGTGAGGGGGACAATAGCAGAAGCAGGAAGATAGAAAGCTCCAGAAGAGACATTAACAGTGGACAGGGAGGCAAAAGTCATGATGGTAAGTCATCAGGTTCTATATCTATTTTAAAGGCTGAGCTCACAGGATTGCTGACAGACGAAATGTGGGGTATGAACGAAAGAAAGTCAAAGATAACTTAAAGTTTTAGACTGAACAACTCAAAGAGTAGAGCTCCCAGTTACCGACATGGGGGAGTCTGTTGACAGAGTGGATTTAAAGAGAGTAACAGAAATTCCAGTTGGGACATCCATTAGACATCTAAGTGTAGACGTTTAAATGTAGGTACCAGGGTACACAGCTCTGGGATTCAGGAAGCCAAATCATCAACACACACTTGGCATTTAGAGCCAAAGACGAGATGAGATGACCAAGGAAAAAATGCAGATAGGAAAGAGAAGTTCAAGGCGTGGGCCCAAGCCACCTCAAAGTACAGAGATCAAGGAGATGAGAAGGTCCAAGCAGAGGAAACTGAGAGCGAGCAGCCAGTGAGGAAAGAACACGCGGAACGCACGAGGGTCTGAGGGCCAGGAAGAGAGATGCGTAGGAATGGGACAGCAGCCTACCTACCACTTCCAACAAACGCTGCTGGCAGATCAAGAGTCAGCCTGCGAACGGACTGCTTCCTGATAGCACATAGGGAATTAGAGAACCTAATGCGGGCCAGGAGGAGGTGGGGATAAGGGTGGAGAGCTACAAACCTGATTGGAATGGATGCCAGAAGGAAATGCAGGGAAGAAATGGAGAAGAAAGAGTCAAGACACCTCTGTTAAGAAGCATTGCTCTAAGAGCAAAAGAGAATGAGGGCAGTTCTGGCGGTTCTGAGGAGGAAACGGGGCAAAAGAAGACTGGTGGTCTTGCGGTTGCTGTTTTCTGAGAGAGATAATACATTTCACATTGATGGGGACCACCCAGCAGAAAGAGAAAGAATTCAGGAGGGAGAGGGAAGAAGAGCCCAAGAGATGTCCCGGAAGAAGCAACAGTGATTAGAGCCCATAAGCACAGATGAGGACGGTGGGTAGGTGTGGTTGTGGAAGTCTGTGGAAGTTCTCCTCTGACACTTCTATTTTCTTGTAAGAAATAAGAAATGAACTGAGAGCACAGAGGAGGTACTGGAAATCTGAGCAGGAAAGGGTGTTCCAGTAGCTGAAACGGAGCGAAAATTTGCTAGGAACAGCATGATCTCTAGGCAGCATCAATGTGCGGCTGAAGTTTGTGACCATGACTTTAAAGTGAAACCAGTCAGCATGGTTGTGAGTCTTTTCCCAGTGACACTGAGCCAGGCGGGAGCAGGCACTGCAGAGGCAGAAAGCTGGCCTCAACGAGGCTGGAGTTTAGTCCAGAGGAAGCGAGAGAGGCAAGGTGGGGAAAGGCGTGTGCAAGTGACTGCACTGACTAGAGCAGGATTTCAGTTGGGAGGAGAGGGGAATGAAGACATGGGTGTGGTTAGGGATAATGTCACAGCGGTTCGAGCAGTGGGATCCAAGGTCAGTGAAGTTAGGACAGTAGACAAGAGAGTGGGAACAAGCCCTCAGGTTCCCCTTTCCAAGTGGACTGAAAGAAGCCACCAATAATCTCCCATCTATTGTCTCCGTGACCTTCGTCTAGTCATTGGATGGACAGTGAGTGTCTCAAAGCAGAAACTATGTCTTATCTGATCCTAGTGTCCTAGGCAGTACCTAGCCCAGTGCTTGATACACAGTTGCTACTCAACAATGTATCTATTGGAGGGAAGAAACTCATTTGCCAGAACACCAAGATAAGTTATAATACTGGGAGCGAATGAGGCAGTCACAGGAGGATTCAACAGCAGAAAGAACCTATAACAATCTTCATATTATATATATATATTTTCATATAGATAGATATTATATATATATATATATATCAATGGCAATTTTATCTACATCTTAAAGGTATGCTTCATTTTTTGTACTGTCAGAAATTTTTGATTTTAGAAAAATTTTCTAAAGTATTTTTCAAATTCTCATTCCAATGTTTTACCTCCATTATTTGAAACTCAGCCTCCTTCCTCCATCAAACAAACAGACTGAAGATAATCCCAATAAATAGCTTGCCTTTCATTCTGCAATTCACTTTTTGGTACAGAAAAAAACAGAGAAGGGGAGGGAGACTCTGACAAACCTTAAAACACTCAATTTTGGGGCACTGGTGTGGCTCAGTCGGTTAAGCATCCAACTTCAGTTCAGGTCATGATCTCATGATTCGAGCCCCACGTCAGGCTCTGTGCTGACAGCTCAGAGCCTGGAGTCTGTTTTGGATTCTGTGTCTCCCTCTCTCTCTGTCCCTCCTCTGCTTACACTCTGTCTCTTTCTCTCAAAAATAAAGACTAAAAAAAAATTTTTTTTTTAAACACTCAATCTCTAGTTCTCATGCACACACCTATGGAACCAGCTCCCTGGCCAAGTATAATGAAGGAAACACTAAGCATAAAAAAAGTGATATGTTTACTATACATAAGATTTCTCTAAGTCCTTAAAAGCTAGAAGACTTACTTGAATAAAGCAAAGTTGTGTTGTTGTTTGTAGGAAATTTGATTACAGCCTCATGGACCAGTTCTGTAACAGAAAACTATGGGTCTAGAATAGTGCTTCATTAGCCAGAGTGCCTGAGAATCACTTCAGAAGCCTTCCCCAAATGACCTACCTGAGCTCCTGCCCGGAGAGTCTGACCTAACAGACGGAGGACGGTCCCAGCAACCGTGCTCTGCAAGGGCTCTGTTCGAAGCGTGAATGAGAACTGGACTGGGCCCTAGACTGACAGCTAACTGTCTAGAATACATGTCTCTGGTGACTGCTATCTTTCTTTTTTTCCACTATCTATCAGAAGTTCCAAAACCTCCTAAAATTGCTTCACCATTAATTATTTCCTTACTGTGGTATACTTTGGGTCAACTTCGAACAATGCCTGTACCGTTTACATCTAACCCGGCACTCAAAATCACGGAGGTGGTGGCGTTTATCCCTCTGATAAACACAACTTACTAAAAGCGATACATAAATGTGGGGCTGGACTCACCCGTTCCACAGCCGCATTGTGATACGGGAGCTCCTCCTCGCTGCAAAGGAAGAACAGTGTATGTGAAATCATGGAAATCACAGGAATTTTTTATTTATTTATTTATTTTTATGTTTATTTGAGAGAGAGAGAGAGAGAGAGAGAGAGAGTGTGTGTGTGTATGGGTGAGCAGGGACACGGTAGAGAGAGAGGAAGAGAGAGAGTATCCCAAGCAGGCTCCGTGCTGTTAGCACAGAGCCTGATGTGGGGCTTGAACCCATGAACTGTGAGATCGTGACCTGAGCTGAAATCAAGTCGGACACTTACCCGACTGAGCCACCCAGGAACCCCCACAGTGAACTTTTTAAAAATTATATACCTATAGGTACCTATGACATACACCATTTATCTGTCATCACAAGAATGGATCAAATTATGTAAGCTTCCATTCTACCAAATTCAGTATAAAACAGTTAGCTATTCTATAACCACAATGTCCCCTCTCTTTAAATCTCTAGACATACGCTGACCAAGACACTCATCTCCAGCCACATGTGGCGATTTAATCTTAAATGTTAAATTCAAATTAAAGAAAATTGACAGTACTGTTTCTCAGTCTCAGTAGCCACAGTTCAAGTGTGAGACAGTCATGTTGATAGAGGCTACTGTTTTGAACAGTGTGTACTTAGGAAGGATGGTCCTACCAATGCCAAAAAGTCTTACCGGACAACAGGAACCTTGTTCTGTGAAGGTAACCATTTAAACAGTAAATATATTGGGTTTTGCAGACTGTACAGTCTTTTTCACGACTATTAAACTCTGAGGTTGTACTGTGCAAGCAGACACAGGCAATATGAAGATGGCGTGCAATTCTCTTCCTACACAATGTTTACAGAAACAGGTAGAGAGCAGAAGGTGACCTGCAGGCCATCATTTGCTAACTCCTACTCTACACCATCTCCTCAACTCTCTGTCTCAAACCATGGTCTCTAACAAATGATTGCTTTAAAAATGGTATAAGCAAACAAAACTACTTCCAGTAGATTTATAAATTAAAAGGAAAACTCTAGGGGCACCTGGGTGGCTCAATCGGTGAAGCGTCCGACTTCAGCTCAGGTCATGATCTCACAGTTTGTGGGTTCCAGCCCTGCATCAGGCTTTGGGCTGACAGCTTGGAGCCTGGAGCCTGCTTCAGATTCTGTGTCTCCCTCTCTCTCTGCCCCTCCCCCCTCACTTTCTGTCTCTCTCCCCAAAAATAAATAAACATTTAAAAAAATTTTAATAAAAAGAAAAATCTAACTCTATAAATCAGGAAAGCTTCATTTGCCAAAACTTTAATGGGGATGAGATTTTTAAATGTACAACAAAAGATCAAATTCATTTTTCTGACACTGTAATTCTATGATATCACCTCTAACCTAAAACATGCTAAGACGCTTGTATTAACTGCCCGAGACACAAAGACAATGCACTGTCTGTAACAAAGTTACGTGCTTTGAATTGCTACCTCAGTAGTATTGATGTCTGGGCAATGATACACAGGTTCTTGTCTTCCTTTCTCTTGGAACACACAATCCCATTTTTAAGAGTGCAACACATGAGTATTCAAGAGTCTGGTATTTTCAAAGGCACTCTTGCTACTCTGAAGAGTCCTTGGTGAACCACAAACCAACGTATAGCAATGGAACTGGCAAAAAGTGTAATGGCCAAGAGAGATGTTAGATAGTCCAAACCCCTCATTTCAGAGATAAGAAAACCAGCATTTCCCCTCAGTCATAGTCACTCAGCCTAATATAGAGATGCTCAATACTATCTACCTAACCTGTGGGTTCAAATGAAGATGGACAAGATCTTCCGATTGTGCAGGAGAAGATGAAGCAGAGGTTGAGAAACCAATTCTCAAGAAAAAAAAAACCTGAGGATTTAATATAAAAGTCTTTTTCACCGTTATTGAAGGTGACACCATGGCCGTTTTATACCTTTCACTGTGCGCACGGGCTGCGTTTTCTGCTTCCTACAGCCAGTGAGGCACGAATGACACAGCATGTGACTCCTGGTTTAAAACTGCGTCCAGCCCTTCTTCACTTGCGGGCAGAAAAAGGCTTATCAATACCACAGGAATTAATTTCTTAGGTGCAGGGTCAGCACGGACGTCCTGAGAGGAGAGGAGCGCCTGGCACCCTTTGCGCACACCACGAATGGTATTTCTGGAGCCAGCAGGCAGCCCTGGGCAACAGCGGCTTCCCGCACAGCAGATGTGAGCAGATCCTGATAACTGTTCATTTAAACTTTCCTGACTGCAGATGAAGTACCAGCGCCAGCTGCCTACCGCAGGACAATCTCTTTGAAGGTGCTGGGACATCTCTTTGGTGGTCTTCTACCTACTAACCAAGCCTCACCAACTTCGCTGTGCCTATTCTCAACACTGAATAGGAGCCAAGTGTTGTACTTGTCTGTGTAATGGTGCTGACCGTCAGTCGGCTCAGGCTACGTGGCCTGCATTGGGCAAGTCCTACAGAATGTACTGGTGAAATTCAAGATGAGACAGGACTGCTCTCAGCATCCCACTCCATCTTCACATCAAACCATACTACTGAAAACCCTGAGAGAGACAGATGCAGGAATGAATATACATTCAGAGGCCTGTCGCCTCTGCTGTTGGTATTAGATCCACAAAATCACAGCCAAGACCAATGTCAAAGGGCTTTGTGCCTATATTCTCTTCTAGGAGTTTTATGGTTTCAGGTCTCACATTTAAGCCTTAAATCCACTCAATCTGTTGCATGTGGCTGCCCAGTTTTCCCACTACCACATAATGAAGAGACTGGCCTTTCCCTATGGTAGTAAATTAAAGGAGCATACATGCATAGGTTTCTTTCTGGACTCTCAAGTCTGTTCCAATGATCTATGTCTCTATTTTTATGCCTATATCATAATGTTTTGACTGCTAGAGCTTTGTAATACAGCTTGAAATCATGCAGTGTGAGGCCTCCAGCTTTGTTCTGGTTTCTCAAGATTACTTTAGCTATTTCCATCTTTTGTGGCTCCACACACGTTTTAGGATTCTATGTGTACTAATTCCACGAAACATGCCATTGGAACTTTGATAGGTAGTATACTGAATCTGTAGATTGCTTTGGTAAGTATGGATATTTTAACAAAACAAATTCTTCCAATCCATGAGTATGGAATTTCTTTCCATTTATTTGTGTCATCTTCCATTTCTTTCATCAATGTCTTACCGTTTTCAGAGTGTAAGCTTTTTCTTTCTCCTTGGTTAAACTGATTCCTAGATCTTTTATTTTTTGGATGCAGTTATAAACAGGCTTATTTTCTTCTCTTTTTGATAGTTTTTACTAGTATATAAAAATACAACTGATTTTTATTTATTTATTTTGTATCCTGCAACTTTACTGAATTCACTTATCAGTTTTAACAATTCTTTGGTGAAGTCTCAGGTTTCCTATATATAAGATCACATCATCTGCAAATAGAGATAGCTTTACTTCTTCTGTTCTATTTTGGATGCCTTTTATTTCTCTTTCTTGCCTGACTGTTCTGGCTAGACTTCCAATACTATGTGAATAAAAGTGGCAAAAGTGGGCATCTCTGTCTTGTTTCTGATCTTGCAGGAAAAGCCTCAGCTTCGAACCATCAGGTATGAAGTTAGGTATGAGTTAGCTGTGGGTCTGTCACATGTGGCTTTACTTATGATGAGGTCCATTCCCTCCACACCTGCGGAATGCTGAATTGTGAAAACAGTCTTGAAACTCCTCAGATAGATGAAAGAGCAAGAATTTGGTCGTTTTCTTATATGGATTTTCTTGCATTATTACTCCATACCTAAAACTTTATACGAAATCCGCTGTGTGCACAGCACTGATCTCCACAGAACTTTCCCTCTTCAAATCTCTGAGATGGCAGGCAGTAATTCTCACAGCCTTCCAAGGACAAAGCAGGGAGGGGCTTGCTGCCTCACCGGAAGTGACACGCGATGTCTAGAATACAGATGTAAGTCACTGCACCGGCCTCAGGCACAGTGGCTGGCAGGCGTAAGGAGGGCACCAAATGTATGAAAAATGGGGGACCCCATGCTGCATGCATATATGCATCTTCACCTGGCACCTAAATATTATACGTCAAGTAGAGGAAAGGAAAGACCAAAATCTGGATGAGTGCAGAGTATTCCTTTAGGTCAGCAAACCACAGCCCCATGGATCAAGTCTGGCCCACTGCCTGCTTTTGTAAGTAACGGTTCAATGGAACACCGCCACGCTCATTCGTGTCTGTGATTGTTTTCATACAATGACAGTAGAGTCGAATAGCTATGACAAAGATCATGTGGTCCACAAAGCCAAAAACATTTACTATCTGGCTCTTCATAGAAAATGTTTGCCTACCCCTACTTTAAAAAACAAAGGTTTGGGGGCACCTGGGCGGCTCAGTCAGTCGAGCGTCTGACTCTTGATAACAGCTCGGGTCATAATGTCACAGCTGTGGGACCACCAAGCCCGCATCAGGCTGGGCGCGGAGGGTGGAGCCTGCTTGGGATCCTCTCTCTCCCTTTCTGTCTGCCCCTCCCCTGCTTGCCTGTGCTCTCTCTCCCTCTCTCTCAAAATAAGTAAACAAACTTAAAAACAAAACAAAGGTGTGTCTTCTAAAGGAATGAGGCACATAGAAGTTGCCGAAAGAACAGCAAGAAGCTATGCCTCACAGAAACACAGTAAGTAAAAACAACTCAGTCATCCCTGGAAAGACAGGGGCCTTAACTGCATCTATTTCCATCTGTTTCAAACTTAAAAGAGTTATTAACTAGAGTATATGTGACTGTAATTTTTTAAAACCTCAGGTGGCATATTTCTGTGAGATAAACTTTCACTTGGAAACTTAAAACTTGTTAAAATCGGTAAGTTGAATATATTGACTAAATTTTGTTTTGTAGTAAATTTTGTCTAACTTCAGATTTACTCTAATCAAAAGGATCGGACGGGTAGAAAAGTTCTCAAGCTCTTGTCATCAAAACGGATGTCCTTTAAAAACAAAAACACCTTTATTTTGATTTCCAAATATTTATGTAGTCATAGTAAACTACAGACAATCTGCTAAACTTTAAAAATATACACATTTTGATTACTTGAAAATCTAGTGCTTGACATTAATTTTATCTTTATTTTTGATACAATTTCCTTCTATGTCTATTAATAACTTATGACCTAAAAGCTCTATCTATCATTATCCAAATTCCAAGCATTCTTCACTGAACAGACTAGCAGTGACTATTTTTGATACACATGTTAGAAGTTCTCTAACTCTTTACTAAGCTTGATTCCTCCACTTGCCGGATGTAACCCTGTCATGGGCACTCAGGCCGGGGATAACCCCTCACCTCTGAGTACTAAAGCAAGACTTTGCTGTTGCAGCATCAAGCCAGGCTGGTTTGGCAACAGTTTTTATATTTATTGTGCAACGTGTTATAAAGCCAAGTTAGTCCTATACTGTATTTGTGAATTCTGTTGCCTTCTTCACATACCATAACGAGTAATTTCAGTCACTAAAACTGTAATTAGATATGAAGTCAGCAGCCTTCAAAGAAGATTACGAAGTGACTTCTGGCCATTGTACTGTCTTGACGCTGACACTTAAAACCCAATTTCACCGCAGAACCAATCAAAAATTGCAAAGGACTACAACAGCAGAAAGAAATGCTCTTTGATCAAGGTGTGACAGAACACAGTGTCTAAATGCCTAGGCCAGGGGACTTTATTCAATAGGGCAAAAAGCTGCAGGCTACAGTGATAAGCAATGACAAGCACCAGCAGCAACCTCTAGAGAAAGCGTCTTACTTGAATGAGGCACCGTAACAGACAATCTATGACTCTGGTGAAATGTAATAAAGCCTAACACTACACTAAAACCCATTTCTATGCTTCCTTATTTTCATGTGCGCTGGATGCTTCAAAACTGCATCATAGTATAAATTAAAAAATGAGCGTGATCATATGAGAACTGGTACCAGTCGGCTTCGTTTTCAAAGGAGTGGTGAGCTTAGCTATCTGACTAAACCTTCATACAAGTGATGGCTTTCAATGGTGTCCTCCTTAGCCCCTCTTTTTCCCCTTTCGATTTTCTTTCCGGGCATTTCCAGGCACGTCTGTGTTTCTCTTACTGAAAACACAGGAGGTCAGTACGAAGCAGTAGAGATAGAGAAGTCCAGAACACAGGCCCTGTGAGACTACGTCCCTCAGCGGACACCTACTGTCAACACCACGTGGGCCAGCTGGCTGACTTCTTCCTGCTTCAGTTTCATCTAAAAAAAGATAAGAGAGTGCCTATCCCAAGGAGTTTTTGAGACGTACAAAAGAGTTATCCAGGCAAAGGGCTTTGAACAGTGCCTGGCACACAGCAAGTGCTCAACAAATACTGGCTAATATTATTAAGATAAATTATTGATTGACTAAACATGCTGTTTCAAGCAATGTGAAAAGAGATTTTAGGTAATTACTAGATCCTTTTGGAATGCACAGTCTTTTCATATGTAGTTTGTATTATATTAGACCATTTTATGATGCAAACATCTCTTAGAGTGGTTCACTCCCAATATACAATCACTTGAGGAGGTCAAAATCAGCTGAGTTATATTGCACCTTCTGAATCAAAATCTGGGACAGAGCCCAGAAATTTATTTATTTTTAATTCCCAGCTGATTCTAATGTGCAGGCAATTTGGGGACCTACTGATCCTGACAGGACTAAATGTTCAAATTATCCTTTAAAACTTCATTCACATACTTCAGCTCTGCACACGAACCCACACAAACATGCAATCATTTCCTGCCACATGTGTGGTTAAGTTTGATTTATTTTAAAAAAAAGTGGAAGTGGGGGTTTAATTTAAGAACAGTATTTCATCATAGTTAAACACTGCTCTGTTGGTCTGTTGAAGTTCAAAGTCTTCTAATTATAACTACTCAGGAGAACACTCTGGTTATGCTAATGTCATTAGGTATAATAATAACACCTTATATTTGTCCACACTTTATATAGTATTCTATCATTTCATTTCTTTTTTTTTATTATTTTTGTTTAATGATTGTTTATTTTTGAGACAGAGAAAGACAGAGCACGAGCAGGGGAGGGGCAGAGAGAGGGAGGGAGACACAGAATCTAAAGGAGGCCCTGAGCTGTCAGCACAGAGCCGGACGCGAGGCTTGAACCCATCAACCAGGAGATCATGACCTGCGCTAAGTTGGACGCTGAACCAACTGGGCCACCCAGGCGCCCCCATTTCATTTCTTCAAAGCTTCAACAATATACTAGGTATGTAGGGCAGTTACTGATTCTGCTTTACAGATGGGGCACCAAAGTGTTATCTGAGACCAGCAAAGCCACAAGAAAGGGCACATTCTCCGACTCCCAGAACTGTTTGTTAGTTTGTTCGCTTGTTCTACCCAAAGGAAAACATGATAAAAAACTACTTTCTAAATGCAAGAAAACTCAAGAGAAGGAGAAAACAAAGTGTGAATGCTACAAGTTGCTGCTATGAACTATCAAGAGATTACATTTTTTCCTTCACAATGTAATCATACATCATAAAATTAAAAACCCTGGCTTCTTCCTATTTGTAATCAATGAGAGTGGAAAAATATAACTTTGAATGAGAAATTAATCACTAGATTGGATGGAACCAAACAAACGGTAGAGATGAAGAGGAGTCTGCCTTGACAATGCCAGACCAGACGAGGCAGGTTCTCCTCATTAGCAAGATGTTTCCAGGAGTCAAAACCACTTCAGCCCCTTGACTTTATACTAGTCTAGACCTCCCTCAACTCTTTATATAACATACGCAGGATAAATGGAATTAATTTTGAGAAGCAATAACACAGAGACATTTATAACTATAGGAAAGATCAACAGCATTTCTTTTCATTGCTCATATTTAGGCTGCATAACACTAAAGTTCTAATTGCTAATTATTTTTAAAATGCATTTACATAAAATGAAATGTTTTGCAATTACTCTTGAAATACAAAGTGTTATTCATTTCCATTTAATTCTGCTAAATTATTAATACAACTCATTTATTGCACTTTATGTTCCTACTAAAATACAACAAATATTAAAAATTGTATTCTTAACTATGGTTCGATTTTAATCATAGAGGTTAAAAAATGCTAGGAGTTTAATAACAAAAAGCACACTGTGGTACCAGTCCTGGAATCTTCTTCACAGCAGTGCTATTAAAAATAGAGACACCCAATATAATAGGTCACCACAGAAACATTGTAATAAAAAAGTTAACGTTCAATCGAAACAACTTACTGTAAAAAGCCAAATCTGTCCGTGACTTTGTAAACAAGGTAATCAGCATCCTCCCAAGGTTCAATCTCTGCACCTTCTCGTCCCTGTAATGGGGGACAAAGAATGGTATTATGGGAATTTATAAAACTGAATAATTATTCAGAATAAAAAGGCCACAAGAGTTATTTTTTATGAATTAATAGTAAGAGCTAGAAATGAGGCATGATCAACCTAAATTGACTGTAAAAAAAAAAACAAAACACACTACTTCTGGCAATATAATCACTATTTCCTAGGTACAGGCTTCAGAAGGTCCTATATGTCAGCAACAGCTGACGCGCACCTAAGCCCTGACTTATCAGACTTGTGTTCCTGTGAGAAGCCAACTGGGGAAGAGGGAGCAACGAAGGGTAAGAAAGCCACTCAGGAAGGAACTGCCACACTTTAATGTTTTTGAATAAACCTGTCTTAGAAAACAACTCTTTCTTGCCTTCTTAAGCTCTCCACCTTGTCTCTCTACTTCTTCACTTCACAGCTGCATCAGCCTGGACACGATGCTTGCCAAGGTCAAAAATGATCTTCCATTGTCCAATCCAGTGGACACTGCTCAGTTATCTAGTGGATTCTGCTCAGTGTACCTGTCAGTGTCGCTCACTCCCCGTGCCTCAGCCTCCACGACACCAGCCTCTCTGGGTTCTCCTCAAACCACCCAACTCTTCTTCTTATGGGTCTCCATGGGTCCCTCTTAACCGTCAGTGTGTCCAGAGCTCTGCCCTCAGCCCACGGCTCTTCTCACTGTACTTATGAGACTGTGAACCAGCACTGATTAGTAGGAACCCCAAACGTCTACACCAACCCATCACATTTCAGACTCAATACCCAACTGTCCTGTGGACCCCTCCATCTGCATATATTTTATCAGTGACGGCACAATGGCTAGCCCAATCACTAAGTGTTAAGTGCACGGGAAAAAAAATTCATATGAGCATGAATGAATGATAGTTCTATTGATTTTAAGTTAAGCAGTTAAATAAATTAATTAGGTTTTTCATAGATTCCACTAAAACCTATTCACAATAAGTGGGAATTTGTGTCTGACATTCCAAACAACATTGGTTCCAAATAACCAATTTAAAGACGAACTCTGAGCACACAGCTGTTACATTGAGCACCGCCTGTATGCCTCCCTGGGGGCAGGGCACGGTCCAGATGGCTTTCTATAATTTCATGCGCCTGCTCTTCTCACAAATAATCAAAAGTAACAGATATGAAATTACAAATATGAAAGTGATATAAATATAAAACATGACATTTATAAATCACTGCCTACAACCTCAAGAGGTAAAGTAATAATGAGGAGACATGTGAACTGTCAACAACTGTGATTTTCTAAGGCATCAAAAACCAGATTTCATAACTAACATAGAGATAAAATGCTAATGGAGATTATACATAATGTATAAGTTCAAACTTTCAGATCCATGTTAAAATTTTAATAGCACATATAAATTATAAATAAAATGGGTATTTAATTTTATATACTAACATATTCAAATATTTATTGAATACCTGGCATGAGTCAGAAACTATTCTAGATATTTAGAATTCAAGAGTAAGTCAAACAAAAGATATTCTTACCCTCAGTTTACATTCTAGGAGTGGGAGCAGACAAAGAACAAAAAAGTGTAATAGAAGGAACGCTGATGTAAGTGATGTGGTTAAAGAGAAAGAAGAGAACAGGAATCCAGAGAGCTGCGCGGCGAGGGGCGGGGTGGTGCTGTGGGGGGATGTGCCATTAAACAGTGTGGTCGGAGAAGATCTCACTAAGAAGGTAGCATCTGGGTAAAGATCTGAAAAAGGTGAGGCAATGAGGCATGAGACTACCCAGTATACAGTATTCCAGGCAGAAAAACACAGGCAGTGCAAAGGCCCAGAGGCAGGAGCAAGCCCGGTGTGCTGGAAGAAGCACAAGAGACCAGAGTGGCTGGAGCAGAGGGAAAGAGAGAGAAAAAATAGGGAGATGAAGTCAGAGAAAAAGATGACTTCAAAGGTCCCAGGAAGTAAATAAACTGCTTCTGTAATTGAAGCTCTCCAAAAAACAAATCCATTTCTATTTATATGTTTATTCTAATAAAACTGACTCAAAGAGTAAACCTGAATACTTACTCTGTCATATTTAGCAACTATTTCAGCTCGCTCCTGGGCAAGTTTGAGGGCTACATCCTGGTCCGAATCTGTGGAGAGATCAAATTTAGATGAACCATTATTTTAAAAAACCATAAAGTTAATTAATTACAAAACTAAGATAAAACAAAAAGTAAACAATGAATCAATATTGCCTAAAAGGACAAACTAGCAAAATAAAATAAACATAAAAGGCTGAGTTAATTATCTATAACTACAACTTTGCAATATCAACACATCTACCATTTCAAAAGTATATATGATATTCCAATGAAAGCAAATTTGTTAACATAGCATTAACTTAGAGGAATTGATAAATCTTATCCCTTAAGAATCAATTTTGGATCTAATTTCAGAGGAAAAGTGTTAAAGTAGAAACATATCGAAAGCTCGAAGTTTTCAGATGAAACCCATCTGGGTATATGATGAGAAGAACATTCAAGAAGGCTTTTACAAATTGAGGTAATCTGTCCACAAAATAAACTAGTGTAAGATACACTTCAGGAGTTAGGAAAACTTATTTCTCCTACATGATGAAAACAATCACTCCATTTGGCCTCTGAAGTCCTCCCTCATCAAATGCCCCAATTACTATGCTAATCCCCAATTTTACCGCACACATACCCTTCTTCCTTACCACCACCAGGTATCTCTGAAAAACACAAATCTGATTAGAGCGCTGGAGACCGTAACATGAAGTAGTATGCATATGATGACACATCCCAAGTACCATCAAGAAAAACCAAAGACCAGTGACAGACTATATCAAAGGCACCTCTTATCAAGAAGAAAAAGGCAAGAAAAAGACATTCCACTGGAAATGTGGGCGATGGCCGTGAGCAAGAAATTCACGAGAGTAACAACAGCAGCCACAACCATCTCTGTGCTCTCACTAACTCCCTGGCAGAGAGTAAGATAGCGCCCGGCAGCAGATACCGTGAAGAGTTCTTTACATGCCTTATCACGTTTCTGTCTCACAGCGACACCCTCACATAGGTATCATATGAATTCTATCACGCAGATGCAAAAATGTGGCCTAGAGATTTTAGCCACCTTGTCTAAGGTCACAAAGCTGGTAAAGAGCAAAACTGGGACTCAAGTCCGGACAGCCTCTGACTCCACAGCCCACAATTTTAAGGATTCTTTTATAAAAATGACTACTAAAGACACAAGAAAGAAAAAAATAATAATAATGGCACAAGAAAGGACTTCCAGTGAAAGATGACAGAACACACACTTTCATATCCATTCCTCTGGAAACTCACTCAAATGACTATACGGGGATCTTTAAATCCCCTCCCTCCAGGGCCCAGCAAATGGTGGCACATGAGGAGAGGGAAGCGGGGGTTAGACCCGGAAAGCTGATGAAAGGAGTCACTGCCCTGAGACCGGAGGGATGTGCATGCGTTAGGAAGCGGTCAGGTGTGGGGAAGAAAACCACATCTTCGCCCTCCACAGCAGGAAACCAGCAGACGCTGCCCGCGCCTGCGGAAGCAGGAAGTGGCCATCTAGGCACACGCTCCAGCACTATGGAAGAACACAGAAAACCAAGCACCCCTGAGAAAGGAAGGTGGTAACTCCTGAGGGGTGCGCTGTGGGGAGGGAGGAGGATGGAAGTCAGCTATTTTTCAAAATAAGGCGTACAGACTGCTGAATCTTTAAACCAAGTATAGCTCTGATAAAAATAAAATCTCAATTTAAAAGCCAAGGCAGGGGGGAAAAATCAAGCTTATTAGAAACTAAAGAAATACAAATTTTAAAATATCTTTGTACTTATCTCAGACCGACTAAAAAATACACTGATGTTACTCAATGTTGACAAGTGTGAGAAATCTGCAGCAGCTCACTCTGGGGGAGACTTACCTTTCTGGAAAGCAATTTGATAATATGTCCCCAGAATCTTAAAAACAGGCATGTCCTTCACCTAACAATTCCACCTCTGGGGATTTAGGCCAATGAGGTCATCAATATAATAGTAAAAATTGGAAAAATGGGAAATTGTCAATTTTTAAGTTTATTTGGGAAAAAAAAATGTTGATGACACTGCTTTTCTCAGACTGTCAATATGCTCTCCTTTGGGGGAAATGTGAATAAATAATAGAATGGTTCAATAAAATAACAAAAATGCAGGCTAGATCTTCACAGTGAACTAATGCAGTCAGAAGTCTGGGATATCAGCTCAATTATATATTCATTACCCTGGTCTAGACTTAGGACCTCTGTCAATTCCTTTTTCCTCTTCTGTTGCCCAGCTTTACAACATTACACACACATTTCTACAAAAGGGTAGGGAAAGCAAATTGAAGGAAATTGAACTCAAACTAGGAAAGTTGACTACTTATTAAACTCTACTTGCATTATCAGAACAACTAAGCATGAATATCTATGGTGATCAGGCCAAATTCAATGGATGAGTACTTTCTTTGAATGTATTGTATATACCAGACCTTCATTGCTGCTACAGTCATAGGAGTCTCAGCCCTGTTTCCTACTTAACAATGAAAGGCTTAAAAGTATGAAGGCAAGAACAGAAAACAGTACAGAGTTGAGAAGATGCAAAGTATCCCAAGAAAGCATCATTGTGGCCAACAGTAAAATATAAAGCTTTCCAGGGATCATCTCCAGTCGAGAGATTTCCAAAAAGGAAAAACCTAACCATGTAATAGAGGTCATACTGAAACTGGATGAAATTATATCCTAATTTCAGGAGAGAAAACTTATGTACTTTAACATGATTTAGAGTAGTTGACTTGGCTCTAAATCAAATAAATTAAGTTCTAAATCTTTAAATTCCTTTAGAACTTTCTTATCCTTGTATTTCCCCGTGGAGAGAAAATTCTGTAATGCTGACAAATGTGTTCTAAAAAAAGCGTGAATTTAAAGTCATACTAATTTTATAAAATATAACCAAACCTGCTTCCTAGAACAGACTAAATGTAAATGCCAATTGTTCCCAACATGGAGTGCAAAGACATTACTTAATAATCCACATTGCGAGGCAACCATCTTTAGAGTAAGAAGTAATCTCCCTCTGCAGAATTCACTAGAGTTAAATTATGTATCATAGTGTCTGATCTATAGTTGAGAAGTTTATGAAGAATTGCCCTAGAATCCTCCCTTTGGTTTCATTCTGAAAGCTTATTTAGAAATTCCACCGCAAGAACAAAGAGTTTGCCCTAAAACACTGACGACAAAGGGTTATCAACAGCTGTCTTGTGTCTGTGTGCAAGTGTGCGCAAAGTTCCAGGCACCTATTAAACAATGACAGTTGTGTTACTTGGCACTTACATCACATGTCATTATTAAATTTAAAAAATCTCTATTACATTATTCAAGCCAAATGAAATCAAATTCTTTTTATTGACTTCACATCTAATGCAACAATGTTTCAAAGTAAAAGAGGCATATTTTAAGCAGTAAAGCTGGAGAGCCATTGGATTAAATACTCAAGTATACAGGAAAACATATCTGGGCACAGACAGATGGAAGATAAGGACAGCTACTGCATCTTACAAAGCATTTCAAAAACTGACAACTATAACATTTCCGGAAGACTTCTAATTCCCTCTAAATACAAGAATTTTTAAGAATCAAGCATCCTCCTGAATGACATTTTTTTTAAAGCAGGTACTGTAGCTTACTGTAGCTCATTTAATCCCATATTGTAATGAACAAGTCATTCACAGTTATTAAATTTCAAATTCAGTCCAATACAACAAAATTGACATTCTTCCTAGTGTACATTCGGACAGATGAATATTATATACAAGTCCCCTATTCCAATTTAAGAAGTACTTTACCGTTTGTTAGACAGTTAGTCTGGCCTTGGGAATTAATGGCAGCTTCAGTCCTCATAGATTAAACTTATCTACTCCAAGATTCCATTATTATTTTACAGTTCTCAAGCACACCAGGCGGGTTAGGCGGTGCCTCACACATTCTTGCAACAAACTGAAACAGAAAAGTGGAAGGCAGCTCTACTTTAAACTATTTGTGAAACAAGCACAAGAAAGAAAACGTTTCTAAGGGAGAAGAAAAGACCTTTCTGTGGCTACACGGACTCCAGATATTCAAACAAAGATGATGTTTGTTGAGGGTAAAAACATGTCTTTCAGGCCAGATCCCAAGTATGAGCCACAGCAGCCTACACCCGGCATTTCCATCTGACAGCAAGCAGGGGCTCAAGACAAGCCACCTCAGAACACGCCTTCACCTCCTGCTGCAAAGTTAGCCACAAGCTTACTACTTGTCATAAAATTTGTCATGAAGCAACCAAGAAAATGTTTACTGAAAACACTACACTAAAGCTAAGTAGGAATGTTCCCCTCACATACACTTCACGTCTTAACATTATTTTTCATGTGAAAACATCAGCCTCTATTTCAGACGCTAAGTGAATACGTGCTGAATTTTGGAAGGTTTTGGAAAGTTTTAACACACCACACATATACAAGTGAAACAAATGTTTCGGGAAACAACATGTATAACTACTGTAGGACGGCTCTGTGAAATTTTCTCTTCTATTTTATTTATACCTTCTTACTCTTCTTCAGGGACCTACAATTTGGAAACCACTTTGCAACTGTTAACAGTCATGTTGGAGGCTTGTGGACATTAATCACACTTAACCGGACACTGACACATTAAGTTTACACTCAGTTTAAGCCATTTCTAGTATTTGATACAAGCGAACGATCAGAAGCTTAGAGAGAGGGAAAAATTTTTAAGTCCTGTACTGAGGAATAAGATTCAGACTGGTATCAAACTTCTTTCTAGCTAAAAGATAATGAAACTCTATTTCCAAATTTCTGAGAAAAAAATGATCATGAACTTAGAATTCTATACCAAGTCCAACTGTCAATGAAGCATGAGAAAAAATAAAAGCATTTTTAGCTATTATCAGGTGTGCTAAAACTCAAGAAATGGTCCCCACCCCCTAGAAGATGTCCACATCCTCATCTCTGGAACCTGTGAATGGACCTTATGTGACAAAAGGTATTTGCAGATGTAGTAAATTAGGATCTTGAAATGGGAGATTATCCTGGATCATGCAGATGGGCCCAACGGAATCATAGAAGACTCCTTATAAAAATTTTTTTAATGTTTATTTATTTTTGAGGCAGACAGAATGTGATCATGAGAGGGGCAGAGAGAGAAGGAGATACAGAATCGGAAGCAGGCTCCGGGCTCTGAGCCATCAGCACAGAGCCCACCGCGGGGCTCAAACTCACGGACCATGAGATGGTGACCAGGGCCAAAGTTGGATGCTTAATTGACTGAGGCCCCCCAGGCGCCCCATAAGGGACCTTATAAAAGGGAAACAAGAAAGTGTGATGGTGGAAGGGGTCGGAGCACTGTGAGGAAGGAAAGGGTTGTGGGCAGGCAAAGGACAAAGGTGGTCTCCAGAAGTCAGAACTGGCTAGAAATGGCTCCAGAAGGCACCAGCTGGGCTGACATGCTGACTGTGGCCCAGTGAAACTGAGCTCAGACTCTGGCCTCCAGAAATGTCAAAGAATAAATCTATGTTGTTTTAAGCCACTATGTTTGTGGTAATTTGTTACAGCAGTGATAGAAAACAAATACATGATTCAAAGTTCACTGCCTGCCCAATGTTTCTTTTAAAAAGAATGCGAGAATACATCACAGGAAAACAAGACAACAACAATAAAAAGAACCGACAAAGACTCTCTCCTTTTCCCAACCTCAGTCAGGCTCCTCCCACCCTCGTCCAGTCCTGGGCCCGCCTAGCCCAGCCGTGGCAAGAATCTTGCTAGGTCAGTTTAGCAGGAGTGCCCCCACACCCTGACAGCTAGTCACCCTGGTGTGCCTTTATCCAGAACCCTGTTCAGTCTGGTGTAGCAAGGACCACCCCCCAGCCCCGCCCCCACTCCCCACCACCCACCGAATCCTTTACTCTGCCTGTTGGCCAGAAACCCCACTTGCCCTGACTGTGTTTGGAGCGTGGGCTGATCGCTCTCCCCTACTGCCGAACGTCATGACCCTAACTGCTGCAATCGTCCTGAACAAAGTCTCTGCTGGTTTAGCAAGTGCCAGAATAATTTTTTCTGTAACAGAATCAAAAAGAAGGCAGACACGGGATCCATGAAATCTCAGAAGGCTAAAATTAGACATTTCCAGATGCCAAATGTGTGGCTGCCTACAGAGCGGCCAGCCTGCATCAGAACAGGGACAAGGTGTCTTCAGGAAGGCAGGAGAGATTATCAGGGATACAGTAAAAGCTTATGTATAAAAAACTCCAAAAAGAGGGCGAGAGGACTGTTGACAATCTCAGAACAAGCAACGCAGAAAGTGATAAAGCCACAGTCAAATGTGAAGAAATGTACAAAGGGCATTTGTACGCGTGTGGCATAGAGGTGAAATGGATTCACGCGATCTTGATGCTTTCAACATTAGGATTATTATACTTCCTTCCCACATACCTCATAATATTTGAGACTTAGGTAAATGATACTGACATTATTGTGATTATATGAGAATTTTATTGGCTTTCAGTATTCACAATCAACTATGAATCCCCTTCCTAAAAGCAGCTACCATTCCCTACGAAAAACATTCTCCACACTGTACAGGAATCTACACGTATGCATGCGCACACAGATTTCAATCTCCCTTTTCTAGTCAGAAACTAGACTCGTTCTATAAATAATCCTGCACCTCACTACTTCATGTAACAGTGTTTCTGGAGCTTGTGCATATCAACATCTGCAGACCTCCCCAGTGGTGTACCGATAAAGGCTTAGTCACCGATTCCTATGGGGAGGAAGTAGGGGCTCTGAGCCCTGGTTTGTGGCAACCCCCAACCTGCACAGCACTACTCCCCCGCTGCGGTGGCTAATCGTCGAGCTACAACGTGCTGGCATGGAACAGAGGGCTCAGTCTGGCTCCAGCACGCCAAAGGATCTACCTTACCCTTTGCCGTAGCTGGGAAGCTTCCTACCTAATACACTAATAGAATTTACTCAACCAGTCCTCTCTAAGGAATGTGAACTAGGATAAAAACGAGAGTCAATTTTTATTTTTTATTTAATTTATTTTTTAATTTATAGTTTATTGTCAAGTTGGTTTCCATATAACACCCAGTGCTCTTCCCCACAGGTGCCCTCCTCCATGCCCATCACCCCCCCTTCCCTTTTCCCCCTCCCCCTTCAGTTAAAGGGAGTTAAAGATAAAACATCAAGAGGTAAAGAGCTTACTAGGCAGTGAGGCAACAGAGAAACAGAGGAAGCAGAAAGTACCCGTGAACTGAGAAGCAGCAGCTGTTGCAAAGAGGCAAACAGTACCTGATAGGCAGAGACCAAAGAGAGTCACCATGGTAGAGACCTTTCAGCCTAAAAAAACAGACAGAAGGACCTCTCCCCGAAGCGGCGTCATGCTTCGCTTCCCGGTGGCTTTCACTTCCTGCTCAATATAAATAATGCTCTTTTTTTCCCTTGAAATAATTTGAATAAGTTATTCTTGTCTACGATCAGAGTTCCTTCATTCCACCTCGTCTTTCAACCAAAAGAGGCCCCAGTACCAGCAATGCCTAAGCAATGGTCTCAGCTACTTGTGACCACTTTCTTAGTGCACTATGGACTAAAATATATCAAAAATAAGCGTTCTTCTAATGGCAAAATCTTAATTCGCCACCATTGCTAAAAACTTCAGTATTTATTTTGTCAGGCTCTAGATTCAAGGCTGGAAGAAACGCTCAGAGGAGAAATAAGCAGAGTTAAGCAGATCAACATTAAAACACAACTAAAATCAAGCGAATAAAATAAAGGGAGTGCACCAGTCACAAGAAGGCCTGAAGTGCCACTGATTTTACCTGGTTGTTTCGTAATGAGGTGATGTTACATGCAGGCACCTACAAGGTACATGTCCCCGCCCACCTGCCCCTACCGGCCCCCATACAGCTGACTGTGAAATAGCATGCCAGCCTACCAGGGGAGCTAGGCCAAGAGCAGCACCTGCTGGTCCTGGGGGAAGACTAACCCAGGGTCTCCTCATGTCTCTTCTCTTCCCTCCACAGGGAGGTCAACTGTCACCCAGTATTCCCTCGCGCCCCAGCCCCATCCTATCTCCCCCTCTCGTAACTCACTCCATTCCATGTTAAACGATGTCCTCAAAAACTGCTCAACCCCCAACACCTACTTATCGGCTTCTTACTCCCCCTACTCGAGTAATAATCTTAAAATAAATCATTGGCCTCCTTCTCTCTTTCCTGTGTTCACTGCAAAAACTATGATAAATAATCGTGATAAAGAAGAGACAGCCAGAGACCAAAAGCGAGCTACATGAAAGAACCCAAAAGTCCTCAGAAACGTCCAGATTTCCTCTCAAAGCAGCCACACAAATACCCACATAATAGCTTCATATTTCTCTGGCTTAATCCGCATTGTCTGATTCCATAAAAACATTCAAAATAAATAAGTTTAAATTTTATTTTTATTATTTTTTAAATGTTTTATTTATTTCTGAGAGAGAGAGAGATGAAGCATGAGTGGGGGAGGGGCAGAGAGAGAGGGAGACACAGAATCTGAAGCAGGTTCCAGGCTCTGAGCTGTCAGCACAGAGCCTGATGTGGGGCTCAAACCCACGAACCGTGAGATCATGACCTGAGCTGAAGTCAGCTGCTTAACTGAGTGAGCCACTCAGGTGCCCCCAAAATAAATAAGTTTAAATGCTTTTCAATTTTAGCTTTTATTTTAATTATGAGTGTAAATAGGATTCATACCTTTCCATTCAAAATATTTCTATTCTATCACGATGAGCATGGCATCAATACTTTCTAGTATATAATGCTTTAAATGAATAGTTTTTAAATTTGTCATTAAATGTGCTGAACACATTTCTTCCCACGAATCCTTATACAGAGGCCCAACTGCCCAGCCAGGCAGGTAGGGGGATGGAGGAGAGAGGGAGCAAAGTTGCCCTGGCCTGATCTCCCTTTTTGCTCCCGGGAGGCCACGGGACTCGCGGTGCTACACCGGCCAAGCAAGTGCGCTGTCAGCTTCTCTGTGAAGCTAGGGCTCAGACGGCTTCGCTTCCAATCCGTTTCCCACCTGCCATCCCAACCTGCCCTAATCCTTTGGGTCCAGGTCTTCCTTTTACAAATAAAAAGGCCAACATTTTAGAATTGGTAGGTTGGCTGGCTGTTTTGTTTGTAAGCATATACTTTTAGGACCTTTCAGAACAGGGCACACATCTCTAATATTTTAAACACGGAGCACCCAGTTATCAGCTATGTATTTAATATTTTCATAACTAAGAAAATGCTTAAAATTATAGTCATAGAAGTAATTCCTGGGCAGTCTTCTATTACTTGCTTCCAATTTTCCAGAAAGAGGGGAAACAAAATAATATTTAAAGTCCTAAAACCAATTACTGGCAAAGATTTATTATCATTGAGAGGTAAGTTTTTCTCAAATGCAATCACGAATGACAGTCGGCTTCTAGCTGACCCACCCATACCCATTGGCATAAAGGGAGAACCGGCCACTGCTTCTTTTGTTTGAGTGCTCCTCCAAACAGGAACTCAAGACATTTTACTGACATATAGTTTACTGACACGTCTATTTACATGTAAGCTTCATGAGCAAAACACAGGTCTCTCATTCATCGTGGGGTCACTGGTATCTATCACAGGGTCTAGCACACAGTAGCTCCTCACCTCGCCAAGTCTTTCTTAAAAGGATGAAAATAACTGCTCAGAATTAATTACTACTGTGAACTATTCAACCAGCTAAACACTTAACACAGCAATTTATTTTTAACAGTTAGATTCTAAGCTATTTTTCAGAAATACTTTCCCTGCAAAAAGTACACCGTTACGAAAGGTTCTCAGCTTTTTTTTTATTCTATTTCAAGGCATTTAAAATTTTATTACGACTCTAAAATTCAGAAAAGAGAAGTCACCATCTATTTCTGATTAGCACTTCTGCTTATTTACAAGTACTTCATATCCAGGAAGGAAGAAAGGAAGGAAGGATGGAGGAAGGGAGGGAGAGAGGGGAGGAGGAAAGGAAGGAAGGAAAGTAGAAAGAAAGGAAGGAAGGGAGTGAGGAAAAGGCAGGAGCCTCGTGAAAGATGAAGAAAACCAGAGCCGTGTCTGTGATGTCTGTGCCCAGCCCACTCCTCTCCTCACATCCTCCTGAGCTAGCTACCTGTCTACTCCCAGAAACTACTCTAAAAACTTTAGTCTCACTTTCATGACCGGAAGGTCCTGCCCACTTGGCTGAATGTGCTACCGCCATGCTTTAAATCCATGTTGGAACACTCCAGAACTCTCCCCACATTCTTCCCTCACTCCTCTCACAGGGACAGAAGGACTTCTGAGGTTGGCTTGGCTCAGCTCCCTGCTCCTTCTCTCTCAGCCACCCTAGGGCAGGCCCTCTGGTCTACTCCCCATGCATGAAGCACCTGTCCTGAGGGGAGGTCTGCGGTTGCTCAGCTCTGCTCATCACCAGTGGGTAAGTCTCTGCGGTTGCTCAGCTCTGCTCATCACCAGTGGGTAAGTCTAAGTCAAGATGGGCTAATAGGCCCATCGGATCTAATGGATCTAATGTCACGTCCTTAGATCAACCAACAGAGGAGCCATTTTGGTCTCCATCTGTCCATCTCTTATGTCTTACTTCTCAAGGAGAAGAAACAGTACAACTATTGGTTCCCTAGAACTCCCCAAATGTAGTAACTCCTACATTTATGTGTAAGGTGATTCATAGAGAAAAGGGATATGGAGTGATGTAACAGTATTTAAATACCATTACTACTGATGGGAAGCATAATTACTAGTTGTTGAATATGAGTGTAACTCCTACATTTGGGGGCAGGGTTGAGTGACAAAATTGCCAACAACAGATACTTAGAACCAAGACAAGCCTATGAGTCATTTCACTCACTTAGATCCGCCTACAGTTGCTGGCAAACTCAGGATTATACCTTAGCTGCTTTTCCAGCAGTATGATTGTTTGAATAGATGACACAAGACTCAAGAGTAATAACTCCCTGTTTGTGGATACTTTATAACCTGCCTAGTGAGCGTTTACTATGTGCCAGGCACTGTGGTGAGCATTTACTATGTGTAATCTCACATAATCCTCACAACAACCTACGCTGATCATAGTGTCTCTATTCCCAGTTTACAGATGGGGAGTCTGATGTGTGGAGAGGTTAAGCCATTCTGGTCCTATGGGAAGTAAGTGGCAGAGCAGGACTTCAAAGTCAGGCTGTCTGACTTCAAAGCCCTGTTTCTAACACCACGCTATTTGCTAAAGTACAAATGGATTATCTTTATATTTCTTCTCATCTCTGCTAGTCCTTATATTTGTGTTCTTAGAAACAAACCTATCTGTGATTCCTGTGGATTCTTAATAGTTGCTTTCTGTTTTCCAGTAGCCTTCTAACTTACCAAACTGATTTGTCTACTATTTGTGCAAAATGGAGTCCAATGATATAGAGAATCCAAGAAGCACTTATATGAAGTCTTTGTGACCCCCCACAAGCAACTGTACTCCTCTATTAATAAGTTGTATGTTTCAGGATAATAGGAAATGATCAAGAAACATGCAGTGCTCCCTGTGGCAGCATGTGGACTAAAAGTTGGAACAATACGGAGGAGATGAGCATGGCCCGTGCACAAGGATGCATGAAACTCATGAAGTGTTCCAAAAAAGAAAAGAAAAAAAACCTGCAAAAAAATTTGACAGACGAATCACCAAATGGATATGAAAGTTAACTCTGCTAAAATACTTTGTGTTTAGTAGATACTAACTCAAACGCCCTCACAATTAATTTCCATGTTTACAGAAAGAATTCTGTTGAATCGACTTCATTTACTTGACCTTCACAACTCTTCTGGCTCATTAAGAACTATAAGCACGCACTTAGGTTCGCTACAAGTTCATGCTGAATTCAGCCCAACGGGAGCTAACAAGAAATGATGCAATTACAGCAGATTCTCGCAGATCATACACAACAAAGGGGATGGAAGAGGATTCAGAGAGTTCCCACCCTGGGAGTACATAACTAATTCCACAGGTAATATGCCACACCTTCTTCTCAACCCAATTGTAACTTTTCTACTCTATAAATCAAACATGACATGCAAAACGCAAACCGTACCCAGCATGGCATACAAAAACAAGAACTCAGTGTTACCTGGAACAATAGAGTAGCACACAGAAAGAATCACATTAATATACATTTTAAAAGTATGAGCAATGCACGTATTATTTGGTCCCTGAATGTCCCTTAGGTTCAAATCAGAATATAAGGCCATCGAAAGCCAGCAACTTGGAAAGCAATAAATATTAAGGGTTCATATCACACTTAAAGTGTCATTCATTCAATTATTTAAAAAAAAAAAAAAAGAGTGCCATAGCTCCAAGCACAGCACCAGAGAATTCTCGTGTCATAGAACTGTGTTCACCACACCTCACTAACAACTCCTGAGAACATGATGTATCTCGCATGTGCATGTGTGCTCAATATAGCACATATTCTTTAAACATGGTTTCCATTACTGTACCCGTAATTTTGTGTTGGGGTGCCCTGTGTGAGACTTATTTTACATAACAAACAGCAAAAGTGCTATCTATCTACATATGAACGTCACTGATGAGGAGATTAGAAACCTAAGTACCAACTAAGAGCCTGGCTCATACTAACAGCTAGCATTTACTCTGTATAATCTATTTCTTTTTAACATTTATTTATTTTTGAGAGACAAAGTGAGAGTGCAAGCAGAGGAGGGGCAGAGAAAGAAGGAGACACAGAATTTGAAGGAGGCTCCAGGCTCTGAGCAAACGTTCAGCACAGAGCCCAGGCGGGGCTCGAACCCATGAACTGTGAGATCATGACCTGAGCTGAAGTCGGACGCTTAACCGACTGAGCCACCCAGGTGCCCCTATTCCGTACAATCTAAACACCTCCTGTATGTTATTTCGTTGAATGACCTCACATCAAAACTATGAGGTAGGCATCATCATTGTTCATTTAGCAGACAAGAAAATCGTCAGGTTAATTAACCTGCAAAGATCACACAGCACCGAAGTTACAGAAGTGGCATTCGGACCGAGGCAAGAAGGCCCCAGCGCACTGTTAATCACTCTACACAATCTTTGAATAAATAAAATGGCAAGCAAGTAAACAAAGGTTTGTCAAGTGAAACTGTCAACAGGAATCCTCAAAGTAGCACTAAACCAGGGCAAGAGGCCAAGGAAGTGTCTTCCAGTCAACAGGAAGCCACGGAGGTGTTTTGAAGGGAAAACTGGCCGGAAGCTGTGGAGAAAACATAGGCTTCTGGGGAAGGAAGAAGAATTTACTTATTAAGACCTCACACTGTTGAGCTCTCATCACCCACCGGGCACTGTGCTAGGCACACAGAATATCTCACTGATGTTCAAATAGCCCTATTACCGTTCAGTTTATAAGTGAGAAAAATGAAACTTGTCCAAGGTTATATTAACTGTCAAAGCCACATCTGGAAGGCTCCAAAGCCTGTCCTCTTGCCCGTTAGGCTACAAAAAGAGAAGACAGAGAGAGAATAGGTCTGCATATCTGTAAGCTAAGAAAGTATAAGCTACCAAGAAACTAACGCACCGGAACTAAGAAATGGGTTACCTGTGTCCGTGTGCTCAGCCCTCCATGTGCTGGCTGTGTTTCACAAGTGAATCTCCTCCTCCAATAAAGAGAAAACTCTTCCTAGATCTGAAAACGATGACTTCCCAAAATTATCCATTCCTGTGCACTCTCACATACCCAAGTTTCCAAAGTTTCAATCCACTGATACTGCGAAGCTGCCGGAGTCTGAGACACCTAAAATGTATTTTCCTAGTAACTGATTTATGTTTATAAGCAGGCAAATAAACATTTCCAAATTAAATTGGGGCAGCTAAAATATTGATACAATTAAACCTATTTTTTTTTTTTAGTTTTACTAGTTAACAATCGCCAGACTCAGGCAGGGAACAGGGAATCATGGGCTCCCCACCAACGTTCTGTGGTTGTCTGTGATCTATATCCTCTATTCAATATAATCCAGTCCTACATTTGTTTTTTTTCAAGCCCTTTTGACCATATCTTTTTTCCCCTACGTGTAACTCACAAGTTCTTCAGAGTCAACATGCATTACTTCTAAAGTATATCAAACTTTAAAAAACAGTATTTTCAACATATCTACGACTGGCAGCTTGTAGAATGTAAATGTTGTACAAACACTCCAGCTCACCCTTGGCATCTGAAAAATGTTAATGTTTCATCAGTTTCAACACGCTAAAAGGCCATCACATGTAACAATGGGTGGTTTTCATCTGGCATCAATCCGAGGCAGGGGCTGTGTGGACGAAAGCAAGTCACCTAGCCAACGAGGGAGCCTAGATGCCTTGCTAGTGCCTTTGCTTTTCTCTACTCATTTCACAAACACCAAATCCCTTTGTGAGAGTGAAATAAAACCAAACCAAAACACAAAATTTAATGGCCTCAAAAAGAAAGCGAGTAATATTTTGGAAGCATTTCTGATTTGCTAAGGTGGGATCTACAGAGTCTCAAATGACCCACTTCACCAGAAGGGTGCCACATGCGACTAAAGGTACTTCCACGCCAAACAATGAAAACAATCAGTCATCAGCTGCCTCGGGAAACAAAACAAACAAAAAAAAACCCATGAACAGAAAAAAAAAAAAAAACAACGAGGGTCACCTGGCTGGCTCGGTCAACGGAGCATGCAATTACTGATCTTGGGGTTGTTCAAGCCCCACACTGGGCTTGAAGATAAGAATGAAATGCACCAAAATGTTAACAAATGTCTTAATCTCTGAGAGTCTGAGAGGAGGAACTACATAAAATTTTGTTTTCTTCCTACACTTTTACATATTTTTCTGCATGGTCATTAACTAATAAGCATGTTACTTTTATTACAAAATATTTTTTTTGTTTTGTTATTTTGAGAGAGACAGAGAGAGTGCATGCATGTGTATGTGCATGAGAGTGGGAGAGGGGCAGAGACGGAGAGAGAGAATTCCAAGCAGGCTCCATGCTCAGCACAGCGCCCAGCTCGGGGCTTGATCCCACAACCATTGAGACCATGACTGTGAGACCATGACCCAAGCTGAAATCAAGGGTCGGACGCTCAACCGAATGAGCCACCTTTGCGACTCTAAAAATTTTTTTAATATGAGAACAGAGAATATTAATAACATAAGTTAGAAGATTAAGAAAACATTTTTCCAAACACATCTTAAGCTTTTTAATAAAATAGTATGCTGCCTGGAAAACAAACCTGCTCCCCAGTTCTCTTATGAGATGGAAAGCTATAAAACAATTTTTGAAGAAAGTTATCCAGCCATCAAATAATTCTCCCCTATCTCTAGGACACCTAAAACTTTCATTTGGAATACCAAATAATCAGTCATGTAAGTGAGTGAAGGGTCATAGTAAGCTTTCCCTCAGAAAAATGAGATGGATTAAGTTTTCTGAGATTCATTAATTCAAAAATTACTGAACACCATTTCCTGCCACTGTACCTAGCTGCTGTGAATATAAATATGGACAAAACGTAGTTCTTCATAAAGATCACAGTCCCCTGAGGGGATCAGACACATAAAGAATCCGCTGTAAATAATGTGATAAACTCCCCTTAATAGATGTCTTTTTAAAACCCACAGAGAAGTTAATAGGAAAAAAGCAAAGTCAGGAAAAAAAAAAAAAGACTTCACCTACAAAGCAACATTTTAGACAGGCCTCAAAAGAATAGTAGAAACTTACCATTTGGACGAGGACAGAAAGCCATGGTATGTTAATAAAAAGCTCTAGTCCACAGCACCAGGAACATCTATTCCAATAGCACATACCTCAACAGTCATGTTCACTGTTGGGGGGGTGGGGGAGACAGATCTTCTGACTTGTATCATTTCCCCTTCCCCTTCTTTTCCATAATATCCCACCCACCACAACTGGAGCAGAAGGCAATCTCCCAGGGCAAAAGTTAGGTGTATGCAGGAAAATAACAAAAGGAGACAATTTAGGGATTAGACACTATTGAGGCCATAAGAAAGCAAAAGAAAGAGAGTAAAAATTTAATAACTTCAGTTCTGATACTACTAACATATCATCATTACTTGGGTGTTCATTCATCATGACCTGAGTCATTCAGAATTAAATGACTAAGATAATGGCAACTGTAAACCTTTTTTTAATGACGCAAATTCTGCTCAAAAAGCCAATTTTAAAAACAAATCTAAGCACATTCAAAAACACATCCCTTCAATATTATACATATATATTCCACCACCTACATTATTTTCCCAGGATTGAATATATTTAAGAAAAACAGCCATGGAAGGTAGATTTCTAGAGAAAACAGCACAAGATTTAAAAACAACAACAACAACAACTTAGATGCAATTGACTCACGAAAGAAGGGGAAGGGCTGCCACTGGGCTGCAGATGACACCTTGTCTGGATACCCTGAAAGTTCCTACTTAGGCTTTTACTGTAATCTATACGTCCCACCCTCACCCCAAAGCCACTCTCAATTACCTGGCCCAAAACAGGTTCAATCAGGCTCTAAATGAATTTTTTATGCACAGCAGTTAAAGAGTAAAACTCAAAGACAGATGCGATGGGGGGGGCGGGGAACCTCTTCGAGAATACTGTACTTGATGAGTTATGCCAATCTCCACATGAAATATCACCATTCTCCAAGGAGATTGATTATCAAAGACCTGCCATCCTTCTCACTGAGGAAACCATTTCTTAGAAAGCACTGTCTCCTTCATACTCACTGAGTATTCCATCTAAGGTTATAGAATACATTTATAACATCAACCCAAATTCCTTTTTTATAAGGAACTTTTACCAACTTCACAATCCACCAAAAAAGACTGGAAACAATATAAATGTCCATCAATTTGGCTATGAAAAATCACATGGCAAAATTATATACTGATTTGGATTCATTTCCAAGATATACTGTAAGTAGGGGGGAAAAAAGGGCAAGGTTCAGAACAGTGCATATAACAGGGTTAGGGATGCACAGAAATACACAAAACTAACAGTGGTCGTCCTGCGGAACTGAAAACTAGGTAGGTGAATAGAAAGGACACTTATTTTTCAATAGATAACCTTTAGTGCATCTTGAATTGTTTACCATGTACATGTACCACCTTATCAAAATATAAAAGTAAAAATCTGGGGGGTGCCTGGGTGGCTCAGTCAATTTAAGTGCCTGACTCCTGATTTCAGGTCCGGTCTTGATCTTGGGGTACTGAGTTCAAGCTCCACACTGGGCTCCATGCCCAACTTTAAATACATACATATATACATACATACATACATACGAATCTTAACAATTGTAAAGATAATTAATGTTAGAAGAAAAATCCCTCCTCAGGAAAAGACTGAAGATTTAATTCTACTCCAGCACAGCTCCCTTGACATCAGCAAATGTTCCCTTCTCTACCACACCCTAATTCTAGCCTGAAACATGAGGAGGGTCAAGTATAAGGCCATCTCAGCTTTTACGATAAAATGAATGCCTTCAACTTCCAATTTTCTTTACTGCTCTAAAGGAAAGAAAGGAAGAATGTAAATTCAGAGAGAGAAAAACTGTGCCAAGTGCGTAACTATTTCTTTCCCATAATCACAAGAAAACCAATTAGCACTTTCTCCTCCAGCAGGCCACCCAGGCGAAGGGGCTGTGATGGTACAGAAAGAGGAAATTAAGAATCCTACCTTCTCAATATAGGAATAGAAAACCAGGCCCAGAGAAACATGTCTTTATCCATTACAATGATCTGTAAAGGAGTGAGTATTTTACTGAGAACTGTAAAACTTAAACAACGGATAATACAAATGCTAAAGTCATTAAATTTTAGGCGGTTATGGCCTAGTTCAAATCCTTTAAAATAAATATAAGCCTAGGGGAGGGGGGGGCTAAGTTGGTAGAGCGTGCAACTCTTGATTTCAGGGTTGTGAGTTCAAGCCCCATGTTGGGCAGAAAGCTTACTTAAAAAAAAAAAAAAAAAAAGAGTACAAGCCAAATAACAAAATTTACAGGAAAATCTGCCTCAGCAGATCACACTACAACTTTTTTAATCAATTCACTTACTTACTCGATGCGATTTTTGCTGCTGACAAATCTAGGTTGTTTTTGAAATAGATGTCTCATAGAACTTTCATTTATAGTGTTCTTGAAATGCCTTTAAAGCCTTTTAGAGAGTATTTTTTTTTCCTTTAAACTCTTATTTTCCGTATGACACTGATTTGTCAAATGCAGTTTTGCCTACAGCAGTTCTTTTCAAGAACATAACTTCAATAAACTTGCTGACAAATGGCTTATATTACTTTAACTGACTATTTGTAATACAGCCAATCTAATGAGTTCTTAGGTTTCCAATAAAACCATCAGTGATTTGACAATTTCACAAATTCACTGTGGACAAAGGCTCATTGCGAGTAGTGAGAACCAAAGATTATTAAGACACAATATCTGCCCTCAAGATGTTTACATCCTTGTAAATGAATAAAAGAATAATTACCATAAGAGATGTGTTCCCCACAGGACCTTGTCAGCCATGGAGAGAAAGGTAAAAGTGATCATCTTTCTTAAAGCACATCACATGATCTGCCAGGGACAACTATGTTACTGTACCATGTAAACTGTCTCTTACACGACTAGAAAACTACGGACCAGTTAATGAATTAATTATTACAAGAGGTGATTATCTAAAGATAGAACCGAGTTTTAGTGAGATCATTTTTGTTTATTTCAACCCTATAAACGAGTGCCAATTTGGACTTTTCTTCTGGGAGATGCCTTCAGTTTGACTTATATCCCTTTAGAAATCTAACAGCATATCTAGAAATCAGAAGCTCAAATTGCTTGGCAAGTATACTGGAATGCCAACACAAACCAAAGTTAACTGCCTAGATTTCCTTTTAAAGGCTATCAAGAACCATAAATCTTTGGGAAAGTGTGGTTATCTTTATTTACAATATGTTTAAAAAGCATGTTCTTACTGAATTATTTCTGGAATGTGTGTATATATGTAAACATATGCAAACCAGAGCTTTCCCCAAAATCTATAGTAACAGATTCACAACAGTCTGATGATTCATTTAACAAATTAAAATGAAATCAATACTGTTACACAAATTAGTATAAAATTAGTCCATAAGTCAGTAATTTTACTCCATTTCTAATTTCGTTTTTGTTCAATTCAAGATTTCTTTTTTTTAATGTTTATTTATTTTTGAGAGAGAGAAAGAGATAGAGTATGAGTGAGGGAAGGGGCAGACAGAGAGGGAGACACAGAATCTGAAGCAGGCTCCAGGCTCTGAGCTGTCAGCACAGAGCCCAATGCAGGGCTTGAATCCACAAACCGCGAGATCATGACCTGAGCCAAAGTCGAATGTTTCAGTCACTTAAGCACCCAGGTGCCCCCAAAAGAATTCTTTTGTTTAATCACTTTATTTTTATTTGGTGTTCCAGATTATATATTTTAATTCTAAAAGTAAATGAGTACTCTCCTCTCAGAAACTGAAACAGAAGAAAAATCAAAGGAGGATATATGACTTTATAACCCATCACATCTTTTACCTAGAGTGGCATTTTTTTGCATGACTTTCCCTACTTCTCATAAACAGTGAGGGAGCCATTTGTATCCTTCCCAATAAAATTATATTGATAACCCAGTATTATAGACATCAGCTCTGTAGTAATGAACAAAACGGAAGATCCTGATTTCCTAAAGCTTGCAATTTCGAGGCACAGACCTGCAACGAATAATTATAACCACCTAGGAATACTTCATGGGACTTGCGCTGTTTTCTGTGATCCAGTAACTAGGGAATATAATGAACCCGATTCCTTGTGGAATGCAGAGTTATAGGCCAAGATTTAATTTCTCTCCATTAATGCAAATATATATTTCAGTACTGCCTCTGTGTCAGGTGCTGAGTGACAAAGATATGCAAAATATGCCCCCTATCTGTAAGGAATTCACTGTCTAGTGGTGAAAACCAACAATTAGAGCACAGCATTATCAATATATGATAGAGGCCCATACCTAAAACAAATGTATGTCTTATTTTTAAAAACCCGTAAATATTCTGCTATGCTTCAGTAGAAACCAACAGAATTCTTAATAACTGCTCTACCACTTATCACTGATGTAAACTTGGGCAAGTTACAACCTGCATGAGCACCAGTCTCCTCACCTATAAAAAAGAAATAATGACAAGAGCACTAGCTAATGTTTACTAAATGTCTACTGTGTGTCAGATACTGTTGTAAGCATATCATAATGTTCTAAGCATATATTCTCAAGCATAAACTCAAACAATCGTACAGTGTAGACACCATATCTAGAGAATAATATATCACCAAACCCCAGATGAGGAAAGAGAGGCGCATGTTTCCAAAGGTCTTATGGCAGGTGGTAGAGTCCAGATGGTCAAGGACCCAGAAGCCACACTCTCAATCCCTAAGATATATAGCTGCTTGAAAACTGTAAAACATCTCCTGCCCAACTTGTATAATTCTTGTAAACATCACATTTAATCGGGTTCATAAAAGCATTTTATAACTTTAAGAGCCACGTAAAATAGGGTATTTCTTATTAATAACATTTTAAGGACAAGATTGATAAAAATTGACCATGGGGGTATCAAAGCAAAATTTTAAGTTAAAAGAAAAAAAACACGTTAAAGGAATTGTAAAGGATCTTCAAGGGTATCTAGCTCAGCTTCCCACAAATGTTAACATCCTCTTGATAACATTCTTAATAAGTTGTCACAGAATTTCTCCCTTAATGCCTCCAGAGACGAAAATCTCCGAAGCTCACATGTCAGTCCATTCCATCTTGAAATGTTCTAATTATTATTAGAAATGTCTTTCTTTCAGCTCTAAACAAAATTAGGCTTTTCCACATGATAAGCCTATGAATACAAACCACTTAAAAATTCACACTATTCAACACATGACATTTTACTAAAGTCCCCCTTGAAATGTGACACACAAATTCAACAGAATATCCCAGAACAGGTCTGATGTGAGGAAAATAGCAGCTCTGTTACCCTTCTTGATTTGTAGCTAAATCATTCACTTTTCTTTCCTGGCTGGCAGTCCATTTAACGGGCTCATATTTAACACACACTTCACTGAAATCTCTCAGTCCTCTCTTAGGAGCTATCTGGATCACAGTGCGGAACATGACATTTTACCATTTTTAATCTTGTTTTCACTTTGGTCTCTCATTCTAGCCTCAAAAGATCCTGACAAAACTTAATTTCATAACCTTACATTAGCTATCTCTATCAACATTGTACCCTCTTTCTTCCTTCACAAACCCAATGAATACAATGAAATTTTCATCCTGGCCACCAAAAAACTGCTGAGTCAGTTACGATCCTAGAACATATTAGCAAAGACCTTGACGATGACATGAGTAAGTTAATTTAAATATGATCCATCAATCAATTACAAAATCCTTACAAGACCTATCATTTCTTGTAGTCTGTGGTAACATCAAAGAAGACTTTATCAAATACATTTCTAACACCCAAATCAAACCTATCTCCTGGTAGGCTGAGCTCAAGACAGCAGCATAGTAAGATCCTGAACTCCCTCCCTCCCATGGATACAGCAAATATATAACTACATGTGGAATAATTTCCTCTGAGAAGAACCAAAAAACTGGCTGAAAAGAGCCTCCACAACAAAGAACAAAATGACAGCATCAAGAAGGATTGGAAAGGAGGGGAGGGGAGGAGAAGGGAGGGGAGGAAAAAGAAAAGGGCAAAGCAAAGAAAAACCATACCCAGACACAACCAGGAAGGATCTCAAGAGTACAGAACTTTTCCCTGACAAGTGAGGGATTTATGCTCCACATCAGGCACTCAACCCTTAGATCCTGAATGAAAGAAGATCTACTAAACACTGGGCTTTGAAAACCAACAGGGATTACATCCAGGAAAGCCATAAAACTATAGGGAGTGGAGAACCCACTCTTTTATTTTTTTTATAGTTTATTGCCAAATTGGTTTCCATATAACACCCAGTGCTGTTCCCAAGTGTTCCCCCCCCATGACCATCACCCCCTTCCTCTTTCCCCCTCCCCCTTCAGCCCTCAGTTTGTTTTCAGTATTCAAGAGTCTCTCATGATTTGCCTCCCTCCCTCTCCCTAACTCTTTTCCCCCCCTTTCCCTTCCCATGGTCCCCTGTTAGGTTTCTCCTGTTAGACCTACGAGTGAAAACATATGGTATCTGTCCTTCTCCACCTGACTTATTTCGCTTAGCATGACACCCTCAAGGTCCAACCACTATGCTACAAATGGCCAGATTTCATTCTTTCTCATTGCCATATAGTATTCCGTTGTATATACAAACCACATCTTCTTGATCCATTCATCAGTTGATGGACATTTAGGCTCTTTCCATGATTTGGCTATTGTTGAAAGTGCCGCTATGTACATGTGCCCCTGTGCATCAGCACTTCTGTATCCCTTGGGTAGATACCCAGCAGTGCTATTGCTGGGTTATAAGGGAGTTTTATTGATAGTTTTTTGAGGAACCTCCACACTGTTTTCCAGAGTGGCTGTACCAGTTTACATTCCCACCAACAGTGTAGGAGGGTACCCGTTTCTCCACATCCTCGCCAGCATCTATAGTCTCTTGAGTTGTTCATTTTAGCCACTCTGACTGGCGTGAGGTGGTATCTGAGTGTGGTTTTGATTTGTATTTCCCTGATGATGAGTGATGCTGAGCATCGTTTCATGTGTTTGTTGGCCATCTGGATGTCCTCTTTGGAGAAGTGTCTACTCATGTCTTCTGCCCATTTCTTCACTGGATTATTTGTTTTTTGGGTGTGGAGTTTGGTAAGTTCTTTGTAGATTTTGGATACTAGCC
>CM053571.1:119077824-119125813 GCA_028646485.1 Cryptoprocta ferox
TTAAAGAGGCTATCTTTTTGCCATTGGATACTCTTTCCTCCTTTGTCAAAGATTAATTGGCCGTACATTTGTGGGTCCAGTTCTGGGCTCTCTAATCTATTCCACTGGTCTATGTGTCTGTTTTTGTGCCAGTACCATACTGTCTTGGTGATGACAGCTTTGTAGTAGAGGCTAAAGTCTGGGATTGTGATGCCTTCCGTGTTGGTTTTCTTCTTCAATATTACTTTGGCTATTCGGGGTTTTTTGTGGTTCCATACGAATTTTAGGATAGTTTGTTCTAGCTTTGAGAAGAATGCTGGTGCAATTTTGGTGGGGATTGCATTGAATGTGTAGATTACTTTGGGTAATAATGACATTTTAACAATGTTTATTCCTCTGATCCATGAACACGGAATGTTTTTCCATTTCTTTGTGTCTTCTTCAATTTCTTTCATAAGCTTTCTATAATTTTCATTGTACAGGTCTTTTACATCTTTGGTTAGGTTTATTCCTAGGTATTTTATGGTTTTTTGTGCAATTGTGAATGGGATCAGTTTCTTGATTTCTCTTTCTGTTGCTTCTTTATTGGTGTATAAAAATGCAACCGATTTCTGTACATTGATTTTGTACCCTGCGACGTTGCTGAATTCATGGATCAGTTCTAGAAGGCTTCTGGTGGAGTCGGTTGGGTTTTCCATGTAGAGTATCATGTCATCTGCGAAAAGTGAAAGTTTGACTTCTTCTTTGCTGATTCTGATGCCCTTTATTTCCTTTTGTTGTCTGATAGACCAGAACCCACTCTTAAGGAGCTCTCATACAGACTCACTCACCCCAGAACCCAAAGCAAATACACCAGTTTGAAAAGGAGAGGAGATCATATACCTAGATCATATATGGAGACCCACTTGTCAATTTTAAAGCACCTGCCAGACAGGCAGGAAACCACTGAGACTTTCTTCAGGGATGGAGGCACTAGTGGGTGCCATATTTGCAACCCCACCCTACCTTGCTAATATCAGCACCGGCAGGTGCCATTGTGGAACTATCTCTCTAACCTGTTAGAGCCAGTGGGGCACCCAATTGAAAACCCATTCATCCTTACAGCACAGCCAGCAAATAACAGCTGGACCAGGTGCCAGCCCTGCCTGCCCCTATGCCACATTAGGTGGGTGCATGCAGCCCACATAGGGAACACCCCTTGGGTGTCCAGCTCTGCTGGGGAGACAGGAATGAACTTCTGGGCTCCACCATGAAATCTCCTACATATGGTCACTCCTTCAAGCCTGGGCAAAGCAGTTGATTTGTCTACATAAATACATAAAAACAAGCATAAAGAAGCAAAATGAAAAGACAGAGGAATATGTTCCAAAGAAAGAACAAGAAAAAAAAAAAACATCAGGCAAACACAGTAATGTAATGGAGATAAGCAATCTACCTAATAAACAGTTCAAAGTAATGGTCATAAAGATGTTTACTGTAGTCAGGAGAAAAATGGATGAACACAGTGAGATCTTCAAAAAGAGATAGAAAATATAATAAAGTTCCAAACAAAAGTTACAGAGCTGAAGAATACAATAACTGAACTGCAAAAAACTACAGGAATTCAAGAGCGGACTGGATGGAGCAAAGATCGAGTCAGTGAGCTAGGAAACAAAGCAACCAAACTCATCCAGAGAGAGCAGCAGTAAGAATTTTTATAAAACAAAGATAACTTATGGGACCTTTGGGGACAACATCAAGTAGACTAAGAGTCACATTATAGAGATCCCAGAAGGAGAGGAGCAAGAAAAAGGGCCAGAAAACATATTTCAAGAAATAGCTGAAAACTTTCCTAACCTGAAGAATGAAACAGACATACAGACATACAGGTCCAGGAAGCCCAAAGAGTTCCAAAAAAGATGAACCCAAAGTGATCCACATTAAGACATATTATAATTAAAATGGTGAAAGTTAGGGGAGCCTGGGTGGCTCAATAGTTTAAGTGTCCAAATTCAGCTCAGGTCATGATCTCACGGTTTGTGGGTTCAAGCCTCTGTTGGGCTCTCCGATGACAGCTTTGGATTCTGTATCTTCCTCTCTCTCTCATCTCCTCCCCTGCTCACACTCTATCTCTCTCTCAAAAATAAACATTAAATAAATAAATAAATAAATAAAATGGTAGAAGTTAAAAGATAAAGAGAGAATCTTAATTACACACAAAGGCAATCCCATGAGGCTACAGGAGATTTTTCAGCAGAAACTCTCAAGGCCAGATCTAGACAGTGGCATGACATATTTAAAGGCTAAAATGAAAAAACTTCCAACCAAGAATTCTCTACCTCGCAAGATTATCTTTCAGAATTGAAGGAGAGATTAAGCATTTTCCACATAAACAAAAACCAAAGGAGGACATCACCACTAAATTGGTCTTACAAGAAATGTTAAAGAGAGTTCCCTGAACAAAAAAGAAATGGCACTGATTAATAACAAGAAAATATCCAAAAATTAAAACCTTACTAGAATAGAATAGGGAAATACATAGTAAAGGTAGTAAAGGGATCAGTAACTTATAGAGCAAGTATGAAGGTTAAAAGACAAAAAATAGCAAAAGTAACTGAAACCACAATAATTAGTTAAGAGATACATAAAATAAAAAGATATAAAATATGACAAAAAATAGAAAATGTGCAGGGCATGGGGAAAAACATGTAACGTTTTGGAATGTACTCAAATTTCACTAAAATTTGATCATGTATACAGAAGAAGATATATGTGAACCTCACAGTAACCACAAAGCAAAAACTTATGATACATACACAAAAGAAAGTAACAAAGGAATCTAAATGTAACACTAAAAAAAGCCATCAAACCACAGGAGAAGAGAGAAAGAGTAAAAGAAAGGAACCGAGAGGAGCTATGAAAACAGCAAGAAAACAATGAAGAAAATGGCGATAAGTATATCTCTGTCAATAATTACTTAACTATAAATGGATTAAACTCTACACTAGAAAGACATGGAATGGATGAGTGAATTTAAAAAAAAACAAAACAAGACCCATCTACATGCTGCCTGTAAGAGACTCACATCAGAAGAACACACACAGACTGAAAATGAAGGATATTCCATGCAAATGGAAATGAAAAGAAAGCTGGAGTAGCTATATTCATAGCAGAAAAAATAGACTTTAAAACAAAGACTGTAATAGTAGATAAAGAAGACCAATTACACTTAATGATAAAGGAATCAACTCAACAAGAAGACATACCATCTAAGTACATAGACATGCAAGACATATGCATGCAACCAAGATATATAAAGCAAATATTAAGCAAATATTAACAGACCTAAAAGGAGAAATTGACATAAATCCGATAAAGTAGCAAACTTTAACACCTCACATTAATGGATAAATTAAAAAAAAAACTTCAGCCTTAAGTGACACATTAGACCAGATGGACTTAATAGACATATACAGAACATTCCATCCCAAAGCAACAGAATACACATTCTTCTCAAGTGCCATGGAACATTCTCCAAAACAGATCACATGTAAGGCTACAAAACAAGTCTCCATAAATTCAAGGAGACTCAAATCATACCAAGCATCTTCTTCAACCACAGTGGTATAAAACTATAAATCAATTACAAAAAGAAATCTGGAAAAACCATAAAAATGTGTAAATGAAACAACATGTTATGAACAATGGGTCATCAGAGAAATAAAAATACACCTAGAGACAAATTAAAACAGAAATATGACATACTAAAATCTTTGGAATACAGTAAAAGTGGCTATAAGAAGGAAGACTGTAGTGATACAGACCTGACTCAAAGGATCAATAAGAGACTACTGGAACAAGTATACATCAACAAACTGGACACCGAAGAAGAAATGGATAAATTCCTAGAAACATGTAATCTTCCAAGACTGAATCCTGAAGAAAGAGAAAACCTAAATAGACCAATTACTAGTAAGGAGACTGAATCAATAATCAAAAACCTCCCAACAAACAAAAGTCCAAGACCAGATGGCCTCACTGGTAAATTCTATCAAGCTTTCAAAGAAGATTTATAGATTTTTATTTTATTATTTTTTTACATTTACTTATTTTTGAGAGACAGAGTGAGACAGAGCATGAGCGGGGAGGGGCAGAGACAGAAGGAGACATAGAATCTGAAGCAGGCTCCAGGCTCTGAGCAAGCATTCAGCACAGAGCCTGACACGGGGCTCGAACCCAGGAACCATGAGATCATGACCTGAGCCAAAGTTGGACATTTAACCAACTGAGCCACTCAGGCGCCTCCCAAAGATTTAATACTTATCCTCAAACTCTTCCAAAAAACTGAAGAGAAGGGAATACTTCCTTCCAAACTCATTTTATGAGGCAACCATTACCCTAATACCCAAACTAGACAAGGACACAACAAAAGAAAATTACAGAACAAGAGCACTGATGAATACTGATGCAAAAATTCACAACAAAAATGAGCAAATCAAATTCAACAATACATTAAAAGGATCACACACCATGATCAAGTAGAATTTATTCCAAGGATGCAAGGATGGTTTAACATCCAGAAATCAATCAGCATGATATACCACATTAACAAAATGAAGGATACCAAGCATATGATCATTTCAGTGTTTCACAGGGGCACCTGGGCGGCTCAGTCAGTTGAGCGTCTGACTCTCGATTTTGGCTCAGGTCATGATTCAGGGTTGTGGGATAGGGCCCTACTTCAGGCTCTACATAGTGGAGCCTGCTTGGGATTCTCTCTCTCCCTCTGCCTCTCCCTCTGCCTTTGCGCCTCCCTGCTCTCTCTCTCTCCTTCAAAACAAATGAATAAAGCTAAAAAAAAAAAAAAAAAAAAGCAAAAAACCTCTCAACAAAGTGGATATAGAGGGAGTGGATCTCAATATAATAAAGGATATATGACAAACCCACAGCCAACATCATACTCCATGATGAAAAGCTAAAAGCTTTTCCCTATGATCAAAAACAAGACAAGGAGGCCCACTATCACCACATTTATTCAAAATAGTATTGGAAGTCCTACCCACAACAATTAGGCAAGAAAAGGAAAAAAAAGGGGATCCAAGTAGGAAAGGAAGAAGCAAAACTGTCACTATGTGCAGATGACCTAACACTATATACCGAAAACTCTAAATATGACATCAAAAAACTCTTGGAATTAATAAATAAATTTAGTAAAGTAACACAATACAAAATAAACATACAGAAATCTGTGGCATTTCTATACACTAATAATAAATTATCAGAAAGCGATATTAAGAAAACAATCCCATTAACAACTGCATCAAAAAGAATAAAATATCTAGGAATAAATTTAACCAAGGAGGTGAAATTTTTCTTTAATGTTTATTTATTTTTGAGAGAGTGAGACAGAGTCGAGCGGGGGAGGGGCAGAGAGAGGGAGACACAGAATCCGAAGCAGGCTCCAGGCTCTGAGCCCTTAGCACAGAGCCCAATGCGGGGATGGAATCCACAAACCGTGAGATCATGACCTGAGCCAAAGTCAGACACTTAACTGAGCCACACAGGCGCCCCAGGAGGTGAAATCTAACCTGTACATTGAAAACTATGAGCACGGATGAAAGTACCTGAAGAAGACACAAATAATTGGAAAGATATTCTTGCTCATGGATTACAAGAGTTAATATTGTTAAAATATCCACACTACCCAATGCAATCTACAGATTCAATGCAACACCTCTCAAAATCGCAACGGCAGTTTTCACAGAATTAGATCAAATAATTCTAAAATCTGTATGCAGCCACCTGAAGCCAAACAATCCCGACATAGAAGAACAAAGCTAGAGGTATGCCCCCTGATTTCAAACTATACTACAAAGTTACACTTATCAAAGCAGTATGGTATGTGTATAAAAGCAGATACACAGATCAATGGAACATAATTGAGAACCCAAAATTAAACCCGTACATATATGGACAATTAATTTATGACAAAGGACCAAGAATATACAGTGAATAAAGGACAGTCTCTTCAATAAATGGTGTTAGGAATACTGGACAACCACATGCAAAAGAACAAAAAACTAGACCACTATCTTATACTACACACCAAAATTCTCTCAAAATGAATTAAAGACTTGAATGCAAGACCTGTAACCATAAAATTCCTAGAAGAAAACAGACAATAAGCTCCTTGACATTGGTCTTATAGTTAAATATTTTTGTGGAGGTGACTCCAAAGGCAAGGGAAACAAAAGCAATAATAAACAAATGGAATTACCTCAACTTAAAAAGCTTCTGCACAGTAAAAGAAATGATCATCAAAACAAAAAGACAACATACTGAATGGGAGAAAATTTTTGCAAATCATATATCCAATAAGAGATTTTAAAAAAATTGTTTTAATGTTTAATTATTTTTGAAGGACAGAGAGAGACAGAGCATGAGCACGGGAGGGGCAGAGAAAGAGAGAGACACGCAATCCAAAGCAGGCTCCAGGCTCTGGGCTGTCAGCACAGAGCCTGATGCAGGGCTCGAACCCACAAACCGTGAGATCATGACCTGAGCCGAAGCCAGACACCCAACCAACTGAGCCACCCAGGCGTCCCCCAATAAGGGATTAATATCCAAAATACACTAAGAACTCATATAACTACATAGCTTAAAAACAAATAATCCAATTTAAAAATGAGCAGGTCTGAATAGATATTTTTCCAAAGAAGACATACAAATGGCCAACAGGCACATGCAACAATGTTCAACATCACTAATTGTTAGGAAAATACAAATCAAAACCTCAATGAGATATTAGCTCACACTGGTTAGAACGGCTATTACCAAAAAGACAAGAAATAAAAAGTGACAGAGGAGATGTGGAGAAAAGGGAACCCATATGCACTGTTGATGGCAATGTAAACTGGTGTAGCCACTCTGGAAAACAGTGGGGAGTTTCCTCAAAAAATTAAGGAAAGAACTACCATATGATCCAGCTATTCATCCAGCTATTCAACTTCTGGGTGATTATCTGAAGAATACAAAAACACTTACTCAAAAAGATACGTGCACCGTTGTTTTCATTGCATTATTTACAACAGCTGAGAAATGAGACCAAGCTAAGCATGCTTCAACGGGTGAACAGATAAAGAAGATGTGGTATACAGTCACAATGGACTCCTACTCAGCCCTTAAAAAGAATGTAATTCTGCCATTTGCAACAGCATAGGGATGCCTCTTGAAGGTAGTAGGCAAAGTGAAATAAGTCAGATAAAGAAAAATATATATACTTCCACTCATATGTGGAATCTATAAACAATCAAAACAAAACAAACACGAACTCATAGTGAGCAGATCAGTAGCTCCCAGAGGAGGAGGGTGGAGGCATGGTGAGTGACGTGGGTGAAAGGACTCACCTGCATGGTGAGAGATGGTAACTAGAATTCTAGTGGTGATCACGCTGCGGGGTATAGAGATGTCAAATTACAATGTCGTACACCTAAAATTTGCATAATGTTATAGACCAATTTGGCCCCCAAAATAACTTTTAATAAAAGAAATATAAAAACAACCTATTTCCAACATCTCCTTGGGATGTCTATTCAGTGACAGCAAGGAATTTACATTAGTTTGTTCTTATACCCAGAAAAGCTCCTAGAGATCATTTCCTTTTAAATCTATTCATGATCCACTATTAATAAAACCATGCTAACATTCTAATTACAATGATCATGAAATTCAATAGTTTCTAGTTACCAGAATCTACCCTTGCTCCTTTCAGTCCAGTCTTCAGATATCTTCTCTGTATTTTATTACTCTTAATATTCACAATTATTCCAAAAAAGTTTGACTCTGTAATTCATTTAATCCTAAAGACCTGATGTTAAAGGGTGTTATTATCCCCTAACCTACCCTGGGCTTCAAATACCTCTCATTTCTGTCTATTCTCTTTTCTGTTTGAAGATAATTCTGCTTTGACAAAACAACAACAACAAAACAAAACAAAACAAAAAGCAGATAGAAGTGAAAAGTCTGGAACACAGTCTTTCTCATGTTTACATATGTGACCTGCTCTGAATAGCAGGCCTATGTGGTCATTAGTGATTTCCAGGAATTAAGCTATGCCTTTTAAGGTGAGGTTTTTGGGTTTTTTTGTTTGTTTGTTTGTTTTTTTGAGAGAGAGAGAGAGAGAGAGAGAGAGAGAGACATCGTGAGCAGGGGAGGGTCAGAGAGAGAGGGAGACACAGAATCCGAAGACAGGCCCCAGGCTCTGAGCTAGCTGTCAGCACAGAGCCCGACGCGGGGTTCAGACCCACGAACTGTGAGATGATGACCTGAGCCGAAGTCGGATGCTTAACCGACTGAGCCACCCAGGCGCCCCTAAGGTGTTTTTATCATACTGTTCACAGATGTCAATTCATTTGTACTCAATTCTTCCTGACACTATTTTTAAAAGTACTTACTACTCTTTTTCATTCATTATATGTTACAAGTCTTTTCTTCCACCTTTCATTCAAGCCCTTAAACTCAAAAGACTCCTTAAACAGCTTTTATGTGTCTATGTGTATATATATAAATGTTCATTTATTTATTTTGAGAGAGCAGAAGAGCTCCCAAGCAGGGGAGGGGCAGACAGAGAAGGGGAGAGAGAGTCCCAAGTAGGCTCCACGCTGTCAGCACAGAGCCCAGTGTGGGGCTGGAATCCATGAATGCGGAGATCACAACCTGAGCCAAAGCCAAGAGTTGAATGCTTAACTGACTGAGCCACCCAGGTGCTGCTTTTATATATTTATTTATTTAATGTAAATTCCTGTATCTTTTCTTTCTTCTTAGAATCTGTAGACACTGTAGAGTTGTTTTTCCCCCTTTTTTGTGTTTTTAATTGATCCAGGTCTCCTTTAAAAGTCTGCAAATGTAAGGAAGTCTACCTTTAATATTCTTCTAATTCACTTTCTTAAAGATAACCATATGTCACTAACTAGGCACAGAATTTCATTCCTTAGAATTTTATAAATTCTCAGAAGTTACCAGCACTTGAACCTTACCAACAAGCACTTTCTTATTAGCTTGAATTAGCCCTAAAAAGCAGTTCCTTTCATTATCCCCACAGCCTCCTAAAATATATACTTATCAGAAAGATTACAAGATGGATTTATTTATATTTGAATAAGCTCTATTGTCAGGCTTAAGTTCTTGTTGAAAGAAAATGGTTACAAATGATAGCAAGATCTCAGAGTTTCAAAGTCTCAAAATAATTCATGGAGAAAACTTTTCAATAAATGATGCTGGAATAACTAGGTATCTTCACAAGAAAAAAAGCAGACTTTGGCCCTTACCTAATACAGTGCACACAACTTAGCTTGAGGGGCTCCTGGATGGCTTAGCCAGTTAAGTGTTGGACTCCTGATTTCAGCTCAGGTCTGATCTCACCTCACAGCAGTGAGATGGAGCCCTGCATCAGGCTCTGCAGTGACAGCACAGAGTCTGCTTAGGATGCTCTGTCTCTCTCTGCCCCTTCCCAGCTCATGCTCACTTGTGTGGGCTCCCTCTCCTTCCCTCCCTCCCCCTCTCCCTTCCTCCCCTCAAAATAAATAAAACTTAAAAAAATTAATTCGAAATAAGTCATAGTGTTGTCAGGTGAAGTGGGGAAGACCCTGGGCCCTATGGTCTTGACTGGGTTCATCCCAAAGGAGTCACCGAGGGTGCTTGGTCTTGTCATGAGAAAAAAATTCAAAGACAGACAAGCAACACAGTGGAGGGGGGACACAAGCAGGAATGTTTATTAAAGTGAAAGGTATACCCTCACAATGTGAGATTGGGCGGGTGGGTGGGCGAGAGAGAAAGAGAGAGAGACAGAGACAGAGAGAGAGAGAGAGAGAGAGGAAGGGAGGATGGGGGAGGGGAGAGAGAGCTGTGCACGCTGGGGGTTGGGCTTCTATCTTTTATTGACAGTTGTGAACTAGGGAGTAGAATATTCATTACGTGAGGCGGGATGGGTTTCCAATCCTTTTCTTCCTTATTTGGCCAGGGGTTTCTGGTCATGGCGCCTGCCATCTTGAGCCTGTCTGGTGTGAGCAGGCTTCCTGAGGAGTGCTGCCAGGACAGGCCTCTGACTTCCCCTACAGCTGGCCACGGCTTCCTCCATGCTGGCTCCAGGGAGCCTGTTAGAAACCGCCTACTCTAACAAGAGGTTTGTATGTATGAGCAAAAACTATAGAACTACTAGAAGAAAATATAGGAGTCCAAAATGAAAACATGTTCATAAAGATTTTTACGTGAATGTTAATATAAATATTGTTCATAATAGACAAGAAAAAACCTAAGTGGCCATAAAGTGGTGAATAAACAAATTATATTTAATCTCTACATCGAACCATTCAACAGCACAAGGAACAAATTTACTAATACACGCAGCAACATAAATAAAACACAAAAAGCCTCACAATGCATAATTCCATTTAAATCAAGTTGTAGAAAACACAAAATTACAGTGACAGAAAAACAGATTAGGGGCTGCCTGAGGCTGGTGGCCAGGGCAAAGAGACACAAGAAAACAAGAATTTTTAGGATTCCTGATGGAACTTTTCTGTATCAAGATGTGGTAGTGATGATGTGACTTTATAAAATTATCAAAATTCATCAAGCTCAATGCTTCAAATGGATGAATTTCACTGTGTGCAAGTTATACCTCAATAAATGTTTATTTTTTTAAGTTTACTTATTTATTTTGAGAAAGAGGGGTGGGGGGAGAGGGAGAGGCAGAGAGAGAGGGAGAGCGTCCCAAGCAGGCTTCATGCTGTCAGTCAGCGCAGAGTCTGATGCGGTGCTTGAAAATCGCAAACCGTGAGGTCATGACCTGAGCCAACTCCAAGAGTTGGACGCTTAACCAACTGAGCCACACAGGCACCCCCTCAATAAACCTTTTTTTTTTTTTTAAAGATTTCATAATCTCATGTTTTTAACAATCACTAACCACTTTAAATTTTATTTTTATTATTGAAATGGTTTGCTGTTTTTGGAGAATCTCTAAAGTTACACCCAATTTGCCACTTCTAGGCTTTTACAAAAATCAAATAACAAATTCATGTGAACAATGTGAAAAATAATCACCAACAGGCTCTGACTGAGGGCCTAATGGTCTCTCTAAACAGCAAACACAGGTTTCAATGCATCTACTTTGCTGCATCTACTTTGGAGGCTATTTGCTTCCTTCAAGTTTTTAAATGACCTCTAAATAAAGTAAGAAATCATTATAAGAATGGTAACAGCTAACATCAATCGAGTACCACGTCAAGGCACCACACAGATCACAAGTAACTATGTATTCTACTATTCACTGTTTGCAAACAATACTCCAACCACATAGGCCTTATTTACAGTCCTCAACAGCACTGCATCCCCTGCTTTCCTTATGTTTCAGGGCCACCCCACATTCTATTTCTTCTGTCTGGAATTCTCTCCACTCTTTACGTGGCTGACTCCTACCACTCTTCCCATCTCAACCTGAGAGCTACCTCTTCAGGGAGTGAAATCTTCCTTTGGTTGTTCTCTTCATGGTACCTTGGTATCTTCTTCACAGAAAATACCACAATTTGTAATATTTTCTTTGTTTGTTTGTTTCCTGTCTTCTCTACTGGACCCACAGATCAATCTGGATCATATTATTTACCACTCTAAATCAGTGTCTAGCACAGTGCCTGACACATAACGGCAGTTCGATAAACTTACTGTATGATGACATGAATGGATAAGAATTTTCTAATTTAATCCCAATCACAACTCTGGTGACACAAGTATCTTTGTAGAGCTGAGGAAACTAAGACTTGGAGGGGTTAATATCAGAGCATGATTATATAGCCATTAAGCAGCAGTACCACAACAGGCATCTATGTCTCCAAATCTCATGCATGTAACCAAGTGGTAATGTGTACATGCTGTGTAGCAAAACTCACTGAATTTCTACAGTGGACTGCTTAGGTCTGTTCACCTAGTATCAGGTTATTGGTTGGATCCTGTCTGTTCACCTAGTATCAACTTATTGGGTGGATCCTATCAAAAACTCTGAAGGACTATACAAATTATTTGACTGGAATTTTGTTTGATCAAATATTTTTTTTTAAACAATTGGGCCAGCTCAATTATGAAGCAGAAATATTTACTGAGCTTGATGGTACTTTCTGGAATAGGCTTTAATTGGGTACAACTAAATTTATCATACATTCCCAAATGATAGATGCATATTTTCACTAAAGTAAATTACATGGTATTTATACATTCATTGTATTAACAAGTGAGTTTGTTGTCTCCCTATTCTTACATACTACTAGCTCTCACTATACCATACTTCCTGCCAAGACTCAACAGCAAAATGCCAGCTGTCGTAAGTAAAAGCTTTGAATATGCCTAGAGGCGTGGCACATACGCACCAATTAAGAAAAAACAAAGGTTATATTCAGTGATGTGAGACTTACTACAATAATTCTATTCATTGGGGAAAAAAGAAAAGCCAGAAAAAGAAAAGCAGAATGAAAGAGCTTTTGAATGACAGTGAACTTCAACAAGTGAGTCAGGGTAATGAGTCATTCTTAAGTGTGTACCTCAAAAATGCGAACAGATACTACCATAAGTCCTAAGATGCTAATTATAATCTCTGTCAAAATAAGGAAATAATGCTGCTCTATGTGAATTCCTGTTTTCAAGGGAGTCATAGTTCTGCCCCTTACGTTAGTTAGACTGTAAACGGTTTTAAGACTCGTTCCTGAAATACGGTCTATGGATTGAGGCAGCTTTGGAATATATGAGTGTACAGCTGCAACCAGAGGTTAGGTAAAGTCCTGCAATGTCCTTTAGGGTGGGAATAAGATAACAAAAATCCTTTTATGTTCGTGTAATACAATCCACATTACGCAAAGAATTTGCATATACCAAGAGGAAAAACTGTTCCTTAAATTAAACATACTCTTAACTTTAAGTAATGAAACATTTATTTCCTTCCAAGGAACCCCTCTCTAATTTGCCTATTTCTACCAATGGCATTACTCTGCCAGATTTTAAGTTCAAAAGCTTAGCATCATTTTTAACGTCTTTTTTCCTTTGATCCCTCTACATGTAATTTCTGAATATTTTTTTCAATCACCCCTTGCTTCATTTCCCCCACTGCCACACTAGTCTATAACCATATTGTAGAAAACACTGTTTTACGACAGTGTACTGTACTGTATTCCCTGTGTATGGTCTACTGGGATAATGTGGTAGGTATGTCATAGGTCACCTGCCAATAATAATACTAACTACACCTGAATTTGTCAAGTCTTTCTCTGTAGTAACATTCCTCCCACTAACTTGAATTTTCATGTTTCCAGCTGTGGGAATTAAAGTGATAGACAGCATTTGGGCAAGTATGCCAGATAAGAGTATTCACTCAGGTACATGTCACTTGTTATAGATGTCACAACTAAATAAAGGCTGAAAACTGGTAACCCTTAGCATGTTACATGAATATATACTTATATTGATTCAAGAAACTGTCACTCTATTATTTGGTATTAGATTTACCTGGGTAAAACACAAAACTTAAAATTGCAAGGCTAAAACAAGAGATGTTGATTTCTCTCCTGATGTCTAGGAAATTTAGAACTAAGGCACCGGGTCTGATATGAGGATGCTATATAGAGTCAACAGGAATTCAGGTTCCTCAATCTTTCCTCTCCATATCCTCAAAGTCACCTCATGATGCAAAGATGGCTGCTCGATCTCCAGCCATCATATCTGTATTACAGAAAGCAAGAATGAAGGAAGATGGGGGGCTGGGTGTGTGTAGTGGGTGGAGGCTGCACCAGAGGAAGGGAGTAAAAATACTGCCCGCCCCAAATAAAAACTGCAAATAGGCAGGAAGTCAGCATTTCTCAGTCTCACACTGGAGTTCTCGGTACCAAGAACAGCCAGGGCCTGAGGGCCAAGATCCTACAATGAAAACAAAGGGAAGTCAACCTAAAATTTCAGCTGCTTAATTCCTCAATGCATCTGTCCATTCATAAGCAGCACAGACTGTGAGAAGCCAAGCAGAGAGTAGCGACAGCAGTTAAAAAGCTAAACAGAGCCACTTTCAGTCTCAAAGTCTTAAGAAGACAAAAACTGGAGTTCAGGACCCATCAATGAGGCAAGAACCTGACAGGCACCCCAGACGTCCAAATGAGGTCACTGAATGACTACACCCTAGGATTCATGAAGAACTAGAAACAAACAAGGCCTTATAAATCCTAAAATTCAGACTTACAACACCTCAAATATGATGGACCAAGTTGCTCTGCCTCTTCTCTAATTGCCTGTCAGGAGCTACAAGTTTGTCCAAAATCTTTACAAATTTTTCATATACAATAGCTACCACTTAATAAAAACTTAGCAGGCATCTGAAAGGTATCCCTCCCTAAAGGGGGGCGGACCTAAAAGATAAGACAGATACTGCAGTATCAGACATATATATTTTTTTTTTATTTTGCAACTAATATGTTCAGTAAGACTGGTAACAAATTGGAGAATTTCACCAAAGACTTGGAACCTCTTTCTCTTTTTAAGAATCATGAAAATTCTAGGCCTGAAAAATACAATCACTGAAATTAAAAACTCAACAGACGGGCTTAACAGTAGATTAGACACAGCTAAAGAGAGGATTAATCATCTTGAAGACAAATCAGTAGAAAATATATAGACTGAAACAAAAAGAGAAAAAATAATGGAAATTATATCAAAGAGCAGAGGAAACACTGGAGACACAAGCAAATGTTCTAACTTACATGTAATCAGAGTCCCAAAAGAGAAGATAGAGATAATGGAGCAGAAACAGTTTTAAAGAGCTAATAAGCAAGAACAGTAACCCACAGATTTAAAAGGCAACACAAACTCCAAGCAAAATGCATACAAAGGAAAAAAACACCCGGACACATCAGAGTAAAACCTGTGAAATCTAAAGACAAAAAAGAAATCTTCAAAGCAGCAAGAGAGAAAAAGAAACAAACAGATAACCTTCAAAGAAAGGAGCAGCAATAATTTAAAATTCAACAAATTTCTAAATCGAAACTCTGATAGAAAATAACAACTTAGAATTTTAAGAAAATTTTTAAAATGTTCTTCTAAATTGAATCCAAAAATAAAGATATTTACAGACAAACAACAAGTGACATGCTTAGTGATCAGCACACATACACTAAAATAATGAAGGTAGTTTTGCAAGTGGTGGAAGAAAAGACATGAAGGAAGAAATAAAGAGCAATAGAAAAGGGAAATATATGGATATTAAGAACATAGGGGTTAAATATACAGATGGAATTTAAAAATACATGAATAATGACTAAAGGCAGATGAGACATAAATGAAGTTAAAGGTTTTTAGATTTTTCTGGAAATTGGGGAACAGCAGTAATTGATTATATATTCTAATAAATCAAGGATGAATAATGCAATCTAGAATAACACCAAAGAGCAGCAAAAGAATTTAAAACTAACAAATTAACACATGTGAGACTGGATAATAAAATCTATTTGAATAATGTAAACTACGGTAAGAAATGACAGAAAAATAATTTAAAATAGGCGGAAAGACAGAAAGTAAGATTTAAACCCAAACATGACAGTTAATATATGTAAACAGACTGAGCTATCCCAATTCAAAGAATAAAATAATCACATTTAAAAAAAACATACAGATCTATAGTACTTATGAGAAACATATCTTAAATATAAAGACAGAAAGCTTGAAAGTAAAGAGAATGGGGAGAGAAGTACCATGCAAACACAAATCAAAGGAAAGTTGATATCACTGTACGCGTACAACAAAACAGACATAGGGAAGAATCATTACTAAAGATAAAAAGGAACATTTCATAGCAACAAAAGAATCAGTCCATGAGGAAGACATAATTATGAACCTAACAACATAAGTTCAAAATATATTCAGCAAAAATTGGCAGAATTAAAAGGAAAAACAGACCAATTCACAAGTGGGAGCTTTTAATGTCCAGAAAGGTCAGGAACAGTCTTAGATCTCTCTAGATCTCTCCTTAACAACAAATCAATTACACGCAATACTTTTCAGCCAGTTAACCTTGCTCTCAACTTCAGGGGTACCACCAAGTGAGAGCCTGGATATTTTATACTCCTTTTGTGAAAGAAAAAAGCCCAGTGACTACTTCCTTTCAGGTCATAACCAGAGAATTTTAGAAGAATTCCAAAACAACTCCATATCCTCACAAGAATTTTTAATGATGACTAAAAGCCAAACCATACAACTCATTATCAGTTATGGATATCATTAATTATACATCAGATTAACTTTGCTGAATATTTTGCTTTCTTTTCGTACTAAGCCTCCTTCATGTTAATCACTGTCATGCTCGCTCAGCTCAGCACCGTTATTCATTCACCACTTCACTGAACATATTAAAGAGAAACCTGAAACTATCTGCTTGGTCAAAGCTAGACAACTGCCTAGTAGCAGGAAGAATTAAAATAGTCACAAGAAGAGGCGCATGGAGTCCAACAGCACAAAGCCAACAGTATGATACCCAACACAAAATAACAGCAATGAAAATTTGTTTCCACTTTCCCTCTTTATGATACAACCACAGCAACTGTAATGGATGGTAAAGTCTACATATTTTCCCTACACTTATTCTACTTAACACGGGAATATAAACTGGTATGAATAACATACTCTAGTTCAAAGAAGACTTATGATTTTAAAAGCAAATTTTAAATTAGGTTATCACCAAAGTGAAACTGGAGTCATGAGGCTGAAAGTCTGGCTAAAGTGGATTTAAAAGAAAATGGAAGAGGAGAAACTGAGTACAAAGAACTCCTTGGAGGAGCTTTACTGCAAAGAGAAACAAAGAAATGGAAGAGCTGCTGGCAAGGGAGGCAAAGTCAAACGAAGTCCTTTTTCACTGGATGAGAGCAGTAACAGCGCATGGCACAACGATGGCAGTGACCCACTGGAGGAGGGACACTGATGACACAGGGAAAGAACTGAGAGCTGAGTGAGCTTCATTTGCAGGCCGAGGAGAGGACAGAGAAGTCGGCGCACAAGGAGAGGGGCCGCATTACAAAGGAGCAGAGCTGGCGCACCTAGAGTAGGAACAGGCCCAGTCCAGGGGTTCAGCAGACGGGATGTGGGTAACCCTGGCCGTGTTAGTCTGCGGGTCCTCTGAAGTAGTTGTTCTTCTCAGTAAAGAACAATAACCAGCTGAGAACTGGGTCCAGGGAAGAGATGTCGCAGGTCTGAGAAAAGGCGAAACATAACCACTGATATGAGGGCAGTAGGATAATATAGTATGGCTGCCAGGCAGCACTAAAAGTCTGCCCAACATTCATGATAATGACTTCAAAGTACAACTAGTCAGAAGGCTGTGAGGGACCCTCCAGCCACCACCAGCTGCACAGGCACAAACAAGGTGGAGGCAACGTTGGCAAGAGCCTACTGTACAGCAACCGGTCAGTTTCTCTGCCACAAAGACTCTGACGCCTTGCACTCTTGTTCCCCACGCCCCCCTGCCCCCCGACTCAATCCCCCTTCTGCAAGTATATGCACTAATGTCCCTATACCGGAGAACATCGTCATCTCGTGGACCCGTCCCCTCAGGTTCTCTCACTACGTCCTCTTCCCCGTGAGTGATTCTCAAGATGATGAATCCCACATCCACATCCCTCTACCCTATACCACCTGAACGCGAATCTCATCCTGCTGCTTTCAGGATGTCTACATTTGGATATCTACATCCCGGTGTGTCAAACATAACCCGTGACAGTCTATTCCCAATTTGTGGTTGTGGAATTCCCAACACACCTCCCATACTCCCCATCCACGGAACCCATAATCAAGACACACACACACTTTCCCAAACACACCCAGTCCACACATCTACAAATTATCACATCTAATTCACCTCATTAACTTTATATAAACTATACCCACTTAATCCTAATCATATTGAAAGTAACATCAAACTGAAGTTTCTAAAGAACTCAAACAGACCCAGCCCTCCTCTGCTACACACAGAGAACAAATACAGTAATTTTTTCTGGAGTTTTCGCAACAGTATCTAAGTTCAAAGTATAATTTCTACAACTAACCATAGCTTATTTTGTTTAATATTAATTCATGTTTTATAATTGCCTAGATGAACACATTCCAATCAACATTATTTAAAAAAACCTACTTCTGAATAAAAAAAATCATAAAAAAAAATGCAAGCCATGAAGTCGAACTTGGTTACATACTTCTATAATAATGACAGTACAGTCTTCAAACTACCGGAAATAAGCGACTGCCAAATTCTCTAAGCTAAAGGTCCAAGCTCAGCAATGAAGGGAAGTCCCCATAAGGAAAACAGACCTGTGTGCGTAAGAGTGTGTGTGCCATCTGTGCAGGTAGCGCACACGATATAGTATATTAAGGGCAGGCTTTCTGAGTATTAATGTGTGCAAATGCTGTTTAAATTAAAAGCAATATTTACCGGTCCAAATAACAAGTTCTACTTCTTACCTTGAAGATACATGAGCAGGAAAATCGGAAATTTTTAAAAAATCATAAAAATAAGAATATAGCTTACTTAATCATTTTCTGAGTACAATAAAACATCAATTTTGTTTTCTTATTATAGTTTATTGTCAAGTTGGTTTCCATATAGCACCCAGTGCTTATCCCAACAAGTGCCTTCCTCAATGTCTATCACCCAGTTTCCCCTTTCCCCCACCCCCATCAACCCTCGGTTTGTTCTCAGTATTTAAGAGTCTCTTATGGTTTGCCTCCCTCCCTCTCCTTAGCTATTTTTTCCCCTTCCCTTCCCCCATGGTCGTCTGTTAAGTTTCTCCTGTTCCACATATGAGTGAAAACATTAAGACATCAATTTTAAAATCATGTTTGAGGGGGGCCTGGCTGGCTCAGTTGGTTAAGTGTCCAACTCTTGATTTCGGCTCAGGTCATGATCTCATGGTTTGTGAGATTAAGCCCCGAGTTGGGTTCCAATGTGACAGCACGGAAACTGCTTGGGATTCTCTCTCCCTCCCTCTCTCTGCTCCAACTCCACTCTCATGTGCTCTCTCTCTGAAAATAAATAAACTTCAGTAATTCAACATCTCAAGGGTATACACAGTGCATCCCAAGCACACAGCACAAGACTTTCTACAGCCTACAAAGCTATAACCACTTTGGAGTAGTGCAAAGTCTCATTTTTATCTCCATTACTACAATTTAACATTTATGGAGCTCTAAATATGCATATCCTCTAAGCAACATTACAGTAATATATGGAAAAACAATACATTAGGCCCAAAGCTACTTTGATTTCTTGAGCAATCATAAAGTACATCCTAAACATCTTACAAACACAAACTGATGTAAACTGATGACAGAGAGAGACGATGGCTTTCAGCTGTGGGGGAGGAGAGCCCTGTGTCGCTCCAGTGATGAATTCTTCTTGACGGTGAACACGAGCTCTAACACTTACTGGCTATTTGATCTTAACCTCTCTCAGTCTCATTTCCCTTATTCGTACAATTGAGATACCACCATAGCACGTAAGGGTGCTTTAAGGATTTCGGATCTAGTCTATAAAGCAAGTGGTAGTTGCATGTGGAAAAAGACCGGAATGGTAGACAATAAAATATTAACAGAGATCTTTCCCAAGGAAATTACAGGATCTCCAAAAAAACCTTTCCCTGCATGTTCTGTGTTGTCCAAGTTTTCTGCACTAAGGATAATAATTCTATAACAATAAAATGAAAAAAATAAAAAGTCTTGTTTTGTTCCCAAAAAGCACAATGTATTATGCAAATCTCAAATCTCCTATTATCCCACAGAAGAATAGTCAGTCACTATTTGAGTTCAGTTCTCACTGTGTGTCAGATACATCCCATAAACTACCTCCACTTAATGTTCACAGCTATCTCCAAGTGTGTCATCTAGGCAATTGCAAAATATGTACTAATGTTAAGTAAAATAGGCTTTTAAATGTAAGAAAACTGAGGATCAGAAAAGTCATTCAGCTAGTACAGGACAGTGCCAGGATCTGAACCCCAGTCCCACTTATAGGCTCTAAGACATTACAATGGTTAATCATGAACTTGGCAACAAAGGCAAGAACTATCTTACCATCAAGGAACAAAAAGCAAATGCAAATATTTGAAGGTTCAGGGGTTTTTGTGTTTTGTTTTCGTTTTTTTCTTACCCAACCCTGCCCTAAAACACCCCGTGTCCTTTCCTTACTACCGTAATAAATTTCTCTAAAAGAGAGAAGACACTATCAGCTTATCGAGATCCCTAGAGGTTTATTAGCAAACTTCACGTATCAAGCCCCAGCAAATAACTGAAATCCAGCTAACCACAGAGGAAGAAACAACCTCTAAAAAATCAGTGTGCCAAGAGCAATAAGGTTCGTGTACATTCTTAAATCATCTCTTACAACTTTCATTCGGAACAAATTTATCCTGTCTTTATTCAGAATTACTTTTAGATGTAATTTAAAAAACAGGGTGATGGATGCTTCACTCCCAAGTCAAAGAATATTAAAGCAAAACATGAGAATAGGAAAGACTATTAGAAGCAGATACACTGATAATGTACAAGTAACTGCCGCCTAAGGAACAGAAAGTTAAAAATGTTTAAGGAAGAATTAAACAGCACTTAATCTAAATCTATCTGGAGTATATTCAGCAGCCCTAAGTATCTCATTAGGCCCTGAGTTCCTCAGAAAAAAATATTTAGTATACTCAATGGCATAAAATGACAAAATAAAATTTTAGGTAGTTTCATCCAGAAAGTTTAAATATCAAAGTCTGTGCTTCGAGCATCCAAAAAAATTATATTACAGAATACTTCATTTCCTAACTGAACAGTTATTACATACCTGTAAACTATCCAGATAATACAGATGTGTATAAAGAAAGTGAAACCTCTCTCCCCCAACTTGCCTTCCCAAACCCATTTCCCAGTGTTAACTGTTTTTTGGTGTGTTTCCAGAAAGTCTTTTTCTTCTGCCTATTCCAAAACAGATAAAATCATCCCAAGCACATACACACGTGCACTCACGCAGAAGAACATGTACATCCGCATGCACGCGAGGCAGGCAAGAGTACCGTACGAGGCATGCTGTTCTGCAATGTTCTTCTCACATAGATTTCATGGCTATTTTCCAGCTCTGTTCATGCAGATCGAGCTTATTATTTTTAGTGGCCGGCTGAACTGCACTCCACTGAATGGGTGCATCATTGTGCACGAATCTCTCTCCTACAGACAGTTATGCAGGTGATTTCAGGTGGCTTCCTATTACGTGAAACACGCTGCAGGACACCTTTACAAACACATTCGCAGGAACAGTGTGTTCTACAAAACAATCACAGATTTGAAATGATGGGCCAGATGAAACACAATTTCTAATTTTGATAAAGAATACCAAAACTGCCTACCAAAAAATATACCAAACAATGTGTCTGTACCTCTTTCATCACACTGAACATTATACACACTCTTAAATTTTAGCCAGTCTTAGGCACCCATGATATCTCATTACTGTTTATATCTGCATTCTCCAACAAACACTGCCAGTTGTGTACCCAATATTCCTCCATCTCCCTTACTGCTAAAACCCCAAATTTTTTCAGCAAGAATGTTTCAAGTTAAAAAATACTTGCTTCTTAGGCCACCCTGCAGCCATGTGATACAGTTCTGGCTGGTGGTTTAAGGAAACGTTTATGTTTTCTTTATACAGGTGACACCCATTCTGCATTTCCCCTCTTCCTTTTTCTTCTGGTCTGGCTCTTGGACCTACAGATGGAGATGCAGCAGCTATCTTGCAAACATCAGGACAAAGACTGAGTGCGGCTGAGAAGAAAAACGCAAAGCGCTGCGTGACTTAAGGCATATACTCTACCACTGTAACTTCCCCACAGAGTGTGCCCTCCCTGGACTTGCAGCCATTCTGCCTGATTCTAAGCACAGTGGCTACACAAGTCTGTACATGTGATAAGTGCATAATCTACACACACACACAATGCATATAAAACTGGTGAAATCTGAATAAAGTCTGTAAATTGCAGTAATGTCAATATCCTGGTTTTCATATTTAACTGTAACATGTTGCCATAGGGGGGAAACTGGGTGAAGGGTACATGGGACCTCTCTCAGTACTATGTTTTGCAACTTGCTGTGACTCTGTAATTATTTCAATTTTAGTATATGCCAAAGCCGAGTGCTGTAATTATTTCAAAATTTTAAAAATACTTGGTCCTATTTTCCAAAACCCATAATCAATATACTTTCTCACTCTTCAAATTTCTCCCAGCAGAATGTGAATGAACTTTTTCTTTCCTTTCAACTCCACTCCAAACCCCACCTCTCCAATCAAGGTTTCAGAGGATAATCAATGTATAAGAAAGTCTCTGCTCAGGGCACCTGGGTGGCTCAGTCGGGTAAGAGTCTAACTTCGGCTCAGGTCATGATCTTACGGTTCACGAGTTCAAACCCCGCGTCGGGCTCTATGCTGACAGCTCAGAGCCTGGAGCCTGCTTTGGATTCTGTGTCTACCTCCCTCTCTGCCTCTCCCCTGCTCATGCTCTGTCTCTCTCTCAAAAATGAATAAATGTTTTAAAAATTAAAAAAAAAAGAAAGTCTCTGCTTTCCCTCCCCCAATTCTGCACAGACAATTCCTAGACGCAGAGAAATCAGCCCACAGTATGCCAAGATTATCAAGTATAACCATTCCAAAAGGTTTTGTTCACATGTTTGACTGTTTACAGTAAAAAATAAGGGCTTTCCCACAATTATTTAAAATTTAAAGGAATATTATAATGTTCTTAAATAGCAATTTAGATGAGCCCAAGTCAGATTTCTAAATACAGCATCTATATTGTGTTGGATGTTTTTGGTAACCACAGTGATGAAACTAGCAGATGTTCAGGTAATTGTCATTAAAAGCTCGCCATGACCAAGGAGCAAAATGATCTTTATTAATTACCACATCTGGTGTCTGCCAAATGGAAGAGAAACAATACTCAAGTAGCCTGTTTTATATAGAGTAACAAGTTCTCTGAACACAGACACTGCAGTACTTTTAAATTACACTTCGATTACATCGAGATAGTGGGTACAAGTAAACATTCAATTCCAAGTAGCATTCTAAGTAAAATAACTCACTGCAAACCTAATTGTTCTCTAGAGAATGTTTATAAAATCTACAGGGCAGTCTGTTTCAGTAATAAAATAATATAAAGTGAGAATCAAATCCTCTCAGTCATTAGGTAACTGATTAAATATACCAATTATCTATTATCCATGTGCATTCATCTTTGCTGATAAGCTACAGAGAAGCAAATACTAGGCAAGCTCACGAACCACTGCGTTCTTCAGAATTAACTTCCCTTCCAAAAAAAAAAAAAAAAAGAATTAACTTTTCTTTCCAAATAATGAATGAACTATGGTCCTTGCCCTCAAGAAGATCACAGCTTCATAAAGGCAGAGCACTTTTTAAAAGTAAGCATACGTACATATGTTACAGGAGGAGAAGCAGGAGACATGAACCGAGTTACTCTAAATCACTGTCGGGTAGAACTTAGTTCCTCTGTCCGACCAGTTCCCAACTGTCCCCCAGGCCATCTCTAAAACAACTAAGAAAGCAAGAAAGGCTATTGAATCAATGTCTTAGAGAGGGTGTCTGAGAATCTCTAATTACACTGTAAGACCATGTATAAATTTGACTCACATTACCGGTTTTATAATATCCACTCTTTTCTCCATCATATAATACATAACACAAGGTAACTTGCACAACATGTATTTGTGACAGGACCCGTAATCTGAAATGCAGCTGTCCACAGATCATTATGGCTCTGCCACTGCTATTCTTTCCCATTAAGCAAAACGTAGTAACAGAGATTCTGTATGATCTTACACCACAGGCACACACCATCTGCAGAAGTTGACACTCAAGTTTTTACACATTTTTCCTCATATGGAGATAATAACCTGTTTAAAGTAAAAAGTAACCCAAATTATACCTAGATGTCATTACTGTAAAAAAATAATAACTATATTTTGCTTGGTTTTTTTTTTAATGTTTATTTATTTTTGAGAAAGAGACGGAGTGCGAGTGGGGGAGGATCAGACAGAGAGGGACACACAGAATCGGAAGCAGGCTCCAGGCTCCGAGCTGTCAGCACAGAGCCCGACACGGGGCTCAAACCCACAAACCGCGAGACCATGACCTGAGCCGAAGTTGAACGCTTAACCAACTGAGCCACCCAGGTGCCTCTACTTGTTATATTAGATGGTATTTTTTTCCTTTTGATTTGACATTTTCCCCCTTTATTATATCCATGTGATAAATCCTTGAGTATAATCAGGAAAAACACAGAAAGAAGCAACAAACGGCAAACCAAAGAGTGTGCAAGATAATTTAAAGAAGTGAGGAAACCAAGATAAAATCAGCATCCTTAAAGAATGTATCATCCAGGAACGCTGGGCTGCCTCAGTCAGTTAAGTGTCTGACTCTTGATTTTGGCTCAGGTCATGATCTCAGGGTCGTGAGATGGGGCCTGCTTGGGATTTCCCCTCTCTCTTCTCTCTCTCACCTCCACCCCCACGAAACACTCACTCAGTCTCACTCTCTTATGCTCTCTCTCAAAAAAAAAAAAAAAAAAAAAAAAAAAAGGAAAGAAAAGAATGTATCAATCAGAAAATCACCAAATGTGTCACCAAAGTGTGCTTTGCATGTCACCGTGTTGTAGGGTCGTGACCTACAATGACAAGAACTATTAGCCAGATCCTCCCCACTGAGACAAATATAGACAAGTAGAGTCCTGAGAGATGGGGAACATTTCTGATACTGACATCACAGATGGTAGAATGAGTTTTGATTCCCTTTACTTCAGAAATTACTTGAACAAATGTGTTTTGATATTAATAGAAATACTGATTGCATTTCAAAATCTGAACATTTTTTTATTCATCAAGCATACTCTGAGCATTTACTAAATGCACACATCCTAACATTACACATTCTAGGAGAGCTTACACACCATTTCAAGGGGGGAAACCATCACCATTAAATATTTTTAACAACTAAGGCAGTGATGTAAAAAAAAAAAAAAAAAAAGTGGAACAAAGGGCTAGAACTGACAGCAGTGGAAAGTGAGTTGGGATGGGCAGGATGGAACTCCCACAGTGCCTAACAGGCATGTGGGACCATCCTAAAGGACCATGCTTCACCCTGAGAGCAGTGAGGACTCACAATGCATTTTTAAGCTAAAATGTGAGACAGAAACCTTGTTCTAAATGGTGATTCAATATAAAAATGAAAAATGCACCCAAAACAGGTTGGTATACATAAATTTTTTTCTCAAATGGGCAATGAAAAATACATTAAAGGCAAAAATATAATCATTACACATTACTAACTATAAAGTATAATAAATCTGAACACACAATGCACATTTGCTTACTTAACAAACACACAGTTACTATGTGCCAGGTGTTGTTCTAAGCACTTTACAAATGTTGATTTAATCCCCATTAACAACCTTATGAGAACGTCTGTGTGCTGTTATTAATCCAAATTTACATAGGAGGAGACTGAGGCACAGAGAAATTAAATAACTTGCCTAAGGTCATGTAACTAGATGATAGTGGATGCAGAATATGAACCTAGGAAGTCTGGCTAGACAATCTGCCCAATGGTGTCCTACAGAACTTTCTGGAACATGGTCATTGGGCACTTACGATGTGGCTAGCATGACTGAGGAACTGATTTTTTTATTTTTCAATGTTTATTTATTTTTGAGAGAGAGAGACAGAGAGAGACAGACAGAGACAGAGGACGAGCAGGGCAGAGAGAGAGGGAGACAGAGAATCTGAAGGCTCCAGGCTCCAAGCTGTCAGCAGAGAGCCCGACACACGGCTCGAACTCATGAACCGTAAGATCATGACCTGAGCCAAAGTCAGACACTTAACCGACCGAGTCACCCAGGCGCCCCAGAACTGAATTTATTTTCCTTAATATTAATTATTTAAGTTATTAAGTTGTTCAAGTTTAAATAACCATGTTAGTGGCTAGTGTACGATGTTGGACAGAGTTAAGACGATGCTCTTAATTACCTTAGAGCAAGAAACGACGGTTACTCAGGATGTCAACTGCATACAATTTTACATTTACACAATCCAAAGAAAACTTTTCAAGTAATTTAGACTTTCAAGCAATAAGGGATTGCAAAATTTACTGCCTTACTTCAATAATTCTTTATCATAGTTGAGACAATGACACACTGGACCAATGAGCTAAATAAAATGGACTCGTTTTTCTCTAAAATAATGTATTTTAAAACAGGTTACTAATTAAATCTGTACACAGAATATACTTCCCTAACATAAGGTTTTGATAAAACTTTTATCAGTTATCTTTGCCCACAACACACATACAATTTCAAATATTACATTTCTAAATTTAAAGAATCAATGCGCTGCTTAAAGTTTTCCAAGTGTAAGTGAAATGAAACCATTCAAAAGGCTAAACATCACTATACTGAGTGTGACCACTGTGCACAGAGCGCCCTGTCTTCTGTCCTGGACACAAACACCGATCAGCAAGTTAGGAGCCATCGAACATATCAGGAGTGCAGTATCGATGGCAAAAACAAAACAACAATGATATAAATAACAGAACCAAAGAAAAACATTAACCATAGCAAAAACTGAGCTTGTACTACACGCCAGCCACTGTGCAGGCCCTTTACATGCCTGACCTCAGCCCTCACGACACTCCTGTGAAGTACGTCCCATGATCATCCCTACTTTGGATAAAGAATCTGACGCACAGGGATGTTAAGTAACTTGCCAAAGGTCACACAGCTAATAAGTGAGAAGCACATACAGGGTTGGGACCCCAATTACCTGACTATAGTCCATGATCTCAATCAGCCTCTTCTCTGCTGCCCTTCTCCTCATTGGATCACATTACTGTGTTATCAACAGAGCAATAAATTGTGAAAAATCTCTGAAAGCTTTTTTACTTACGCCAATTACATGACTTTCTAAGACTTCTGCAACCCAATTTACTACTATGTGTGTGTGTAGGGAAGAGTGAAAATAGGCAGGTGAGTGTTATGAGTCTGATATTTTAATCTAAGAGGTTACCAGAGAAAAACAAAAATGGTTTTAAGTAACAGAATATGAATGTCAGTGCTCTCTGAGATCTTAGAGAACACCTGATCATAGAACAAATGGAAAACACCATGACACAGAGAGATTTACTGACTTGCCTAGGTCTCCTGACTCCCTAACTGTCAATGACCCTACCATATTACAACAGCCACATGGGTTTTCACTCAGCACAAATGCTAGTCCTCATTAAGACCACCCAACAACAACAACCACAACAACAACAAAATATACTGTAACAGGACTTGAACTGCATACAAAGAGATTCTATTATTTAAAAGATACACTTTTGCCTCGTGTTTTCATCACACTGGATACATACGAGTGAGCTTGCTCGTAGTAAACCAATATGTAGTAAACCAAGAAGTCTAGAGGTAAGTGAGGGTGGTACAAATGCTCACTGGTCCCACCGGTTTCACCAAAGACAAGACTCCTACATTTCTCTTCTGCCATATTGCTTTTGTCCTCACGGTCACATTATGGCTGCCACAACTTCAGGAATTACATTCGTGCTCCCGGTAGGAAAAAAAGGATGTAACAAGGAACCAACTAGCTCAGAAAGCACAACTTCCCCAGAAATCTCCAGCAGGCTTTTACTTCCATCGCAGAAAATACAGTTTAATTGGTTTGTTTTAACAAATAATATCACTGCAAACAAAATCAAAATCCCGTTATTAGTAAAGATTTGAGAGAGACAGGATATTGGGTGGGCAATGAACAGTTTTTACCACAAGTAGTTATTTCTCAACTTCTCATTAACGTTTTTTTGGTCAAGAGCTTGAAACTTTCTGTAAATCATAAACAAACAATGAAATCAAGAATACTACCCGCTGTAACTTCAGTATCTCAGGCTTAGTCAATGTGTGCAGCAAAATACATCTACTTTAAATATAAGCTGAAAACCATTAGCAGACACTACAAAATATCTCAAAAGGAATCCCACCTTTCTCTGTCCACTGTTATTAGCTATAATATTTCATTTATCTAATGATCCGTTTCTGACCATCTTAACTCTCTTCCAAAGCACAGCTAAAAGACAGAAAGGAAGCAAAATTGTTTGGAGCCAAAACATTTACAGTTGACCCTTGAACAATATGGGTTTGAGCAGTACAGGTCCTACACAGATTTTTTTCAGTAAACATAGTGGAAACCTTTTTGGAGATTCAAGACAATCTGGAAAAACTCACAGATGAACCGCATAGCCTAGAAATATTGAAAAAATTAAGAAAAAGGTATGTCATGAAGGTATAAAATGTATGTAGATACTAGTCTATCTTATCACTTGCTACCATAAAATATACACAAATCTATTTTAAAAAGTTAAAATGTATCAAAACTTATGCACACACTTATAGACCATGCATGGCACCACTCACAATCAAACATAAACAAGTGTAAAGATGCAGTATTAAATTGTAACTGTATAAAATTCACCGTGGGGGGGGGGGGTGCCTGGGTGGCTCAGTCGGTTAAGCGGCCAACTTCGGCTCAGGTCATGATCTCACGGTTCGTGGGTTCGAGCCCCGCATCGGGCTCTGTGCTGACAGCTCAGAGTCTGGAACCTGCTTCAGATTCTGTGTCTCCCTCTCTCTCTGCCCCTCCCCCACTCATGCTCTGTTTCTGTCTCAATAATAAATAAAAAAAAACATTAGAAAATGTTTAAAAAAATAAAATAAAAATAAAATTCACCGTAGTACATACTGTACCTCTGTAATAATTTCACGGCCACCTCCTGCTGCTATGGTGGTGTATTCAAGTGTTGCAAGTATCCACATAAAATGCCAACCATGTGACAACGCTAATCACTTCCACATGAGCAGTTTGCCTCTCCCATAAATTGCACATGGCAGTAAAAGGTAAATTCTGGTGGTTCTCGCGTACTTTCCATTGTGTTTAGTACCACGCCGTAAACCTCGAGGAAGACCATGGGCCCTACAGGAAATGTCACTAGTGATGCTGGAAGTGCTCCCAACAAGCAAAGTCATGACACTTCAAGGAAAAGTTCAAATGCTCGGTATGTACCATAGACGGAGGTCTGCAGCTGCAGCTGTGCAGCATTTCAAGATAAATGAATCAGCATACAGACCACTGCAAAAGGAAGGGAGGGAGGAAGAGAGAAAGGGAAGGAGGGAAGGAAGGAAGAAAGGAAGGAAGGGAGGGAGGGAGAGAGAAGAAAGGCAATCTGTGAAACCATTGCCACAGCTATGCCAGCAGGTGTGAAAACCTTGCACTTTTCATGAAATACCTTTTACCTCATGTTGAAAATGCAGCACTTGTGTGGGAGCAGGACTGCTGTAAGAAATGCATACCTACAGAGTCTAGTATGAATGGAGAAAAAACGAAGTCACGATGTGACAACTTAAAGCAAAAAGAGGATGAAGGATCTAAAGCTGGGGAATTTAATGCCAGCACAGGATGGTTTGATAATTCTAGAAAGAGATTTGGCTTAAGAAACATCAAGATAACAGGAGAAGCCGCTTCTGCCAGCCAAGAGGCAGCAGCGAGTTCCCAGATGCCATTAAGAAAATCACTAAAATAGAGTATCTGCCTAAACAGGTTTTTAATGCAGATGAAGTAAGTGCCCTATTTGGAGCGGGGGGAAAAAGAATGCCACAAAGGACATTTATTAGTGAGGAAGAGAACTGAGCATGAGGATTTAAGGCAAGAAGGGATAGGCTAACTTCACTGTTTTGTGCAAATGAAGTCAGGTTTATGACCAGGCTGTCCTTCTCTAGAAAGCCTAGGCTTTGAAGGGAAAAGATAAACACCAGCTGTCGGCCTTTCGGTTGTCCAACAAGAAGGCCTAGACAACCAGGACCCTCTTCCTGGACTGGCTCCATCCAGGCTTTGTCCCTGACGTGAGAAAGTACCTTGCCAGTAAGGAACTGCCTTTTACAGTTCTTCTCATACTGGAGAGTGCCTGGCCACCTAGAGCCCCATCAGTTCAACAATGAAGGCCCATTTGCCCCCAAATACAACATCTCTAATTGAGCCTTAGAGCGGGCTCATAAGGACCCACCTGTAAGGCTCATTACACTGCACTCTACAGAAAGGACTGTGAACGCTACGGAAGAGAACTCTTAACAGGGAGAACACCGTGAGAGTCTCAAAATATTACACTATTGATGATGTCATGTTGTTACAGAAAAAAGCCAGGAAAGCCATCGAGACCAAAACAATAAACTCCTGCTGCGGAAAAGTGTGTCCAGATGTCATGCCTGACTTCACAGGATTTACAACAGAGCCCACCGAAGAAACCAGGAAAGAGATTGTGGGTATGGCAAAGAAAAGATGGGGGGTGGGGGCTGAAGGGTTTCAAGATAAGGATCTTAGAGAAGTTCAAGAGATAACAGATCCCACACGAGAGGAGTTAACAGATGACCTGATGGAGAGATGAATGCTTCCGAACCAGTGCTAGACGATGAGGAAGACGCAGGAGCAGCAGAGCCAGAAAACAAATTGAAATCAGATAATCTGGCAGAAGGGGTCCAATTATTCAAAACTGCTTTTGACTTCTTTTAAACATGGACCCTTCTATGGTACAGGCACTGAAACGAAAGCAAATGGTGGAAGGATTGGTAAAGTAAGTGAACATTTTTAGAAAAATGAAAAAGCAAAAGAGTCAGATAGAAATCACGATGTATTTCCATAGCGTTTCACCACCAACTGTGTCCGCCTCACCTGCCTCTCCATCCTCCTCCTCCACCGCCTACACAACGCGAAGACGAGGATGAGGATCCCATTTCCACTTAATAAACAGTAAACAATGGGCATGCCGCACAGTTAATACATTTCGGTTGTGTATGTGCATGTCTTTGTGCAAACATCGAGTAACTGCAGGCATGAACCATAGGAGATGCCTTTGCGTCATCATCGTCACATAAGCACTCGTCATGGTGAACATCATATGCAAGACTTACAAGGACACGAATAGCCCATCACAGATAAGCATAAGGTGAGTGATGTTTAATATAAAATTAATAATGTGTTAGTTTTCCAACTGTTTATAACTTCACTTTCGAAGAATTATATTACTGTACAGTATGCTTGGAGGAAGTGCGTATCAGCCTATCATTACAGGTGTTTTTTCTAAAAAGAAGTGTAACATTGTTTCCTATATGCTATCATGAATATGACTGTGACACTGTATGTCATAAAAATTTTATATGATGTATTCATTAGTGTACAGGCTAGGCTCCCACGAAGCAATCGCACTGATTACACTAGGCTACCATAAGGCAATCTTACTGCTGCTTTCTCATTATCAGTGCATGAATCATGATACCTGATATGAATTTCTTTTTCACATTATCTTTTTCATTTTTGACATCTAGTGTTAGTAAGACATATTACAGCTACAATGTTATGTATCATATAAGACAATACTGATATTGGTATTGACAGACTATTCGTCTTGTAAACTGATGACTTACACTTACAGCATCAATACCATGGTATACTGTACATGTATTTTCTCTTCCTTATGGTTTTCATAACATTTTCTTTTCTCTAGCTTACTTTAGTGTAAGAACACAGCATATAATATACACAACACAAAAAACACGCATCAACCGACAGTTTATATTATCAGTAAGGCTTCCGCTCAATAGTAGGTTGTTAGTAGTGGAGTTTGGGGGAGTCAAAAGTTATACATGGACTTTGAACTGTGTGGGCCCCTTAACCCCCACATTATTCAAGAACGAACTATTTCAATTAACATTTATTGACCAATTTAACAAATATACCCATAATATACAGAATATTAAAGGCATAATAACAGGCAAAAGTAAAATGCTAAGAGCATGCAAAGGAATGATTAATTCCGCCCTAGAAGGGCGACAAGAGAAAGTCAGGGAACGCTCCCTGGAGGGGTGGCATCTGCCCCCCGGGAGGCTGGCCTGATAAGTAAGGACTGTAATCGGAGGAGAGGCAGGACCTGACATCCCGATGGGGCAGCACGTGTCAGACACAGCAAGCATTCTGCTGAGCCGGCACAGAGAGTGCACAGAGAGATCCAGTAACACTGCCAGAAACACAGGGTAAGGCCCAGTTCCGGGGTGCCTTACAGACTGTTTCAGAAAGCGATCTCAGAGAGCAACGGAAGGACAGAATACACTTAAATGACCGAATACGACAGGACAAGTCTTCTTGCTGCCTGCCACTATCATCTAAAGGTTTCTAAACTTCTTCCCATGGTATGGATGTCTCTTCGTGTTTGGGTGCCTGGCTCCCCTCCACTATTTATTTTGCTTAGGATGCTTTTACACACTCACCCCAAGACCCCCAGCCCGCTAGTTTTTTATGCATCCTCTGATACCTAGCTCAAATGAAAGCATCTGTCACTGCACCAGAGAGTCTAATTCCTTTGCTCTCCTAATTACCAAACTAGGGCCAGTTCCCCATGGGGTTCCCATGACACCTTGTCTACTCCAACACCTATCATCCTCTTGTAATTATTAACTTTGTCTCTTACCACCTGCATATGTGTTCCTTGAGGAGCCATGCATCCAAGAAGCCACAGCGTTCAGTGAATCTTTATCAAATAAAATGAATGAGGAAGCTACTTAAATAATCTAGAGGAGAGGTGTTAAGGCATAAAAGTGGGAATAAAAACGTTAGGACAGACACCAAAGCTCATATGTTTTACTAACAGGAGGGATTTTCAAGGTCTCACTCCAAATCAACTCTTACTTTAAGAATAATTTTAATAAATATGGTCATCAAGTTTTGCAAGCTACAAAAAATATTTTTAATAGAGAACCTGAATCATATTTCTATTTATAAGACTTCTGTTTAACAAGATAGGGAAACATGTACTATTTTTAAAATATTGTTATCCAAATAAACATGAAGCTTTTAAAGGAGAAAAGCAGGCTCAAGAACGCACAGCCACAATGATGACGTGTGTGCCTTACGTACGTTTGAAACAGACTGTACAGTTTTCCTTCCAGGCTGCTCGGTGGTATTTAGCCTCCCCAACTTCCTCAATCTACTTGGCCCTAGAGATGGAGGGTGACCAGGATATTTAAGAGGAAAACTGTGACAGTCTGTGTTTCCACTTAGCATAAATCACTCATTCCATCCCTTTCCTTGGTCTACAAGATCACATTGCTCTAACTCTTAGACTAGTTTATCTTGACAAATGTATTCTTTCTTTTGTTCGTTCGTTCATTCATTCATTCATTCATTCAACAAATAGCTGAGTGTCTGCTATGTCCAAGACGTGGGCAAGGATGGTACCTTATTCTGTATCCTCAGTGACCTGCATATACTGGGCACTTGCTAAGGGCTTTATGTATAAATAAATGGGAGAATGATGAGTGGACAAATGAATATATGCATATGTCTCTTTCCCAGAAGACAAGGATACTTTTCCAAAGACCAGTTATCCTTTGCCTAGTCTTCCTTTATTTTGCCCAAGGTTGGAGTACAAAACAAAACATCTGTGCCTATTCATTTCAACCATCTTACAAATGTCAATCATTCCCATCAGCTCCCCACTGTATTATTAAAATATAAAATACAGATCCACTAAAATCATCCTTCAAACAACACTAGTTCTCTCCCTTTCTTATAGTGCTAACTGCAGCAAAATTCTAAGTTCTATGAAGAGCATTAACATGAACTCTTAGTAATGTATTTCACTAAGTGCTAGGTAGGTTGGGATACTTGATTAATACTTCCACTAAATGACAAAGCAGTGATTTGGCAGATATTTTGAAAATTTTTAAAGAAAATATTTATGAATATTGCATAATTTCCCTCCTTCCTCAAGACAATCCTTCACCATAACTTCAACCCTTGAGTCATACCTATAATAAGATATATGAAGTTTGTTTACTGCCTCATACCAAGGAAAACTAATTTATGAAAATTTCTCAAACCATTAATGGTTTCATCCCCAACTGTGATACTTCCCTTCACAAATCAATTTCTCCATAGTAATCACTAATATTAGTGTGAACATAATAGTTTGAAATGGGGCTCTCTACATTCATCCAAATTCATACTATATTTTAAAGAATTTAGTTTTAAAATTCTTTTTATAGATCACTGTTTTATATTTGTCTGTAGAACTTTTTCTCAATTTATCAATATTATAAATTGGTAAAAAAAATGTAAATATTTTACAAAAGGATAAAACTAATAATAAATATATTAGCTAAATAATTAGAAACACAATTAGATTAGGTATGAAAAAAAGAAGTGTCTATGAAAAAAAATGTGCATACAAGATGCCTCTGTTTTTCCTGGCCATAGAAAATTCTGCCTGAAAATAATAAGAATCTAAGAACAAAAGCTGTTCTACCACTTTAGTACATAGCATCTCTTAGTACTATTTCTTCTATATTCAGATGGCATTTCCTGTCAAATATGATTAGGCTGTGTATGTGTATGCATTTTGAAAAACAAGAACATTACTACTCTTTTCCCTGGGTGTATTCCAAGTAATTATGATTGTGACTGAAAACATATAAACTAGAAGAAACATTCCAATAAAAAAAATCCCATCTGTAAAGGTTAAACTGTATGAATCTGACATTTTCAAACAGATTGAGATTAAATTAACTAATTTATATTCTCCTGAAATAGTAAAACCAGTAAGCTTTTTTTTTTCCTAGTGCCTGTTAGAATCCTGCTCTTCAGAGACAGGAATCCAGTCCTTATTATTACAGAAGAAAAAGAAGAAATAAAGTAGCAAAAAGGAGGTAAGTAAAGTGTCCTGAATACTCTCATATTTTCAAAGGTAAATGACAACAGTTTCTCTGCCTTTTGACATGCATTTTTGCCCATGTAAATACCATGTTATTCCATAAAATAAGAATAGACAAGATAATCTACGGTTTCTTTCAGCTGAAATATTCTATATGTGGCTGATTAAACTATATATCACATCACTACGTCAGACCATCACCGTAACTAATTTTGAACAGGACTTAAACAATCTTATAAGCTTTACTTAGAGATCATATCAAGTTTTTTAAAAACCCAAAGTAATCTATATTTTATATCATCTGAGGTATATTTATGCTATTCAAATCACACAAAAATGAATGCTGTATATCTGACATGTGAAAAAGCTGACGTACAAATTTTATCAACTGATTTTAAACCACAGATTAATGAAATCGCCAGCATTCTAAACTAAATTTATAACCTTTTTTTAAAATCAATTTTTAATGTCATTTTGGAGATATAATACTTCAAATGTTTAAAAAAGCAAAAAACACAAATATTTCTTCAAAGGTATTATTTCATTTTAAGATCTTTAAGTCAGGAATGCAATTTAGAAAGATTTTGAAAATGTATTTCAACATATCTGATATTGACACAGGCTATAAAGGACTATTTTAAATAAAAACAGCATTGATTACGCACATAATCACAAATAGAAAAAAGCAATTATTCACTGAAAAAGGCAGGAAAACTACCATTCAGTTGCTGAATTCACATCTATAACTATGAATTGATCAGCTGGCCATACAAACAAGAACCATCTAGCTCTCTGCCCTGGTACAGGCAGAATCCTAGCTTGTTCCTTTCTGATTTCTGCCAGGAACATTTGTATTTTAAAACTAACAGAGGATTATATAAATTATTCTTCTACCTCCAAAACACATGACACAGAGGATCTCTCCAGTGTGAAAAACACTGTTGCAGCAGCTATGTCATAACCTCTCTTTACTCTTCATGCCTTTTCATAAGATGCTATGCTTCTAATTTGTCATTTAAAAACAGTAATAATAAGGCGTGTTAACCATTATGCCATTACCTGATCCTTCTCAGTTACCATAATATATCAGAAGAGCAAAATCATACATGATAACTCAAAACTCCTTTTTCATAGCTCTTCTTTTAGATCGAGATTTGAAAAACCCTCTGCATGCTCCAATTGTTCATTCTGACGATGTTCCTACCTTCCTTGACTCTGGCTGCTTTTTGCCTCGATGGTGTCACCAGCTCCTTCACAATCTGCAAGACCTGAATCATTGCTAGTTAGCAAGCCAGAGACTACGCTGCTTCCTCCAGAAATCCAACAGGTTTCATCGCCGGGAGCTCGCTGCTGTCTCTGCTTTGGGGAAGCTCGGGCGCGAACACAGTTCAACTTCAGAGAGACACATGCTTTGCTTAGCTATCCGTGAAGGCTCTGAAGCAGTTAATAAGAAACAACGAAAGGACAGGCTGTATCTTCTTGATACAAAGTGACTTCAGCACTAGTGAAAACCACCATCCTCAAAGTCCAAATGTATCACTTTCCAAAGCATTACCCAGTTATAAACAAAACAAAACAAAATGTGGGCAATCTTCTGCAAATCACTACGCACAGTGAAAACATTTTCTCACAAAAGTCATGACAGGAAAAATAAAGTGCTATGCTATAAATTCTCATATAGCGGATCACAGATGCTATGTGCAAGTTTTTAAAAACGCTCAGAAGTAGTCAACCAAAATACCCTGCACTGCAAAAGCCTTAATACTTTTTTTTCCCAATTTCTCAAAAATCTCATATTTGAAACACAGAAAATAAAATGTGGATAAAAATAATACTCTCGCTAACTCCAAGCTCCCAGGTCTGCATAACAGACAGGATCCTTCAAAAATGATCCTATAAAATCTTTGCCCTCCTCCTCACACAGACACCTCTGACATCTAGTATATGAAGAAGTCTGAATTCACATTTCACATCAGAAATCCCTAGAGGATTTGTAAATTCGTTGGCCTCACCATTAAGAGACAGGAGCCAGAAAGTTTTCAAATCAAGTATAACCACCGTTTTTGCAACACAGTTTTCAACAGGTAAGTTGCAACAATGCCCAATTAATATTGAATACCTTTGTTACATGTTCTATTTACCATATACAGCATCCCTTTTCAAAGGGCTACAGACGTCACTGAAAGAGAAAACTGACATTGTGGGCTAATGTGGTTAAACGACATATTTACTGAAGTGATTCTCCACGAGCAATGTGTCCCCCCTTACTGCACCTGCCAACTGTCCCCCCAGTTTTTCTTCTTTCCCATTCATTACTTTGAGATCCTTAATGTAACATTAAATAATGGATCTCAGAGCAAATCAAACGCAGCTTCCTTGTCCTCACACTTAAAGGCTTGTCATTTTCCCATTTTTCAATTGGACAACTGAGGCACACAGTCAATCAACCAGGGTTGGAAGTAAAACACAGCATCCAAAACTCAAAGGCTTCTGCTTTCTCTGACATCACGCCTTTTCTGTAAAAATGTATAGTTTTAAAATTCAGGGTGAAGTTTTCAGCTCTTCAGAAAAGAGGTGCTATAACATGTGCATATATATCCACCCATAATGTATTCTCCATATGGGTGGTAATTTAAGACATTAGTGCTACAAATCCATGACAGCAAGAAACTACTTGCAAATGGAGGACAAAACAGGACAATTATCCTAACTATCTGTTATCTTTAAAGAGAATATCTATACTTGCAAACTAAATCAAAAGGTTCAGAGGAGTCAAAGACCAAGTTTTCAACCTCAAATCAAAACGGTGCCCTTTAACGATTCCCTCTGAAGACCTGACATAGACAAATCAGTATCTAAATCAAACTCCTCAAATCAGGTTCCCCCAGTTCTTTCTATGCCTGGCCCCATTTCCTAGGGCAGTTCGGAACATGAAATAGTTATTAGGTATATACTGAATTTATTTCCAGTTCTTTGCATTTCCAGCTCCTGAGAAATTACTTCCACTCTTCTAGAAAAAAAAATTATGTTTTTGAAAGGTACTTGCTGTTAGCTTTGCTCTCTCCCAATATTTGTCTCCTTCCATCAAGGAAGGGGATCTATAGGGCATTATCTTCACTCAATGCTATCTTCCATATCTAATCAGTGAAGAGAGGACCTTCTATCTTCATGTTTCCATAAAATTCAATTATCATCATCCCCCATCTCACTGATAACAGTATTGGCTTTGAAAATGAAAATCACATAGCAATCAGTTTGACTCAGTACTGTCAGTCTTTAACTTCTGCTAAGCAACCAACAGCTTTTTCTTGTTTCTCTCATTCTCTAATTTTTTTATCACATATCACATCAGTAAACCTATCTGACCACATACTCCAAAATAATATATATATGTGTGCGTGTGTGTGTGTGTGTGTGTGTATATATATATATATATATATATATATATATATATGAACTATCCTCTAACATGTCAAGATCATGAAAGACAATAATATTACAGATCAGAGGAGAGTCCAGAGTCAGGTTAACTAGAATGTAATGCATGATGCCAGGTTAGATACTGGACAAGAAAGGAATGAGTGAAAATACATGGCATTCAAGAACAACACCATCTATAAGTTGTTAGTGTTAATTTCCTAACTATAACCATTATACCGTAGTTACATAATAGAACATCCTGGATTTTAGTAATAAACCCTGAAGTATTTAGGGGTAAATACTTCCATTTATCCTTTACTGGCCCAGAAAAAAAATAATACAGAATGAGAAACTAAATGTGGTAAAACATTAGCATTTGGGAAATTCAGGTAGAAGAATATGAGAATTGTTTGTGTTATTCTTGCAACATTTTCCTACGTCTAAAATTATTTCAAAATAAACATAAATACTGACTATACAGGGGTGCCCGCAGGGTTCAGTTGGTTCAGCATCTGACTCTTGATTCCGGCTCAGGTCATGATCTCACAGTTTGTGAATTCAAGCCCCCCCTCACCACCGCCAGTGAGTGTGAAGCCTGCTTGGAATTCTCTGTCTCCTTCTCTCCCTCTCCCCCTCTCCTTCTCTCTCAAAATAAATAAACTTTTAAAAAATTCTGACTACATAGCCCCAATATATGTGTATTTATTTGTTTATAAAGGATATACATGTATTCGTACTTAGGTATGTTTAAATCATACAAGGCAAAGGATTTTAAAGGACCAGACTAACAATGTAAAAAAGAATTCCCCATTTGTGAATATGCTGTGTTCCAGTTAAGTCTGTGTATTGTGTACACACATATATATGTACATTTATGTGCATTCTCATATTTGCTTTCTTTGCCCCAAAGATCATTCTGAATTCTGGAATGCAAATTTTGAAAGCACACACACCTCTGGGGTTACTCTGGCATGACCAGACTTAAAAAAATTAATTTCCAGATCCTTAACTCCCATATGTACTTGTCACTAAAGCTGACCTGCTTGGGAAGATGCATGCAGCAGGGGTCCTCCATTTCCATCTCCCTTTGCTCAATCACCTCTACCCACTTTACAAACAAAAAAAGGCCCACTCTCATCCATCTTACTACGGCACAGGGCTCAAGGCGTAAAAGCTTGGGAGACGGCGGCGAAGTACATTCCAACAGCTCCTTTAATCAAGGAAAAGTAACATCAGTCCATTCCACCTATTAAGATAGGAGTTTCTAATAAAATATTCACTTAAAATGAGTAATTATTAATCAAAATTTATCATATATCTGTTGTTTTGACAAACTGCACAGGCTAAACCTCTGTGAGGAAAGTGGAGTGGATACATGACTTCAGAAAAACAAGTACATAAAATCTCTGGCTACTAAGGAACAGCCTGTTCATTGTTTAAATGGATGACGCCGGCTATCAAATCACTGTGTCATTCAAAGCTCACCAGATATACTTGTAAGAGGGATGTAATAGTTTTCTTTATTTAACAGGTTTTCCTCATTGGGCCTCTGGCACAAAGAACTGACTTAATCACAGTCCGCAGTTCTTATTGTTGGCCCATGAATGACCCAGTTGTGTTTATTCACTCAATATTTATTTTTAATAATAAACACCACAAAGCAACCACTCAAACAAAAACTAGGGCCTTAACAACAATCTACATTTAACTGCAGTCCCTCAACCACCAACCCGTCTCCCTGCTTCAACCCAAACTACCAAACATCCTGAATCCAGTAGTTATTATTCCCTTGACTTCCATTATCTGCCCGTCTCTCATTACCTCCCTCCTTCTCTCTCTTTCTCACACACATCCTTGTGTTGCTGTTTGGTTGTAATTAACTTTATAACAAGGGTATCACATATTTTATGTTATATTGTAGGAACTGTATTTTTTCTTAAATATTGGGACCAGTGGTTCTCAATCTTCTCTATCCACTGAAATCAAAAGTTTTAAAAAGTTTTGAAACGTATGACACCTGAGTCCATCTACAGGGATTTGGACTTCACCGTACAACGGTGCAGCACAAGCATCACAAATTTTAAAGGTTCCCTCAAATGATCCTAACATTCAAGGACCACTGTTCTAGAAGAATGCCGTAGGAAAAGTTAACTCAATGTGGACAAGTACACATGAAAGATACAAAAATTATGATTCCCCTATTTCAGTGTGTGTTTATCACATACACACACACACACAAACACACACAGATGTATGCACAAAGAAAAAAAAAACATCAAAATGTTGCCAGCAATTTTTCCTCTGAATGGTGACATTATATATTAATTTTTATTGTCTTCTTCTTGCTATACTTTTCTGAGAATACATTTAACTATTTAAAGAAACGAGTTGGGGCACCTGGGTGGCTCAGTAGGTTGAGTGTCTGACTCTTGATTTTGACTCAGATCATGATCCCAGGGTTCTGGGACTGAGCCCCACATCCAGCTCCATGCTGAACGTGGAACCTTCTTAGGATTCTCTCTCTCTCCCTCTGCCCCTTCCCAACATGCATGTGCACGCACATGCATGTACAGTCTCACTCAAATTTAAAAAAAATTATATTTTGGTTTTTAAATATTCCACATCACCTCACCGAAAAGGATACACAGATGGCAAGTCAGCACACGAAAAGAAGTTCAACATCGTATGTCATTAGGAAATTTCAAATTAAGACAAGACACCCCTACACACCTATTAGAACAGCTAAAATGCAGAACACTGACAACACCAGACGCAGGCAAGGATGGGGACGGAGCAACAGGAAGTCTCTCATTAACCGCCAGTGGGGACGCAAAGTGGGAATGCAAAATGGTACAGCCACCTTGGAAAACAATTTGGTGGTTTCTTACAAAACTAAACAAGCCCTTTCCATCTTATGCTGCAACTGTATTCCTTGTTGTTCACCCAAATGAGTTAAAAACTCACATCCACACAAAAACCTGTACATGAATGTTTTACAGTTTTATTTGCAATTGCCAAAGCCTGGATGCAATCATTTGTTTTTCAGCGCATGAATGGATAGACAAGCTGCTCCAATCCAGGTTACAGAATATTGTTCAGCAATAAAAGGAAATGAGCTATCAAGCCACAAAAAGAACTGGAGGAACCTTAAATGTTAAAGGAAGCCAATCTGAAAAGGTGACATAGTGTAAGATTCCAATTATATGCCAAACCTAAGGAAACAGTAAGGTGATCAGTAGTCACCAGGGATTTGAGAAGAGGGGCAGAAGGATGATCAGGAACTTTTACGGCAGTGAAACTACTCTATATGCTACTCTAACGGTAGATACATGTCATTACACATGTGTCAAAACCCATGCTATGTACAACACAAAGAGTGACCTTTAATGTAAACTATGGACTTCAGTTAACAATAATGCATCGATATTGGCTCATCAATTGCAGTAAATGAATCACAAAAATGCAAGAGGTTAATAACAGGGGAAACCGGGAAGATGGGAGTATTATGAAGGGGTTTAAGGGAACTCCCAGCACTTTCCACTCAATTTTTCTGTAAACCTAAAAGTGTTCTAAAAGACAGTCTTTTAGGAAAACCTGGTAGCTCAGCTGGTTGAACATCTGACTCTTGATTTTGGCTCAGGTCATGATCCTGGGGTCATGGGATTGAGTCCCCTGAGTGCGGAATCTGTTTAAGAGTCTATCTCCCCATCTGCCCCTCTTACCCACTCGTGCTCGCTCGCTCTCTCTCTCTCACTCTCTCTAAAAAATAAATAGAAGATAGGCTTTTAAAATAACAAAGAAAATCTATATTTAATATGTACTTAATCTATATCCTACTCTTCAGACTTTATCTAAAATAATACAAAAATAAATCCAAAAAGTACAGAGTTTAACTGGAGAGAGTGCTCACAACAAAAACAGTAATTGCCTATATATGAGAGATCCAACGTGGCTGGGTAGACAAGAAACGCAACAGGTGCCCTTACAATGGACTGACTGCATGAGGATGCGGAGAAAGAAGAGCCCTTCTGCACTGCTGGTGGGAATGCAAACTGGTGCAGCCACTCTGGAAAACAGTAGGAGGGTCCTCAAAAAACTAAAAATAGAGCTACCCTACAACTCAGCAATTGCACTACTAGGTATTTATCCAAAGGATACAAATATAGAGATTTGAAAGGGGATATGCACCCCAACGTTTATAGCAGCATTATCAACAATGTGTGAACTATGGCCAAATGTCCATCCACTGATGAATGGATATAAATGACGTGTGTGTGTGTATGTATATACAATGGAGTATTACTCAGCAATCAAAAAGAATGAAATCTTGTCATTTGCAACTACGTGGATGGAACTAGACGGTATTATGCTAAGCCAAAGTAGGGAAAGACAAATATCATATAACTTCACTCATATGAGGACTTTAAGATACAAAACAGATGAACATAATGGAAGGGAAGCAAAAATAATATAAAAACAGGAAAGGGGACAAAACATAAAAAACTCTTAAGTATAGAGAACAGAGGGTTACTGGAGGGATTGTGGGAGGAGGGATGGGATAAATGGGTGAGGGACATTAAGGAATCTACTCCTGAAATCACTGTCGCGCTATATGCTAACTAACTTGGATGTAAATTAAAAAATACATAATTTTTAAAAATAAATAAATAAACATTAAAAAAAAAAACAGTGGACTGCCTGCAAACAGCTGTGTGCTAGTTCTTTTCAACAGAAAAATTCTTGCTTCAATCTTCTTTCCTATGTTTGTATTTTTGTTATACATGGCCACCCCCCAAATCCACAGCTCTTGGCTGACTCACTAATCTCACTTTTCTTCCCCATTACTTCCCAATCCAGCATTCCCAGAGTGGGGCACAGGGAGGAAGTGTGGGAGCGAACAGAGCAAGGTAGCAACAGAGAGAGAAGTGCACCAGGCTGTACGACATGAGCAGTCTGCCGCACACCGACCGTGACACTCCCGTTTACACCATTGTCCTTTCTCCACACGTGGAGAAAATACAAAGTGAGGGGCGCCTGGAGGGCTCCGTCGGTTAAGCATCCAACTCCTGACTTAGGCTCAGGTCATGATCTCACCGTCCATGAGCGTGAACCCCGCACCAGGCTCTGCGCTGACAGCGTGGAGCCTGCTTGGGATTCTCTCTCTCTGCCCCTCCCCTGCTCACGCATGTGTGCGCTCTCGCTCTCGCTCTTGCTCTCGCTCTCTGTCTCAAAAATAAATTAACATTTAAAAAAATAAAGAAAAATACACAATAAAGTTTTTAAAGTCTCTATTTTCTTCTCTTTGTCAACATATATCTTTAATAGTTTTATTACAAAAATAATGCATGCTCACTGTAGAGGATAAGTATATGAGAATAAGCCAAAAGAAAATAAACTCTTAGGCCTACTACACAGAGATAAGCACTGCTGACAACCTTTTAGACTTACCCATGTACCTTTTTGTTGATTTTACAAAAATGAGGTGATATTATACATACATTTTTGGAACTGAGAGGTTTTCATACTTTAAAACACTTCATCAACATCTTTTTTATAAAATAAACACAGACAAGGGTATTTGTACAGCGCTTTGTCCAAAAATTTTTTTATCATATGAATAACAGCCCAGCATCTTTTCATTGTTGGCAATGATTTAGATTTTTTCTACACACTTTTCAGAAAACTGTTTTGGCTTTCCTGGAAATATATTTTAGAATAAAACTACTGACAGTTTTTTCAGAACATGTAGATAAATAAGGAGGAAAAAATGTGAGAGGCCACACTTGTTGTGACAAAAACAATCTGTAAATATTCAAGATGTCAACTGGCCAGCAAATAGAAAACGGCTTTTAAATATTAAACTATAAACCCATTTCTGACGGGTCTCCTCTTGGGTTAATAAATCAACTTAATACACTCACTTCTTTGTTATTCTACTTAGATTTTATGGGGGGAGGGAGCAGCCGATATAAACACTGTTCTACAATTTTGAAAAGCAAGCTTAACAAACTCATCAATATGGAATAAAATGTATGTTGTTTATAAAAATAAAACTGTTGGCTTTTGTCCCTATACTTCTCCTGTACCAAGTATGTCTAATATTTTCTGTCCAAGTAGTGCTCAGGCATTTATAGTAATTCCTAATAATTCATACGGGGTATTTAAAAATGAACACTGTCGAGCTAATCAACAGTCTTTGCAGATTTTTTTCACAGAAAAAAGACAAAATAAAAAAGACAGGAAGGTAAAATGTCCTGAATTTGCAGGATGTGGAAAGAGCCACAGAATATGTGTTATGGCTAACACCACCGTCCTTCTTTCACATAACTCAAAGCATAGTAGATGGTAGTAATTGTTCACGAACACAGGTACCTGTGTTGACGTAATTACGTTAGCAGTTCTTTTAAAACCAGTTTTTAAAGATATTTTATCAAAAGGCAATTCATTATGCTTGTAACAGGCAGCTAAGACACTTCCGTAGCTTAGTGGAAGCTTCTGTACTTTCCATGGCTCAGCAGAAAGTGCCATAAAAATGTGCAAAGTACAATTCACAAACATGGGGAAGGAAAACACATTAGCCCAGTTTATCTTCACAACACCTAGAAATTCTTAACGTGCTGACTTCTATCATCAGTTCATTCTAAAGGCAGTAGAATTTTCCTCATCCATACAGAAAGCATTAAGCATCTAGGAGGTACAATGCCAGGGGCTGGTATTACAAGAGTGACCAACCTCTTTCTGTTCTATCAAAAGATATTAACATTAAACACATAATTACATAATTAAGTCCTGAATTACATTTGATATAACCCCTGCAAATAATTACAGGATGACAGGACAGTGCCCTTAAGTGGAAAAATAGTAGGAATTAAAGGCTATACATGGCACATTCTAACTGACCATTGTGTTCTAATTCCTGAATTACGTTTTGGATTTTTATTTTTTTAATGTTTTATTTTATTTTATTTTTTTGAGAGGGTATGAGCAGAGGAGGGGCGGGGTGGGAGGGGGGAGGGGGACAGAGGATCCAAAGCTGGCTCTGCACTGACAGCAGCAAGCCAGAGGCAGAGCTTGAACCCACAAATCGTGAGATCATGACCTGAGCCAAAGTCGGATACTCAACCAACCAATGTCGGTGCCCCAATATTTTGATTTTTAAAGAAGGCTTCCCTTTATGTAAAAATAACTCTTCTGACTTTCCAAAGCCACATGCAGATAACACACAAATAAAGAAAGCAAAGAGACTTTCGAGTCGTAATGAGGAAATTTAAATATAACTCTATTTCTAAAATCAAGGACTCAAAGAAAACACAGCATCCAAGCAATCTGACCTACTCCAGATTCTAACAAAGTTGTCAGATAACATTATTACTTTTTAAAAATTCACTACCATAAAAATATACTAAAAATTAGCAGTTAAGTCTTAGAATAAATGAGAATTCAATTTGGATGAATCACAATTTTAATAGAACATCACATTCAAGAACCCAGGAACCGTGGGATCATGACCTGAGCCAAAGTCAGACGCTTAACCAACGAAACCACTCTGGTGCCCCCTAAAAGCAACTTTTAATGCCATTTTGAGCCTACTAAACTGGTAATGGTAAAATATATTCTTGTATACCAATTACCAGAATGACTGTAAATTAGTAAGTACAGTCTTTTCAGAAAGACAGGCAGACATAGGCAAAAAGATTTCAGTCCATGAATCTAGCCTAAGGAATTCATTCTAATTCACTTTATTAAAGAAAAGAGGCAAATTCACCAGGGATATTCATTCTTCAAACACTTTTAAAAAGCTGAACCATCCTAAATAATCAAAAAATAGGAAAATGGTTAAATAAGTTACTATGCATCATTACCTTTAAGGAATATAATTATAAATTTGAATTATGAAAAACAGTAACAGAAATATAACTGCCTAAACACAACTCAATGTTAGAAATCCAAATATAAAATTGCATATACATTATATAAAAATATACATTTTTAGGTTTTTTTTAATTTTTTTATCATTTATTTATTTTTGAGAGACAGAGACAGAGCATGAACAGGGAAGGGGCAGGGAGAGAGAGACACACACAGAATCCAAAGCAGGCTCCAGGCTCTGAGCTGTCGGCACAGAGCCCAATCCGGGGCTTGAACTCACGGACCGCGAGATCATGACCTGAGCCAAAGTCGAACTATTAACCGATTGAGCCACCCAGGCACCCCTATTTACTTATTATTTAAGTAATCTCTGCACCTAACATGGGGCTCAAACCCACAACCCTGAGATCAAGAGTCACACTCTTCTGACTGAGCCAGCCAGGTGCCCCAAAAATATATATTATCTGGACAAGAGTACAGGGTCATATGCATCAAGAAAAATGGCTGCTTTAATGTAATGTGGTTACAATGACTTTTTCTCCCCATTTCCAAAATGTATTTATTTTGTTATGATTATACTTTAAAAACAAAGAAAAGAGGACTGAAAAGATTAAAAAGACAGACCAGTTATGATGAAATTAGGTAAAATAAAATACAAAACGGAGGCAGCACTGGGGTGTTTATCTGAACCAAAAGTACAAATTTAATCTCCTCCCAACACTTATTTATACCAATGCTGAATTCTCCTTCATTTCTTAATCTTAATCTCCTCCACCTCTCAACTCCAGGCCTTCACCCATTTTGTTCCTTCTGTTCAGAAGCCACTCCCTCCTCCTCCTCACTTAGCCAGACCTCAGCTGAACAGGATTTCCTAACAGCAGCCTTCCCGCCGCCCTGCAGCCCGGCCCCGGCTCCCACAGACTCCCGCATTTCCCTTTCTGTACTAAGAACACTGTGCCACTCGTGCAGTATCTGTCTCCCCACTAGTTCTGTGCTCTCAGAGGCCAAGGGCCATGCTTGTGTGGTTCTGGTCTATGCCCCAAAGACCAACCTAGCAGCAGTACACTTGGAGGTACTCATTAGTATCTGTTAATACGAAAATAAAGACAGTTATATTCAAAATGATATACTCCCTTCCTTATAATTTGTCTTAAAATCAGATTCAAACACGATAACTTTTAAAATAAGAAATCAATTTATAGCATCATGTGTCTCAAAGTTGTCTGAAAAGCGACGTTTGAATCTCTTATACTTTGCAATATTCCAAATTAATTTTCTAGTTTTCACTACACCTTGCAATTATTAAACTTTTAAAAGACATTACTATAGATGGTAAGTATCCTGACATTTCACATTAAAATCTAATAAAACCCATAAATCTCTAAAACCTAATGAGAGTCAGTCTTGATATGTTCGTTCATTCATTCTATTTTTGGCTACACAAAATTTATTAGGACAAAGACAAAGAGGCACCAGGTTTTAAGAAAAGCTAATCCTTAGTGAAGCAATCTCAACTGATACATAAAGAGCTATACCTGGCTGATTGCTAGGAAACAAATTCAATAGTGTTATACCTTATCCCTTAAAAACATTTGTTTGAAAGCATCTTGAGATTTTGTCAACATAATTTAAAATAGGAATTGTGGGGCGCCTGGGTGGCTTGTCGGTTAAGCGTCCGGCTTCGGCTCAGGTCATGATCTCACGGTTCGTGGGTTTGAGCCCCGCGTCGGGCTCTGTGCTGACAGCCAGCTCAGAGCCTGGAGCCTGCTTCAGATTCTGTATCTCCCTCTCTCTCTGACCCTCCCCCTGCTCGCACTGTCTCTCTCTGTCTCTCAAAAAATA
>CM053571.1:119125913-119260838 GCA_028646485.1 Cryptoprocta ferox
AAAATAAATAAAAAAAAATTAAAATAGGAAGTGTGCAGAAAAAAAAATCTCTCTTGATAAAAGCCGAATGTTGTCTCCTTTCAAGGTCACCTCATTCTAGAAAATATCTCATGCCATTCTTCGCAAGCCTACGTAATAAAAGCCAAACAGAAACTAGTACACCAGAGCAATAAATCCTCTTCCTATGCAAGAGATACGAATCCTATTTCAATTAAGGAAGAAACGGGAGGTTTTTCTGTTAAAAGGCTAAATGGGAGAAAGTAAGGATATTACCGTGCAGTCTTCCTGTCTCTTCCAGACAAGCCTCCTGGAGGAATGTCCCCAAACCACCACACCCATAAGGAGGGACTCTACCACAGGAGCCCCTGACAACCCGAACCGGAGGGCTACTCTACAAAACAACTGGGTTGCAGTCTTTCAAGACACCAAATCATGAAAGATAAAGAACACCTGAGGTCCCAGGTTCAAGGAGCCCGCAGACACCTGACACCTGAACGCGGCTGGTAGGTAACACCTCGATGGACCCTGCACGGGAGGGCAAATCTGCGCTCCAGGACATCACTGGGAAACTGAACCGAGGAATCAGGATTGTAGACTAGATAAACATAATTTACCTACTTGGTAATTTGATTGTGGTTATGAAAGAAAATATCCTTGTTCTTCGGAACTACACGCTGAAGGCAAATGGGTAAGGAGTGTGAGATGTATGCAACCTACTCTCAACTAGTTCCAAAACAAATAAGCAGTATGTATTTTATAAAACATATTTTCAGAAATAAAAAAAATAAAGGATTGATCTTATTTAAAAATATTAAGTTGGGCTAGTTGGGAAGGAGAGGTAGAATTTCACCTGCTGAGAAGACATACGCGCTAATCAAAGGAAGAAATAAGGAAAACTTTGCCGATCTCAACATTGTTATTTTCCATCAGAATCCAGCTCAGCATTGAGTTAGAAAAGCAATCTCTTCAGTGAGAACAAAACCCTGATCGCTAACAATTTTGACAACATATTTTAGGGGGAAAGACAATAATGACTTCACTTTTGTAATACAAATCAAACACTTTAAAGCAATTTTAAGTACAGAGTTACTTCTACTAAGGAATTGTTTGATATCCAAGTTCCTCTTAACAAAGTCAGTTGGAGGTACCGAGAAAGTTAGAGTGGAGTCTTTCTCCTGTCCTGGACAAAATTCCCCCGTACGGATCAGTAAACACACCTATAGGTACATGTAAGTACAGAGTTCCCATAAACCATTTAAGGCTGATTTGGGGAAAAAAAAAAAAAAGAAGTCACAGTGGCCCTACTGACTCCTACTGACCCCTACTGATGGCGTAACCTGGACCAAGACCACAGCAATGGAGAAGCATCTTTCCTTAGGAGTCTCTAAGTGACAAAGATTTCCCCACAGTTAGCAGTAAAGAAACCCTCTTTTAAATAGTTTCTAAGCTATTCTGAAGGTAGCATCAGAAACAACATTTTTGATAATAAACCATGCCAATGAAATGCACCTTAGTGATCATGACTGAACAGTCTGTATCAATCATTTAGCATGTAAAGTCGTGTTGATGCTGTCAAAGCAACAAATTCAAGCAGGTTTGAAAATCAAATTCAAATTCTGTGGTACCATAATTGTCACAAGTAAACAAGTTTGCAATGTTCTTCCAATGCAGGTAAGACCAAGCCCCTTCTTCCCTAATCTAGAACACCTCACATGTCATCTACATAGCACATAAAGAAAATAACAAAACGTTATTATCTAAAGAAAATACACAAGACCAATTACTGTGAATTTATGTAAAAAGTTAAAGTATGTATACAGGTTTGTTTTCTCAAATTTCTTTGAAGTTAGAATCAACCAAACATACTCCACCTCACTCTGCATTATATCAAGGTTAACCAGGGAAGACATCGAACACAGTGCTTTACTGGAGAGTTGAAATCTACTAACACATCCTTATAACTTCCATTTCTATTCCATTCTTCTAGAATCTGAAACAGGCAACTGTATTTTTTAAAAGACACTGTGACTCCCAATGCTCCACAATTTAATACAAATGTGTAGGAGCATATCTTAGTGTCTTACTGAAATCTTTTCATGTTCCATTGTTTAAAGCTTAACACCTGAATGCTCCAAATGTGTGAGGGAGAAAGAAAACTGGTCTGACTCCAGGGTACCTAGGCGATGCCAGCAGAAGTCAGCTTCTGAATTCAAGGCAAAAAATAGCACTCTACAATCAAGTGCCTGCACATGACCACTATCTCCGAACATGAATTTAATAACTAACCTAGACTCAGTGCTTGAAGTAGGAGAGGGAGACTGAGGAGAGGGGAAGAACTGGGAAGATGTTTTCCCTCTGTTCCTGACTCCTTCTAAACAAGAGCTTTAAAGAGAGGCTAGAAAGAATTACTTTCATAGTCACCTTGTCCATCTCAAAAAGAGAAAAAGGAATGTAATATTAAAACACTATTTTAGATCAATTTTGAGGGAGGAAGAGAGGGGCCTGGAAATTTTTAATATCAATTTCACACTTCTGGAAAATGAGGAGACAACCATATAATGACATCCATCATACAAACTGACAGGCCCAAATTCCCTTAATAGAAAATGTCTATTTGTGTTTGAGCCAAAATGTGATAATATATAGCTGTCCAGACACTATTAAAAAAAAAACCTGAATGTTAATATATGCAGATTTATTAGTCAGACCATATAACAAATATCACTTGCTTGTGTTAATTACAGTCAAAGTAAAATACTTTGCCAACTTCCCTCCGTACAGCATTCACCTATTTCTCAAAATTTTTAAATTTAGACTTCAGCCTTAGCACTCAGGGGGGTTTTGCACCAGCAAGAGCTCCTGTATTCTATACAGATATAATTTATACAGCGAGTCAAGAAGAATAAATGATCCAACACAGCCTTTCTTTTCCTTTTTCCTCTCCTTTGAAGTGAGCTGAGTTTTCGTTAAAGGTTTACAACATAGCCATTTCCTAGCTATAAAGTCATGCTTTCAGAAGTGCATTGTTGTAAGGTGTTGTTTTCCTAGACCTTCCCTGAGGCAGTTCTACCTCGGTTGAATTTGTATAAACAACTGTACAAAAAAAGGAAAATCACTAAGATGCACTTTCCATTATATGTCTTTTAACAAATGAGAAATACTAAAAGTCATACATATAATATTTTCATGTAGAAATTCATTTTTAGAGAAGTTAATGTAAAAAAAATATGGAATATGTTAAACCAGTACATCACTTCTAATAACATGGATTCGAGGATAAACTGTATAAATCAAACTATTTTCTGAAATTAATGAAAGAGATAACAAGATGAATAGTTAAGGTTATTAATTTTAAATATATATTCCCTTCTATCTCTGCTTGCCTAGAGAAGCAGCAGAATGAACAGAGAACATGTGCCTACATTTGGAACAAAAGAACCTCTGAAATGACTAGGACACAAATTCCAACATGGAGAGACACAAGTAGGCCCCCAAACCCTGAAAACTGCATGTTCCAGTTTTCTTAATTTAGTTTAACAGAGACATATCTCATTTTATCAGATAGCTATGTTCCTACAAGGCAAAATTGGAAATGAACATTTTCTCACTGGTAGAATCATAAACTTTAGAGCTAGAAGGCTAGAAGGCCTCCAGACACAGTTTGTCAGTGTAGCCCAGTCCCCACACTGACAAACAAGGAAACAGGTAGGGGCATGGTGGGAGGTGTTGGGAGGGTGTAGGCACATTTAAGGGGTCAAGCTAAAGGCTATACATAACAGCAAAGCCAACCCAGGTGTCTGGGACTCTTAAAAGAAGATTGCCACTGGAAAACTTACTCTCTCAGAATGGGATTTTAAAGAGTTTCTCTTAAGAGAGTATCTTAAAACTATTATAAAGAGGTTGTGTGGAGCACCCTGCTTTGTGCCACACTGAAGAATTTTAATTCAAGTTGATTTATATACCAAGGCTATCTATATTACACAGATCTAAAAGGAAAATGTTAATGACAGGCCTACAAAACCTACTAAATAATGTAGCGATTAAACAATAATAGTGTTGGGGCACCTGGGCGGCTCAGTCGGTTAAGCATCCTACTTCGGCTCAGTTCATGATCTCACAGCTCGTGGGTTCAAGCCCTGCATCGGGCTCTGTGTTGACAGCTTGGAGCCTGGAGCTTCGAGCCTGCTTCAGATTCTGTCTCCCTTTCTCTGCCCTTCTCCCACTCACACTCTCTCACTCTCTCTCTCTCAAGTATAAATAAACATTAAAAAAATTTTTTTAATAAATAAATAAACAATAGTGTAAAAACAGTAGGTGAGTGGTTTGAAATTTTAAGATTTAACTAGCAAAAGCAATTTAGAAGCTTTACTGAGATTACATTGTAACATTACAATAAGTGATATTTATGATAAGAATTTAAATGAGTTTAATAAAAGGAAACGATTTTCACAGAAAATGTTTTAACTACAAATCAATTTCCTTTATATATATGTATGTATAGATGTATGTGTGTGTGACAGAGAGAGAGAGCAAGAAAGAGAATCAAATGGACAAAATGTAAACAACTGGCACATCAGATAAAAGGTATATGAAGAATTTGGGTTCTATGTTTACAAATTTGTTGTTACAAGTTTGAAAAAATATCAAAACAAGAAGATACAAAATAATGCAAATCATCTCCTAACAAAACTTAATACTATACTGTACTTCTACTGTATTTCTTTTTTTTCTTTGAGAGTGAGCAGGGGAGCATGCACACACACAAAGCGGGAGGGGGCAGAGGGAAGGAGAGAGAGAATCCCAAGCAGCCCCCACACTCAGCACAAAGCCTAACACACGGCCCAATCCCATGACCCCAGGATCATGACCTGAGCCATAAGCAAGAGTCGGATGCTCAACTGACAGAGCCATCCAGGCGCCCCCTTGTACTGAATACTGTAACTGAATATACTCTATAAGAAATACTACATTAAACTCATATTCAATGTCCCATAGTATCAAACTAAGAATTACTTTTCTGTAGTGGCCAAAAAGATGATAAATTGCTGTAAAGTATATTCCATTTCTGATGGCTAGTCTTAACACAATGAAGTGCCTTAAACCAAGAAACTGATCTAATACATTTCCTGAGAAGCAATGTTTGTTGGCATTCTTCATCGCCTTCCCTACACTGTACTGCTGCCGCAGGTCAGACGGGTTACACACGGTGTCTCTCAACAGGGACTACTGTACAGTGTATGTGGCCTCCACCCACTAAACGCCAGGAGGTCTCCCCAGTAACTAACAACCAAAAAGTCTCTATACACTTCCAAATGCATCCCCCCGCCCCGAATTAAAAATCATTGATTATACAGTTGACCCTGGAATAAGGGGGGAGTTAGGGACACCAAACCCCCACACAACTGATAATCTGCCTATAACTTCTGACTCCCCAAAAACTTAACTACTAATAGTGTACTCCTGAATGGAAGCCTTACAGATAAAAGTTGATTAACACATGGCATGGCATGCGTATTGTGTGCTGTATTCCTACAATAAAGTAAGCAAGAGAAACAAAAATGTTATTAAAATAATCATAAGGAAACTACATTTAGAGTGCTGTACCTGTATTCTTTTTAAGTATAGTTGACACATAATGCTACATTAGTTTCAATTGTACAATACAGTGATCCAACAACTAAGTCTATACATTGTGCTGAACTCACCACAAGTGCACCTACCATCTGTCACCACACACAACTATACTGTATTTATTTTAAAAATCCATGTTATAGAAGTGGACTCGCACCACGCAAACCCATGTTGTTCAAGGATCAACTATATATTCATTTTAAGAATGGTTAACGTTTAAAACTTTACTTCCAAAATCCAAACTTATCAAACATAAATGATACTTAATATAACAAATAGACATTTATTATACTTTACAAAGGGATTTCTTTCAAGATTCTATTAAATGCAGACACCCCAGAATTCAAAATACAATTCAACTTAAATTATCTTTTCTTTAACCTCTACCCAGCTTCTAAGGTACACAGCTATTCCATAAAACAGGATATACAGATCTAGATAGATTATAATTCTAGACAGAAACGTCAGCCAGTACTTAGGGAAAGCCTTCATTTTACTTGTTGCCTGATTTTTCTATTTAATAACACTCGAAAGAATCTTCATGCCAAGACTGAGGGGCAGTAATCTAGTCATTTATTTATAACATTACCTGTTCCAACAAATGTTAAAACAAATTGTTTTCACTTCAGCATGAACTCTCAGTCTACTGCTCCAGAGGAATAAAGATACATGCTCTAAGAGAAACCCATAAATATACCACATCCCAAATTACTCACTGCCATTACTTTTTCCTCAGTTACATGAAAAATGTTTCATATCCAGAAGTGACCTCAAAAACCCCGCTCCTTTATTTAGGCCAAAGGGCAGGATCAAACACTCCGATGTAACAGAGTCACTCCTGGACGGCCAAATCGGAAGAGAATTAACAAAGAAATCCTCTCTTAGAAAAAAGAAAGTTTTCTGAAGAAACTGTAATAAAATATATATGACTAAAATTTTAAAACAGAGCTATCATTAAAACATGGGCAAATAAAATTAAGTAGTACCCTAAATAATCACTTCTGACTTTTGATGCTTTTTTGGCTTATTTTTTTAACACATTCTTTCAAAATCATCACCTAGAAATTGTTCAGCAATGCTTTTTACAAGAACTACTCCTGTTGTTACAATCTCCAGTCCATTTCAAACTGTTTAAATATAACAACTTTCACATAAATATTTCATCTTTGGCACCATCTGAGAAGACAAAATTTTGAAAAAAAATATTGATAAATGTTTAACATTGCAAAATATGCAAATACAGAGTAACAAAAACAATTTCAGTACTAGAAATCAAAAGGCTTTCTGTGGATTATGATAAAGTTAACAATCCACAATGAAATGCACATCGCCGCAGCAACACAGAATACATTTTCCACAAGTAAGTATCTAGCCTCAGAAGTATCTAGCCGACAGAATATATAAAGTTCTAGACTAAAAGCTGAAAAACATCTCAAACACGTAACAAAGTCTCTAAGCTCTGCAGCTGGGGCCCCCTAAGCAGTGTGCCAGCCTGTGCGGGAAAGCGGTCCCTCAGCAGCAGGGCACAAGGAACAGCCTGGTGAGAGCCTGTCACCGCCACGCCCCCAACAGTTCACCGCACACACCGTACAACTCCTACCGTGTCCTGCGCGGTCCATGACATGGCAAGGGTTAGGAAATGCTTCAGAGAGAAATCGACCGAGAAAGAATCCACCTTTCGTTTAATAGCTAGAGAAATACTGAAAATAAGTTACCTGTCATTCTCACTCAAACCCAGGTTTGAAAATTCTATCTAGCCTTTAGTGACACATCTTCCTATTTTTTAACCTACCATGATTCTCCACCATTTTTTTCAAAACCAGGAACTCTGATTCACTCCGTTCCCACCTTTTTTGAAAACTTACAACCACCCCTGGCAACCGCATGGGAACACGGACACTAACCTCTGGTTACAGGGGTCTGCTGGTCTGCTCAAGAACGACCGACGACTATCAGGAGAGAAGACCATCAAACTGGCAAGCATAAGAAATGTAACTCAGTCTATTTCAAAGGGAGCTTTGAGCTTAAACCAGTATGAGCTTAAAATTAAGGAAAAAAAGCCAGAAAAATGCAAATACTGCCTGTAACTGATTTTCTTAATTACATCTAACAAAAATATCTATTTGTCAGAGTAATTTTTCCAGAATGAAAATGTCAGTTGCTCCCCTAACTTGAACTTCTTCTTTTTTTATGTTTATTTTTGAGAGAGAGTGAGTACAGGGGAGAGGCAGGAAGAGAGGGACACAAAGGATCCCAAGCAGACTCCGCGGTGAGAGCAAAGAGCCTGATGTGGGGCTCCAACTCACAAACTGCGAGACCATACCCTGAGCCGGAGTCAGACGCTCAACCAATTGAGCCACCCAGGTGCCCCTCCCCTAACTGAACTTCTTTAACAACTCGTTAAGCCCTACAGGATGAAGTCCAAACTTCCTGGAATGTCTGTGACCCAGACCCTAATTGTGTCTCCACCAGTGTTCTCTCTCACAGTCTCCATTCCCCATCTCTACACTCCCAGATGCTCAACTACGGGATAACACCTATGTGTCGTCACACCTTCGTGTCCTTCTCACACTGCTCCACTTCCTTAAAATGCTCTATCCTTTGCCATACTCCCCCCAGCCACACAGACACAATCCCCCCCGCCATGCTCCACCCTCAATCTCTTCACAAAGGATCAGCTTAAATTTCACTAAAAACACTTACACGTGGACTAGCTACTACATACTAAAGGATGTTACTTAGAGACACCCGATCCATGCACCATTTATTGAGCACGTATTGGGAGCCAGGAAAAGGTGCTTAGCACTAGCAATAAAAATTGTTGCCCTCAAGGATCTTACAGAGTACATGAAATTAAGAGTGACCAGCTGTGTGACTTAGTACAGTATGACAGGCCTCGAATGAGGCAAGCAGACCCATACAGGGAAGCAGCATAATGGGCTCGCCCAGCAAGCACAGGTGCGTGGACGGCACAAAGGACACTAGGAACCAAGGGACTGAGCAGAAACTGGGTTTTCTTCTTCAATGTGAAATAATGAGTTTGGACTTTACGGTAATACCAGGGTTTAAACCTCCCATGGCATGTGCATTCTTTGTGGCTCCCCTGTCTTCACAACACAGAGAAATTATAGATAAAATATAAAAACAAATCACTAAAATGACATACCTATGCCCCAAAACATGTTAAATATCCCCAGATTAAAAATCTAACAGGGGGCACGTGGGTGGCTCCGTCCGTTAAGCCACTGACTCTTGATTTCCACTCAGGTGATGATCTCACAGTTCCTGAGTTCGAGCCCCATATCAGGCTCTGCACTGACAGCACCAGAGCCTCTCTCTCCCCCTCTCTCTCTCTGCCCTTCCCCCTGTTTGTACTCTCTCTAAATAAATAAATAAACATTAAAAATAAAAAGAAATCTAACAGGAGCACAAAGTGTGGGCCAAACCAAAGCCGGGAGGTGTGCTGGGCTGGGGGCCCCAAAGCAGGAAAGGGCAGCAGAAAGTGAATCCCATGGCGCAACTGTATATAAAAAAGAGTTCATGTGAATTCATGTGAAGCAGGGTCAGTAGCCAGGCTCCTTGCTTAAAACCAGGGATGGGGGAGGGGGGCGCTCCTCCTTGATTATGAAGTTAGACTGAAAAAGGCCTTTGCAAACTTGCCAAAGCTACAGCTCTGGAAGCTGCTGACCTAATGCCAGCTGGCTCAGTGTCGGACTCTGTGATGTCACCGACATCACCACACGGCTGGTGCGCTGGTCCACCGACACAAGACCTCATTCTGATGTGGGAACTCCAAAGGCAGGCACGGACAACTGCGAATCTGCTACAGCAGCAGGAAAAATCACAAAAGGAGACAGCCATAGGAGAAAGAGAAAGAATTTCCATCCGAGTGTGCCTGCAAAACTACAGAATATGATGAGAACACCACCCACAGCAATAACCACAATATAAATTCACTGGAGACAAAATTAATAATCAAGTGATCTGAAAAAAGACTTCAAAATAAACACATAAAAGATCCACGAAGAAATAAAGAAGTAATAAATAAACCAAATTTTTAAAATAAAAACAAACAGAAATGAGAAAAGAACTAGAGGGCATAAAAACAACCAATTTGGGACTCCTGGGTGGCTTAGTCGGTTAAGCATCTGACCTGGGCTCAGGTCATTATCTCACAGTTCATAGTTTGAGCCCCACATCGGGCTCCGTGCTCACAGCTCGGAGCCTGGAGCCTGCTTCGGATTCTGTCTCCCTGTCCCTTTGCCCCTCCCCCCTCTCACAAATAAATAAACATTTTAATAAGTAAATAAATATTTTTATAAAGTGTAATCAATAATTTTAAAAAAAGAACCAACTAAAACCCTTGGAAATTAAATACAGCCACTGTAATTCACAAATAAAAAGTTGTACATCATTCAGATAATTTATTATTAGTTGCCTAACATGCTACCCCTCCCCTCTGTCTTTGTCCGCACAGGGCTCTGACTTTTTAGAGGCAGCAGGTATATAAGACCCTGTTAGACAGTGAGATTCAGAAATGAAAGACCCTGGGTACCTGTCCTCAAAGAACTCTGTAACAGGGATGTAACAGAACACTAAGCTTACAAAGTAGAACAGAATGTAAACTGCCCAAAATGTAAGCATTTTTAAGTTAAAATGCTGGACATTTCTTAATTCTCACAAACTCATATGACCATCTTTACTAGAGTTGGCACTTTACATTAGACAAACATTCTCACAAAATTTCATCTGAATGGAGCCAAAATAACAAAAGCCGCTGCTTCTTTAATCTGTATTTGAACTCATCTAGAAACTATGCTGGTTTACTCAAAGGACACCACTGAAAAAGCACCCCACTGAACAGTCTTGAAAATCAAAGCACACTTCTTGTGATATTACTCTTAGTAGAAAGCACTCAAAAATTCCACAGCAACAACAGCCTTGTTTTCATTTAACAACTGTCTAATTATTTCAGTTGATGGTAAGAAAACCTATCCAGGGCGCCTGGGTGGCTCAGGCAGTTAAGTGTCCAACTTGATTGAGGCTCAGGTCATGATCTCAAGGTTCCTGGGTTCAAGCCCTGCAGAGCCTGCTTGGGATTCTCTCTCTCTCTCTCTCTCTCTCTCTCTCTCTCTCTGTGCTCTTCCCCTGCTCACGCACGCACACACACACACTCTCTCTCTCAAAATAAATAAACTTAAAAAAATCTTTAAAAAAAGTAAATTAAATTAAAAAACAGAAAAAAACTATTGTATCCATATTAAGATAAATATAATCAATACGAATTATGTGTGAAAGTATTTAAACTCTCTAACATTACACTCCAGTAGGAAATGCTCACTCTATTCCAAATTTCCCATAATAAAAAAATCTTTACTTCTTTAAAAATATATCAAAATTGTTATATGATCACAGTCAGGGTAAAAATCCTAATTCTTTCCTCACTCTCTAAAATAAACAGTTAATACAAAGTAGTAAAACCCAGCTCTCCTAGTCACAGCCGGAAGCAGACTGGGAAGGCAGAAAATAATACGTATAGTACCAACTATGTGAGAAGACAAAACCTGTATCAAATTTGGAAAGTCCTTAGGATAGACATGGTTTTCATTCCATCAAAGACACTAATAAAGAGATTTTTTATTTGCTTATATACTAACCCATGTTACCCAGTGATCAAACTTCACACAATAAACTTCTGTTAATTACGATCAATTTAAATTCTCCCTCTTCAAATTTTTTTTCTTTTTCCCACTTCCCCTCTGGCAACCACTAGTCTGTCCTCTGTATTTACGAATCTGCTTCCCTCTTCGTATTTTTAACAAGTCACTTCCCAATGAGTAGTCAACAGAACATTTTAGATAACAGAAGAAAATCAGCCAAGAAAACTAATGACACAGATTTCCTCACCATATCTAACTTCTGAGAATAAACCAAACATCAGAAAGTATCTCCTTGTTTAAATATAGACAGGTGCACAGTACTGAGCTGAACCAGAGTATCTGATCTCTGATGAGGTGACATCATTTCAGTTTGTCCAATAATAAACTTTTTCTTTATTTTAAGTACGCTGCGAATGCTCCTGAGGCCCCCGAAATGAAACACAGGACACTTACTCATGACTGGAAATCTCTCGGTAGGCTGTCGCAATCAGAGAGTAAACCAAAATCTGCTGTCCAAGGTTTCTCAGAAGAATACATGTCCTAGTGAGAACACAGAGAGAAAGAAATCATCTTATTAAGGTCAGCATTTAAAATAAAATTTTCTAAAAAGAAACAAAAATATTTTGGTTTCAACAATTTTCTATTTCCGAAAGAACTTTCTAAATATAAAACCTTCATCTAAATATAAAAAAATTACCAATCTTTAAAACATCATGATTCCATTTAAATTTTCCTTTGTCTATAAGAAGCTACCCCAAAAGCAAATAGTACATAAAAAGTAATGATCACGCAGAAACTTATTAACAGGTGTCCTTTGTTTTCACTTACTAAAAACTTATGGCATATCACACCTACTGAATTTATTTTGTTACACTTAAATAATTTATATACACTATCAAATAAAGATCATCAAAATTATTGCTATACACTTTCTCTAATGGGCATTTTCCTCATTATAAAATATGTTTCATAGTTTAAAAAAATTGGAAACAGCAGCAAAATAGAAAGAAAAACTCTCTCACCACAAAATGCCACTACATCTACCCAGTTACGTGGGGCTCATTTCCTTTCAAGGGATTTTTTATAACTATTTTTAAAATACACTTTATAGGGGCCCCTGGGCGGCTCAGTTGGTTGAGAGCCCGACTTCAGCTCAGGTCATGATCTCACGGTTCCTGAGTTCGAGCTCCGCACTGGGCTCTGTGCTGACAGCTCAGAGCCTGGAATCTGCTTCAGATTCTCTGTCTCCTCTCTCTGCCCCTACCTGGCTCATGTCTGTCTCTCTCTCAAAAATAAATAAATGTTAAAAAAAATTAAAATACACTTTACTATATACAAAATTTTGTATTTGGTTCTTTTCACTTCAGTGTAACATAAAGTATCACCCTGTATTAGTATAAATACAAACTAAATCTTCCTTGATTAATATATTAAAGAAAATGAGGCATAAAGTAATGCTAATACTATATTTCAACATAACTATGGATGCACAAGTGCCTCCTCAAATCTAATACATAAAATTGCACAGATAAGTTAAGTTTTGATATAAAATTTACACTGTTTCCTCATTTACAGCTGTCTTCATAAACTGATGAACTACTTTCTGCAATCACAAGAAGCAATGGTTATTTCATTTTCTAATTCAATTAAGAACCTAGCACAGTACAAAGGACCATTGATTCTGAAACAGATTAAAGTTAGGTTAACATTTTTGAAAAAACAATTCTGGTCTCATCTATATTCTTTACTCACGTAATGTAAAATACATGAGAAATACAAATGTACAAAATGAAAATCTGTATGCACAGCATGATCCGTATACTGTAATTAGCAATGGCATATAATCATAGGACTGCCACGTAATCACCTGACCCCCATCCCACAGGCTTTCTTCTTTATCTATACAGTAAATACTATGATTTTCATTTCCAGATAACCCAATTATCCCAAAGGAAATGAGAAGTTGTATGGAAAATCTAAAATAACATATAATCTACATGTTAGTTTTAGAATACACGACCAGAAGTTTCTCACTATAAATGTACTTCCTTGATGGTGCTTCTGTTGATCTAGTGGATCTGTGTTCCCTCCCAGGGAACTAGGAGGTCAGGCAGGCTGGGCCCGGAACTTGCTGAAGGCAGATACAGGAAGGCGACCCCTCGGGCACAGAGACACCAGGTAGATTAAACATTCACAGATGATGACCCAGGACTTTACTCATAGTTCACTTACTCTTGCAGAGTCTAGTCTCTTTGGCCAGGGACTTCTCTCTTTGTTGCTGCTTATATCAAAGTTTTTTATCTTATATTTAAAATTCCTAAATGGCAACATCAAAGCATTTTACACTAGGCACTGCCTCCTACCCATAATCATAAAATGCTGAATAAATACTTATTCAAGGATTGAAGTTCCTAAGATATGAGGTTTTCTTACCACTAAAAATAGTAACCTCAAAAATACCAGGATAATAAAACTTCTAAACAGTGGATTTATGACCTTACCATCTAAGGTGATAAATATACTTTACAAATATGCAACAATGCATGAATTGGAATTACTGTAAAAGGTCATGATGTAGTTTTTAGAAGAAACATACTTTGAAATTACTTGTAACTGAAGTCACTGAAGGTTCAATATTCTTTAACCTAATCGCAGCTCTGAAATGTAGACCCTCCTATCTGCTTTCCAAGTAGGCAGCAAGCAAATTCTTTTCGGCAACAAGGCAGTTCAGAAGCATGTAATAAGATAAAATGTGCACGGGGCGCCTGGGTGGCTCAGTCGGTTAAGCGTCTGACTCTTGATTTCAGCTCAGGTCATGATCTCAAGGTTAGTGAGGTCGAGCCCTGCGTCGGGCTCTGCACTGACAGCATGGAGCTTGCTAGGGATTCTCTCTCTCTCTCTCTCTCTCTCTCTCTCTCTCTCTCTGCCCCTACCCTGCTCATACTTGGGCCTTCTCTCTCAAACTAAATAATGTGCACATTCTTTCTCCTCCTCTAAATGCTATCCCCTCCCAATGGACAGAAGAAAAGGAAGGAAGTCTAACTTTGTTTTTCACAAGAGGGAAGAAATGTAATCTTAAACCCAGGTTCACATAATAGGTATACTGGGGTATTTGTGTAAAATCTGGCCTTTAAGGTCATTTTCCAGTAACTTGAACTATGCTGTTTATTCTCAGCATGAGAATTTACACTCACACCAACCTAATACAAATTCTTTCAAGGGACACCTCCAACTTTTTGTGACAAAACTTGATATGCATGAATGGTAAGCAGTGCTAAGCACAACCGATCCTCAGAGGGAACTCAAGGGCCAGTCAAAGGTAAAGCAAACTCGGTGCCTGGGTGGCTTAGTCACTTAAGCGTCCAGCTCTTGATTTCAGCTCAGGTCACGATCTTATGGTTCATGAGATCGAGCCCCACATCAGGCTCCACGCTCACACCGCAAAGCCTACTTGGGATTCTCTCTCTCCCTCTCTCTCTACCCCTCCCCCCATCCACATAAAATACATAAACATTTTAAATAAATAATAATTTTTTTAAAAAAGTAAAGCAAACTCCACTATATCCTCTTCTTTACTGCCAGCATTGAACAGTCTAAAATAATTTCTGATGCTTTTAGAGAGTTAAAACCTCTAGAAATATATAAAAGGATTTCTGGTTTTATAACACCAGATAATATATCTTAGAACAAGCTCAGCAGTCCCAATTATAATTATTTTAAAACTGAACTAACAGAATTATAACAGAATTATAAACCACAACATATGGTATCACCTTCCATTGTTTCTAATAATATTCTTTCAGATCAAATTAACAGTAATTCACTTCACTGTATACGAACTTCTCCTATGGAAAGAAATACACGAGAATGCCAATTTCCACCACAAGCCAATGGGATCTCCATTCTTTTACTCTCAGCACGAATTACAATTTTAGGAAATCAAATTTAATCTTGAGAACATTATGCAAAGTGAAATAAGCGAGTCATACGTAAGACAAACACCCTATGATTCCACTTATATGAGGCACATAGAGAAGTCAAATTCCGGGGCGGAAACTACAACAGTGGGTACCAGAAGCTGACGGTGGGGAGGACAGGAGGCCAATGTTTAATGGGGACAGAGTTTCCGTTTGGGAGGATGAAAAAAGTTCTGGAGAAGGATGCTGACGGTTGTACATCAATGTAAATGTACTTAATGCCACTGAGCTGGACACTTAAAAAAGGTGAAAATGGTAATCTGTGTATTTTACCACAAAAAAGAAATACAAATAGTAAGAAAAAAAGAATCCAATGTACCTATGGCTCCAAAAGAGCAAGCAAATCCTAAAGTAACAAATTTGTTACAAAGAATCTTAAGTGTTTTTATTAATAAATATCCAAAACCAACCACACATTTCTAAAATATTTGGCTTTAAAGGAAAAGGAAGCATATACCTGAGAAATAGCTGGGACTCATTATTTATATTTTTTTAAATCTCTCCAATTAAATAGCTAACACAGGCCCCGTTAAAGCCAGAAGAAAACAAATACTTTTCAGCACTGAATGTCAAAGTCCTTTCCAGTCCCTCCACCACCACTGTTCCCTGGGATCAAATTATCAAGTTCATTTGTTTTTTTCTGTCCATCTGCAAAATATTTCTCTCTAAACAAATATATACACCTTTTCATTCAAGTGCTCTTGTATTGGTAAAATACTCACACCAAGAAGCTGGAGACAATGTGTGAGACTTTAAAACTTTAGCCACAGCTCCATTTTTGTCTTTTAGCATCCTTAAATGTTTTGTAGAATAAGAAGGATGGCAAAGGAAGCATTTAATTAATTCTTCCTCATAATTTCTAACTTCATGGTCAGTTTCCCTTTGAGGAACTTCCACTCCTTTACTGTGAACTTCCCAATTTGTACCATTCAAGGTAAGCACCTCTCCAACTAAACATAAAGCTTCAGGTAATTCCGTTCCTGAGATTCTTGTGCCCGAAGAGCTTGTGAACCCCCTTACTACATGACACCAAAAACACTTGATAGAAGGTAATAATTATCCTTTTAAATGCACAGCAAAGCTCGTAAGCAACTAAGAGAAATCCTCAGAGACATAAAAACTGAACAAGAGCACAAAGAGAAGGTGTTACGTAAGTAGGCAATGATGCCAGCAGCGGCCCTTAGCGGCGACTGCCGATCTCCCCTAACCAAGCTGCACTGTCCAGTACTGTGGCCACTACCCAGTAGCTATTTAAACTTAAATTAATTAAAACCATGTAAAATTTAAAATTCCATTCCTTTGTCATACGTCATACATTTTAAATGTGGCTAGTGGCTGCTGTATTAGCAGAAGTGTGTAACATTTCCATCCTCCCCGAAAATTCTACTGGACAATGCTGAAGGGCTTTCAGTGCTGACAGTATGTGTGGGACGAAACTAGAGCTTCACACAATACAACATGGAAAGTCAGACTACAGATAAGCACGTAGAGCCTGACCCCTGAAACACTACATCTTCAATAAAAAGATTTAACTATGGGGGGAAAAAATCTGCCCCAAAGGAAGATTAAAGGAAAATTCTCTCCTGAGTCTAGGTTTATTTGTGTTGGCGGGGGGGAGGGGAGTATTCACCGGAAATCTGTAACCAAAACCAACCTTCACACAGGTTTCAAGTTCAAATCCATACACTTGTATATCATAAAAATCTCAAGCCTAGAAATTAAGTTGCCCTGGTTTGACATTGTCCTCAATAGCAAACTCCCTCTGGGAGAAAGCACTCTTAAACCAAGTCTCGTAAGCATTTCCACAGATGAAGTTACAGTAAAACTTGGCTCAAAATTTAAAACTGTGCATAAGCAAGATTCGACAGAAATAAGCAGACTAATCACAAATATATCAAAAAGGAAAGGACAATAATGTTTTGAAATACAACAGGAAATGAAAAATATGAGCAAAAAAGAAGGCAACAAATTTGGAAAAGAATCAAGTGAAAAACAGGATCACTAAAATTAAAGCTCAACAGACAAGTTGAGCAAAGTGGATACTGCTAAAGAGAGAATTAATGAACCAGATGACAGATCTGAAATCATCCAAGACGCAACAAAGAGAGATAAAAAATATAAAGGAAGATTAGGAGACACGAAAAGTAGATTAAAACATCTATTATATATATCTAATTGGGAGTATTAGAAAGAGAACATTAAGAATGAAGGAGAGACAATCTGCAAAAAGATAATAGCCAAGAATTTTCTTGAACTGATGAAAGGCACTCATGTACAGACTCGGGTTCAGCAAATTCCAGAAAGTATAAATAAAATGGAAACTGATACCTAGAGATATCATAGTGAAACTGTGAAACATCAATGAGAGAGAGTTCTTAAAAGCAACAAGAAACCAAAGGCAGATTGCTTACAAAGGAATAACAATGGGAGCCAGAAGACACTAGAATAATATCTTCAAAGCAAAAAGAAAGAAACTGTTAACTATAATTATATACTCAGCGCAGCTGAACTATCTTTTCAAGAAAAATGACAAAATAATGAAAATTTCAGACACAAACTGTGAGAATATAAACAGGTCCTCATTAAGGATGCTTCCAAAACTGTAGTTCACAAAGATGGAAAATGATGCCAAAGAGAAGATCTGAAATACAGCAAAGAATGGTGAGATAAAAGTTGTAGACATGAGTAAACACAAACAAATATTAGAGGTATGATTTCAAAATCAGGAGTTAGAAAAATAGAGCGAGCGAGAGCGCTAAAGTACGGAACAACAGCATATAATCTAGCAGGGAGGAAATAAGAATGGAAATATTCCAAACTTCTTATGTTGTTACTCAGGAGGAAGACAGGGCACATACTATCTTCTGTTCCTTGTCTTCCTTCACTCACTGCTCTCGCTGTGGCTTCCCTAGGGGTGGGACATACTCCCCACCTCATGGATGTGGGGGCCTGACCGTATGACGTGTTGGACTATGGGCAGAACCGACGTTGTCCCATTTCTAAGTGGAGGGTTTAAGAGCACTTAGGTTGGTGTGTCTCTTGCACCCAGACAGCTGCTGGTCCCAGACAAAGTAGACACCCAGCACCCAACCCACGGCTTACTGACAAGCCCAGCCAAACCCAGCAGAGACTGCCAAACCTATGAGCTAAGACATAAATGTCTGTCATTTCACACCACTGAAATGTTGAAGTGGTTTGTTACACAGCAGTATTATTGCAAAAGATGACTAACACAGAGAGCAAGAACACTAACTTTAAATGCAAATTAAATTTGTGAGTTTTGGTTTTACTAAAAAGCTTTCCTCACTAAATTTGTGAACACACACACACACACACACACACACATAATGACACTATTAACATAAAGTTCCAAAATGTGTAAAATCCATATTAAGTTGTTTAGGGACATATACACATACAATGTAACTATCCAGAAAAGCAAGAGAATGCTAGAGCCTAAAGCTGAGCCTGATGGATTCCTCGGAGGAAGAAGAGGAGGGAGATGCGATCTAGGAGAATACGGACAATGTTCTAGCGCTTGAGCTGGGGGAGGGGATGCTACAGACACGATGACATTAGACCCTATGTAACACACATTACACAGAGCTTTTCGTAGAAGTAACATTTTATAATGTTATATATATTTTATTTATTTATTTATATTATTTAAATATATATATATTTATATATAATATAAAATATTATAATATTTTAATATGAAAGAGCAAAGTTTTTCCCAAACAATTCAGAAGTGAAATGATTACAAATAAGAGTAACAGAATATGTGTACCCAACTGTATGAAGGAGTTAAATGCATTTATAATGTTTAAACTATAATTAAGAGGCAGAAACAGTTGTAGTGACTCATTCATTCTTTAAAAGACAAAGTCAAGTGATAGGCAGTCCCACTGCAAGTTGCAAGAGAGCGTTCACGTGCAAAGACTGAGGATTAGACATCACCCACACGTAAGCGCAGCAGGCCTGCCAGAGTCGTATCATTTGTGCTCTCTGATCTCAGCTGTCTGATCACTAAAGCTTCTCATCTCGCCCTCAGAGTTGCACAAGCCAAGTTCATTTTCTAGGAGAAATTCCTAGATCCTGTTTTACAACATTGCTATGTGTTGAACTACCAGCCCAAGAAAGAGCTTAAGAAAATTTCCTTTGTTGAAGCTTGATGTGTAACAGCAAAAATAATTATAAACAACTTAAATGTCCAATAATAAGGGATGGACTAAATTCACTGTTGTGAATTTACATGTAATGGGCTCTCCGGTACCCATTTTTAAATGTCTCAAGAAAATTTAATGACAATGAGTGAATGAGTGCTCAGCAATGTACTTTATGCAACTTTCTGTCAACCAGTTATCATAAATGATGCCTCAACCAATTTATTTCCCAAAGGGTTATAAAGCAATATTTAAATGATTAACGTTGGGTTTGTAAATTTAAAATAAATAGATAATATACAAATTTACTATCCATTCAATAAATATTTTCTGAGCAGCTATTATGAGCCAGGCAGTGTTCTAGGCCCTGTAGACACAGCCAAGAACAAAACAAACATCCTGGCCCCATGGAACTTACATTACAGGAATTCTAGTACCTTTCTTTCTTAATTCAGATTCATAGTTCATTGGTTCAAATACATATGTTGGGCACATATACATACATATACATGTGCCAGGTAATGTCATCTCATTCCAGATAAATAACTCCAGTTAATATATTCAGTCATTATTCACTGACACAGAAAGTCTCACCACTGTACTTTTCTAATTCTTGGGATTTCTGTAAAGAATGCTCTTTCTGCAATTTATACCCCCTGAAACACAATGTCAAATTTGAACAGCCTTCAATATTTTCCCAGCTCAAGAGAAGTGAAGCAAATCTGTCAGCGCTAGAGTGAAAGGTTTATTTCTCCTACTCGCTATTCACTACATCGACACAGCACTTCCTGCTAATAAGGTCAGAGAAAGAGATGGGCAGAATGTGAAACCACTGGATTTCCTCTGTTTACACGTGTATGTTAATGAAGCATCAGATCAGAAGGAGGTCTAATTTCCCCTTCTTCTACAGGTAGAATCTGAGTTAGGTTTCCAGAAGGACTTACGAAAAGCTAGCAGCTTTACACTGGTCAACATGCCAACTTTTCTGTATTGAGAAAAACAAATGCCCTGTCCCAAGCTTTCTTACCTACAGCTATAGAGGCAGGGCTTTTCAAAAGCAGTTTATAATCTGTTCGGGTTATAAGTGCCTAATGCACTTGATAACATCAGAAGTGCACCTAAGGCCTGAGCCCTGCAGATCAAAGCTAAAATGAAGGATACAATACATACGACTTCCAGAGGCCTGGCATCATTTAAAAAGTCAGCTAAAAACTCCAGATTCTAAATACAAGAATCCATCCATCCCTTCAATAAATACTAACCAGCTGGACAATATGCAAAAACTTCTCAAGGGGCTTAAGATAAAAAATCAGGACAAACCTGGTCCCAGCCATCCTGCCACTAACAAAACAAATTCAGGACAAAGGTACTATGAGGGAGCTGGGAGTCAAGAGCTTCAGCTCATGCAAAGGCCCTGCAGTGAAGAAAACAAGTAAATTTATGTGTCATAAAATGCAAATAAATCAAGTTGAAGAGAGGTAAATTCACGTAGTCAATAAAATTGAAATTCAGCAAATTGATGGTAGATCATGGACCTTGAAAGAAGATCACTCAATGTATAAGAAGTCCTAGACATGAGAAGCACAGCTGAGACTCGGGTTCCTTACCTGTAAAATGAGAGTTAAACTTTCCAACTCACCTACCACTCAAGACTGTCAAGGGATTATGCATGAAAAATTGCTTTGGTAAACTAAATATCTGCTATTCACTAGCACTGATTCAGTTTGTTTTTTTTTTCAGGTCTTATTTTTAAATAAGTTGAAATGATTTTTTTAATGTTGGGTTTTTTTGTTTTTAGTTTTGTTTTGTTTTTTATTGAGAGACAGAGAGAGACAGAGCATGAGCAGGGAGGGGGCAGAGAGAGGTGGAGACACAGAATCTAAAGCAGGCTCCAGGCTCTGAGCTGTCAGCACAGAGCCCAGCACGGGGCTTGAACTCACAAACCGCGAGATCATGACCTGAGCCGAAGTCAGACACTTAACCTACTGAGCTACCCAGGCGCCCCTGAAATGATTTTTAAGTTCTCTTTCTAGCACTGTAAGATTTAAGACCCAAAAACTAATCTCAGTTCAGTGAATAACTAAGAGAATTCTAACTTCCCAAGCATTATTAGTAGGATCAGTCAATAAATTATTGCAGAAAACCTGGTATGAGCTGAATGAAATAAACTGGTCTAAAATGTTGGTTACAAAAGGGGGGGGGGGACCTGATTCAAATGACACTTAGAAGAAAGTTAAAATGACTATCAATAGTGAAGGAATCAAGAGAGTAACCCTGAGTTTGAGGGGAGAACCTGGAGGGCATCCTTCTGGCAATCCTTGGTGATGGCAAATTATGTAGGAAAAAGCGTTTGCAGTAGAAAAATATTTTCCAAGCAAGTCTGGTGAATGAGCTTTAGAATTCAAACTCATGATAAAGCACTGATCAAAAACAAAATGTGATACAAAATTGAGGGATGGGGCTCAGTATTTCCAAAAAGCAAGTTCCAAAAAGAAATTTCAGAAATTTCTCTTCAGCAATTAATGCAGATAGTCTGTGAATGGTAACTATACTTCGCACTAACTTGAATACATATTCTAGAACGCTGCTTTAAAAATTACTACTACTCTTACTTCACTGACTATTCTACCTAGTCCCTATTTTCCAACAATTAAGCATCTGGCTGGGAAAGCAAAACACAAAGGAAAGGTTACATAAAAGACAAGATAAGGAACTTGCGCTTCCAACAAAGCTAGACCGTATATTACACACCAAGCCTCTTGCTTTAAATATAATAAAAAAGCTAGACAAATATATGTATTCCTTTAATTCTTAAAAATATCAGAAGGTATAAATTGGCACAGCAACACTGAAAAAATTGGTAGTAATGACTAGGGCAAAATATATACCTACCTACGTTACCCAATAGTTCCACACCCAGGGGTATTTCCAAAAGGACTGCATAAATCCAACAAAATACATGTACAGAATGTTCACAGCAGCGTTGTTACAATAGCCCAAAACTGGAAAGAACGCCAGCGTGTAAAAGTAGAATGGGTAAAGAAATCGTGATAGATTGTGCATGAGCCTGCTACTGTGACACACCGTACGTTCCAATAATGGCAACTACAACACTTCTGTCTCACGTGCTCTTCCAGAATCTTATCTCTCCCCATCAAGAGGTAGAATCTGTCCCTCTCTTTAAACCTAGGCAGACTCATAACTGCCTCAAAGAATAGAGTGCAATGGAAGTAAAACTGCATTAAGTTTCAAAGCCAAGTCATAAAGAGGCCATATAGCGTGTGTCTGGCTCACAGGCTCCCCACCCCTTCCCCGATGCATGTGTGTGTGGGACGCTAGCCCTTGGAGCACTGCCACCATGCTGTGAGCACACTCAGGCCACATTTAACTGTTGGTCATCAAACGGCAGACGTGTGGTCAAAACTTCCAACACTGTTAGGCCCAGCCTTCGAGCAGCCCTTCTTGACCCCAAAGCCAGCTAAGACGAGCAATGCTCATGTTACAGTTTTGTGCGGGAAATCAAAGTCATTGTCTAAGTCACTGAGTTCTGAGGCAAGTAGAACAAGTGCCCCGGTAAGTAGAACAAGTACAGAGCAATAAAAAAGAAACACTACTGCTCCATGCAACAACACAGGCTGAATCTCACTGAGAGAATACAGTATTGAATGAAACAAGCCAGATCAGACACAAGAGAGAAATATACACCGTATGATACTGTTTTGACAAAAACAAAAACAAAAAAACGCAAAACCGGGGGCACCTGGGTGGCTCACGTCAGTTGAGCAAGGGACTCTTGGTTTCACCTCAGGTCATGATCTCACCGTCCATGGGATCGAGCCCCCTTGTCGGGCTCTGTGCTGGCAGCGTGGAACCTGCTTGGGATTCTTTCTCTTCCTCTGCCCCTCCACCCCACCCCCAACCCGCTTGGTCACTCTCTCTCTCTCTCTCTCTCTCTCTCTCAAAATAAAATTTTTTTTAAAAAATTCAAGTCTATGGTGTTAGAAAACTGAGTAACTGTTACCCGAGACAGGGAAGGTAGGTAGTATGAATCGGGAAGGAGTGTGACATGGGCCTTCTGGGTTGGCAAAAAAGTTCTATATGCTGATCTGAGTATGATTATACATTTAATTACACTATAAAAATTCTTCAGGATATACACTTAAGATTGGTGCACATTATTACGTGTATATTATCCCTTAATTTAAAAAGTAGGGTAGGAGGGTAATCAAAGAACTAACAAGGGAATTACCAGCCATGGTCCAAAAGGACAGAGCAGAGCGTGTGTGGCACCTTGGGGTTCCTTCCTTCCTGGAAATGCTTGCCTAACCAAAAGAGATGCCTGGGAGGCTAACCTGCGCGGAGGCAGCCTTGGAGACTTGGAAGCCAAAATGTCAGAGTACAAGGTCCACCAACCCTCCTTTGGAATAAGACCCCATGAGGCTGAACCCCAGAAGGGATAACACAGAAGTAAACTGAACCAGTCCTCGCAGAGATTCAAAAACACTTAATTTGAATAAAGGTAATCCCAAGTGCCTGGCAAAAGCTTTACCTAAATCTATAATTACTCCTAGAAATACTTTTTTCAAATAGAATGAATAGTACACAAAGATAGGCAGGAACATTAGGGCATAAGACCCCTCGAGAAATAAAAGACTGCAGAAAAAATCTGTATGGCTATGGGACAGTTGCCATGCTTATTACCCTGTTCAAACAGATATGTACAGATATGTTCAGATACGTATTCTGATAGGGAATTAGAAACTATGAAAGTGACATGACCACTTAAAAAGAACCAAACCGAAATTCTAGAATGGAAAACACAATTAACCAAAATTAAGAACCTAGAGAATAACATTTAAGAGCATACTAGACAGAGGTGCGCCTGGGTGGCTCAGACAGTTAAGAGTCCAGCAACTGACTTCACCTCAGGTCATAATGTCACTGTTCATGGGACTGAGCCCTAACCTGGGGCTCTGTGCGGACGGTGCACTGCCTGCTTGGGATTCTCTCTCTCTGCCCCACCTTCCTCCCGCGTGCGCACACCCACGCGCTCTCTCTCAAAATAAATAAACTTAGAAAAAAGAGCGTATTAGATAGAGATAAAGACTCACTTAGTAAACTGGAAGACAGACCACAGAAAAATATCTAGAACAGAAAAGAAACAAAAGAATGGAAAATACAGAAGACAAGTGAAATGCACAGAGTAGCTTTAGTGAGCTCTAACACCCTGGAATTGAAGTCCCAGAAAGATCAAGAAAGAGAACAGGGAAGAAGCAATATTTGAAGAGATAATGGCTGAGAACTATCCAAAACTGATGAAAGACATCGGAAGGTATACTCCCCAAGCAAGAAAGGGGAGGATTCTTTAAAATCGAAAAAGAAAATCTTAAAAATAGCCTGAGAAAGAAACAAATTACAAGTAAAGAAGCAATAAACTATAACTGACTTCTCAATAGAAACAAAGCCAAATATTGGAAAATAATCTCCAAAGAACTAATATTTAACTATATGTATGTATGTATCTCTAGTCTAGAATTCTAGTCCTAGCAAAATGTATCTTTCAAGTATGTAGGTGAAATAAAAACATTCTCAAAACAAAAAGTTTGAAAATCTGTCCATACAAGATCCACACTAAGAAAATACTAAATATTTAATCTAACATTAAATTAATTTAATATTAAATATTAAACAAAACATATAAATATTCTTCAGACAGAAGGAGAATTATTTCTGTTGGAAGGTCAGTAATCCAAAAAGAAATGAAGGAAAAGAAAATACACTGAGCCTAACAGTGTAAAACAATAGAAATAGATCTTTGGGGTTTAAAATATATATGCGTTTTAAAACATGGTAGCAATGAAATGGGGAAAATTAACTTAAATGTTTTTAAAGGCCTTTCACATTCTCTGGAAAAAGAGTGGAAGTCTCAATTAATATTACTCTTTGGTAAGTTGAGGAAACATATTAGAATTTTGTAGGCAAACACTAAAGGAGCAGCAAAAGAATACATGATCCCACGCTAATAAAAAAAGAAGTAAATGAAAGAATTATTTTTAAAAAGAATCCAAAACAAAGCTAGAATGAGAAAAAAATATGAAAAACAAGGAAGACAAATAGTTTTTAATTTTTAAACATTTATGTCGATATAAAGTTATTAGATGCCAATTCATTTTTATAATAGTCATCAGCAAAATACACAAAGACATCGGGCACACACACTTAACTTTTATAAATTTTAACCAATCTTTTCCATTGTGACTGACTTTTCAAAATCTTATTTCACTTTCTCTTTTCTTACCACAGATAATGCTAACAAGCATGAAAATGTCCAAAAACCAAATAAAAAGAAACGGGAACAAAAAAGCCCAGAGAGCCAACTAGCTTATAAATACTGCATTAGTTCCATAATAAAATATTAATTTGCCATTATTGATCTATGTAAAGTTACTGAAATTAATATATAAAAAACTCAAGAATAATCTTTAAGTTATTTCATGAAAAACATTAATACTTTTTAATTCACTTGTTAATTTAGTGAAAGGAAAATTCCAGCATAAAATTATAACTTTTTCGACATTCACATCAATGTCAGCAAGACACAGGTGCAACATGTACCTCTAGCAGAGAATAACCAAATATCTATTTAGAGCCAAAAACATTTAAGCAAATAAGATATGAAACTCCAGAGTGTCAACTCTTGACCTTCCTATAGGCAAATGAAACTACCTGCCCCTTAATATTTTTTTCACTTTAGGGTAGATTACTACTACCTACTTTGTGAGAAGTAGGCAGTCTAAGCTCTTCCAGAGAAAACAATGCTACCAAAATTAAATCAAAAAACTATATGCATATCATACAGTATCTCTGCAAAGAAATCAAAGAATCTTTTTCTTTACTTCCAGTCTTTCAGACATAAAAACTAACGAGTGAACAGTGCCAGAATTAAAAAGCAAGACATCAAAGGGTACAGAGAGGCATCTGCAGGTCTAGTGTGGTTAGAGTCAACCAGACTGACTCCGTTTCCACAATGGCTAAGGGGCAAGACGAAGCCCCTGGTTCAGATGAAGAGCGTGGCACCACGAGCCTTCTCCACACAAGGGAGAGCGGGGCTGGCCAGCCTGTGGGGAACCCACTCATACCCGAGCCTTCTTACCTAACCTCAAGAGTCTCTCCAGGGCCCGACACCTGCTCTTCTCTTTTCCTCCAGCGCCCCACCCACTCACCTCCCCTCTTCACCCGCCACCTCCTCCTATTCCTTCAGGGAAGCCTGCCCTACACCCCCAGGTCAGGTTAGGTTCCCGAGCTCCCGGGACTTCACTCCAGAGGACCCGTCCCCCTGCTGTTGAAAACAAGGTACCTCACATGAGGCGCACAGAAGGGCTGGAGAAATACTTGCTGAATGAACAAACAAATCTGAATTTATGATTCCCCCCAATTTTACAGAGAAACAAGCCTTTAAAAATTAAGTTATTTACATGAAATGATACAGCCTGGAAATGGCACAGACCAGTTGAGAATCCAAGTGTTTGCAATCCTAATTCCCATGCTGTGACCGCCACGTGCTCTAATGAAATGTGCTAGAAGACAGATTTCTTTCAAATTAGCGTTACTTTTGTACTGACTTCCACTGTAAAACGTGAGATACTTTTAATGGGGCGGGGGGGACTCTAAATACAAGTGAATTCACCTAAATGCCAATAGGCCTTTCAAAAATCACTCGGAAGGGACAAACTGTAACTTTCTGGGAATAAATGGTCAGAATACTGTTGATAACGATACCACTGCACTAAAGCAAAACAGGCACGGTTAAAGCGAAATTGCAAACATACAGCAGAATGTAACCACTTGTCTCCTTCTCTGGAACTGAAGCACGGATTCCCGAAGTTTCACTACTGTGGCGACGTCTCTGGCCGGCTTCAAACTGCCTTAATCAACATGCCTAGCGCATGTTAACCAACGTAACTGTGTTTCCAATTTGCCACTAACTTTAATTTACCCGCCTCTTTTCTCAATCACGGTCGCTGGCTGCACAACCTAACAGCAACGTGAGATAGATGTGCACATGGCGGCCACGGCTGACCAGTACAACCTCTGCCTGCCACTGGAGGCCCACGTGGGATCCGACTTGCCAGGCAGTTGTCTTGGGTCCCAATAACGCAGAGGATGGCCAAGTCGATTAACGGATGGCGGCAAAGCTGACACTTCCAGTTACCGGCTTGTATAACCAGGGGCAGTTGTCCTCACTGGGCGATATTTCATGTCAAAACACTGTTAAAACTGGTAATGGGCTATCATCACCGGACACAAGTACACCAGGGAGCCTGGAGCCTCGCTGAAAACAGTAAGTAGGCACAAACACCAAGACTCGGGCCCAAATTCTTAATGTCTGGCAAACGATGCTTCCTCAAATGCCTTTGAGACAACTCACGGATTCTTTCAATAATCAGCAAAGGAATTTGTTAACTCAGGATACCTGTTTTCCTTTAAAAATTAATGTATACTTTTATTAGCATAATTTTCTTCTATTATATTTTGACATAGGTACGTTTGACATATTTCCATTGCCTGTGTAGACTACAACACAGGATCAATAGACACTCTAAGCAAAAACCTAAACTAGGTTTACAAACTTTATTATCGGAAACAGCAAACTCATAAATATTTTTCCTAATTTTAGGGTCTGATAGAGTGAGAAATAATGGTAAATAAACCACTGTTCACGTGATGCTGGCTAACTTCTTACTAAAACGACTTTACAAAAGGGAAAAAGTACCCAGACTTCCCTCCCTTAGAACTTCCCAGAGATTCAATACATGAGTGAGTTGGCCATGGTGATCTCTAAAGTTCTGTCCAACTTTTCTGAGCTACAAAATATTCAGTAAGGATCCCAGAGACTCGATTCCACTTATAAATGGATTAGTGCAGGATTCAAATCACTTTCTGCCAGCAAGCAAAATATTTAAGATCGTGTCCCCACTTTCGTTTCCCCCATTTGGGTCACATTATTTCCCAGGACTGGGTAGTCCCCCAATTCAAACATCCTTCCCAGTCCCATAAGGGACCCACTTAACTCCTCTTAAAGTCTACGGACGAGAAAGCAACAGTGGATGAAAATGCCGGGAGCGGAGAGGAGGCGGGGAGAGTTTCATTCTCAACTTAAAGAAATCTCTTCCAATTTACAGAAACGTGGATTCGCAGACTCCTCGAATTTCCTGGCATAAAAATACCTGCGAGCAACCATTCTCACGCATTAGACATGCCGCACCATCGCACGGCTGTTAGCTGCAAACTACTTTGCAAACTTTGCAAAGGCGCACAGATTTCCAGGCTCTCCGGAGCCGTCATTCACCCCATCCTCCTCGTGCCTAGTCGAAACAAAGTTCCGCGGCATGAAGGCAGTAATTTTAAAAAGACGAAGTTTGCCTCAGTCCTGCCCACTTGAACTCCGCAGGACGCAAGTGAAACTTGCAAGAGAGACAGACGCGTCTCCCGGGGACCGAAGCTTGCTCCGGGGGGGAGGGGGAGGCGGCGCGGCTCCCCTCCCCCAGGATCTGGCGGACCCGGGTCCTTTCCACCGGGCCCCTTCGCCGGCCATCAGGTCCCCTCGCACGCCGTCCGCCGCAGACCCTCCCCGCACGCTCCCGGCATCCCAGCGCCCCCCGCCCGGCGCCCGCCAACCTGCCAATCACTCCCGCCGAGCCCCACGATCGAGGTTCCAGGAGGCACCCGGACGGCCCCGCACAGCTTTCCCGAGCCCGACCCTCGAGCGCTGAGGCGGGGAGCCGCAGCTCCGTCCCCCTCCCCGGGGCCGGGAATGGCGGCGTCCGGCTCCCCGGGGCCAACCCGAGTCCCTGCCCGGAGGAAACCCCGGAGACCGCCGCCGCCGGCCGACCGCCTGCGGTGGGAGATGAGGAAATGAAGTTACCTCCGGACGGTCCTGTCGGCGGAGGCTGTGGCAGGGCGCAGGGCAGGGGGTCGGGGCAGCCGAGCAGGTCCCGGCGCGGCGGCGGCTACCGCAGTGCCCTCCGCCCCATTGTTTCCCTTCCAAGAGGATCCCGGCGAAGCCGAGCCCGGGAACCAGGAAGTTCCCCGGCGCGACACCTCCTGCCGCCGCTATGGAAACGGCCCCCGCCTCCCAGGGCGGCCCGCCCGGGACCCCGCCTCCGCGCCGCCGGCCCCGCCGGCCCCGCCCGCCTCACGGGCCGCCGCCAACCGTCGCCGCTGCGGCCGCGGCCGCCGCCATCTTGGCGCGGCCGGGCGGCCCTTTCCCGGCGGCACGTGCGCGCCGCTCCCGCGTTCCCGCCGGCCGCGGGGGCGCGCTTCCAGGGCCGCGGGGTGCGGACGCAGCTCCCCGGGATCCTGGGCGAGACGCGGCGCGTCTGCCCCGCAGGCCGCCGAGGGCGAGAGGAGCCGCGCCGCGCTGCAGAGCCCGGACCTGGAGCGAGGCTTCGAGGCGCGGCGCGGAAACGACCCACTTAAGCTGTCCACTTGAAAAGGTCAAGGGACGGCCGAGACCGGGGCTGAGGTCTGTAGAGTAGTGGCCGACAGCATGGTCTCTGCAGCCAGATCGCCGCGCGGCTCCTTTCGGGCTCATCTTAACCAGCTGCCAGAGCTAGGACGCTCCGAGTTTCTCTGTGCCTCAGTTTCTTCGTCTGTAAAGTGACATAATCGTACGTGCCTCGTAAGGTTATCATCTGGAACCAGCAAGTGCCTGGTAATAGTGCAAAATGACCATTCAATAAAATGGTATTGCTTCTGACAAAAATCCCATTTCTGTCATTTTCCGGGAACTTTAGGTGTTCCAATCAGCACTACTTTAAATAGGCTACTGTCTCAGATCCCATTGCTGCTTAAAACTTCCCAAATGTTCATCTTTTGTCCCATCTTTCTCTAGGTCAGCTTTCCTTTTTTATATCATGGAAATTGTCAAAAGAGTTTTAATCTCCAGAGTCTCCCAGTAAGAGGTGCCATAAAAAGGTGAATGATGTAAACTTTCCAACACTGTAATTAGCTGACAGTTAAATGATTTATTCAATAGAAGCTAGAAAAGTTAGGGTGTGCAAATAACAAAGGCTTCCTGTCCTTGATTCCAGGAACTAGAATTACTAAACCTGGCAACTCTGCACCATTGTTACCTCTTTTCCAGCTGGTGAAAATAGACACCAAAAAACTGGGTGCTGTGTGCATTACGATGGAGAGACGGATGGAAAGAGGAGGTGGGGTCACAGACTCTGCTGAAGGATGCAGACTTTAATAACTGTGCATAAGACCGGGTGTTAGATGGTCACCAAGATTCCTTGTAGCTTACAAGTATTGTGATCTTATCCGTACACTCTAAATTTATACTTCCGTTTGGCCATTCATTGAAACCAAATTTGCGAAGACTAGTGTTTAATAAGCCTGATCCAAAACTGGCATAAATAGTTTGATACATGACTTGCGGTAAAAACAGGTCAAGAGTTGGCAGGACGCAGGAAACTTTTTCAACGCCCAAACACTTCTCCAAAAGTTCTGGAGTGCTCTGATTAGCGATTACCCAAACTGAGATACCTGAATTTCTGAAAGGCAGGAGCCCCCCACTCATGTAGCTTTGTATCCCCTATTGGACCGCAGTTTGCTTTGTACATGATAGGCCCTCAATAAATGTTTATTGAATCAAAGTGCCATGTTTGTGGCTCAGTGCTCATCATTTAAGGAGACCTTGGGAAGCACAGAAATACACAAGAGATGTTACTCAAGGGACATCACTGCAAACATCAACAGGAACCCCAAGTCGCTAGTAAATAGGATTTTGGAATGAACAACCCTGGCCACAGGCTTATTTGGCAAAATAAAGTGGAAATTTCAGATACATTTTTCCACAACTTATATGGGTAATTGTTTTAGACTTTATTTTGGACCTAATTATGAGCACCACTGATTCAATTTTATGCTTCAATAATAGCACTCTGACTCTGTAGTACAGTTAAAGTTCAGAAATCCCCACATTTTTCCCCAAGTCAGAGGGTCACCAGTGAGTTTCTGTCACTTCAGTATAAAACCAGTATTTGTTCTTAGGTATAACTTCAGGGGTTTGCCATAGTTGCTTGTATATTTAAGCATCTCGGAGGTACTGTTAAACTACAAACACAGATTTTTGTCTTATATCCCCAGTGTAGGACTTCACACTGGGGTAGGCATGCAGATTCACTTATCTGTGGCATATGATAAACATAGAATTTACGTCAGAGATTGTCAAGGAAATAAAGGTAGAATTGTTTTTCCTCTAAACCAAGGATGGGCAAACTTTTTCTTACAGAGGAAACATGGTAACCATGAAGGCAACGGCAGACAGTATCCAACAGGATGAGCATGCCTGTGTTCCACTGAAAACTCACGGAAATAACTGGATTTGACCAGCAAGGCCATATTTTGTTGACCCCTAAATAATTCTATTAGATTCACACCATTTTTTGTATTCACTCCAATGTGAAATGCCAGATATTAAAATACAAAGGGTAAAAGCTTGATACCAATAAAGCACTAAAAAGTAAAAAAACGTACAGAGTCCGTTCATGTCACCAGTTAAAATATTTCACAGATACCCAGGGTTTAGAACTACATCTCGTGTACTATAATGGCATAAGACAGATGGATATTTGCCTTTCGTTTTTGCAAAAGCTAGGAGTTACAACAATGGAAATACTTAAATGTTGACAGAGGTAAGAGTGCATGTTTAAACCCACCACGGGATGCCATGGTAACGAAAGCCAGAAGTACAATTAGAGGGAAGAACGTAAGAACATAGAACATAGGAAAAAAATATTCTCCAAAACAAATCAGCCATCCTTCACTGCCATCTTCAGAGTGTGGATAACAGTGTGGGTCCTTTGAGTCTCCTGTAAATTGAGAATTCAAAATGTGAATCCATGGCTATTTGATCCATTCAGTTTTTTTTTTTTAATAGGGGTAAGCAGATAGCTCCCTAAGGAGGGACGGGGGAAAGAGGGGATAATAAAGCCGTGGACATTCTCATCCTCACCAGCAGCAATACTTCTCTGAAATTTCATAAGGAAGCAATGTTCTTCCATTGGTTAGGAAAATCACCTCCAATGATACTGCATATAATTGTTCTTCACTGTTGGGAAAACAACCAAACCAGTCAATATCTGTGCACCCGGTGTAAGTACAAACGCAACGGAGGACCAACAACCACATCTACACTGCTCATATGAAAAAGTTTTCCTTTGGTCCAAAAGATAACTTACTGATGCAGAGCAAGGAAAAAGTTCATGGAAGGGCTGTGAACCCCATAAAACTGTAAGATGTTGTGTACACAGTTTGTTACTTACAACTATCTGGGGTTGTCTTGTTCATTTATCTGTATACTTGGGGTTTTTTTCCTATCTTAAGAATGCACATGCCATGAGACTGGAGAACTTAATCTGTCTTCTTCCCTATTCTTTCCCTTGGTCCAGATCAGTATCTGGTGCAGAACCAGCTCTCTATAAATAATTGTAGAAGGAATGAAGGAAGAGGAGGAGGGAAGGAGAGGGGAAAGGACAAGGTATACAGACACCCATTTTCCCTGGGCAGAAGTTTTCTAACTTTCATCATCTGCTCAGAAGGGTTTGTGACACACACCCACAAGTAAGTAAGAATGGCTAGTTTTCAACTACAAAGTCCGCCTCTAGTTATCTCCTCTGCCCTTTTGTTCACCAGACACTCTGCTTACATAGCAAATGGTTATCATGGTTTGCCAGAAATCTACAATGAAGCCGTATCATTTGGAGAGTGTCTCATTATGTTTTTATAGCTTTAGAGAATTGCTTCTGCCTGCTCAACTTTAAGTCACCGTACTTAAAGTCTCCATTTGACCACCTCTTAGATGCCATGCCCTTTATTTTTTAAATCTTATCAAACAGAGTTGTATTAAAAAGAACTGTTAAGGTATTGAAATAAATGATTTCAAGGCATTTTTGTCCCCAATTAAGGTGATAAAACTTTTGCCTCTGTATGTATGGTTTTCTAATTAACTTTTAAACCCTTGTGTACATTAATCTATGTAAGTTGTGTAGTAGCTAATTTTCAAAGATGCCCCCCCCCCCAGCGACCCATGATTCCAGGGTTCACATCTTTGTATATCATCCTCCTCTTGACTCTGGGCTGGCCAAAAGAATAGGGCAGAAGTGATGCTGAATATTTTCTAAGACCAGATGATCAGAAATCTTACAGCTTTTGCCTGGGTCTCTGAAATACTTATCCGTAGTGCACCCCTCCCAGAACTCAGCTCCCATGTTTTTTGAAATAATTTTTTAATGTTTTATTTGTGTGGGGGTGGGGGGAGACACAGAATCCAAAGCAGGCTCCAGGCTCTGAGCTGTCAACACAGAGCCTGACGTGGGGCTTGAACTCACAAACTGCAAGATCATGACCTGAGCCAAAGTCGGACGTTTAACCAACTGAACCCCCCCAGACGCCCCTCGGTTTCCATGCTGAGGCCACGATAGGTGAGAACCTGTACTGAGACCCCAGCCAATCGCCCACTGCCACTGCTAGGCATGTGGGCGAGCCAGCCTGGGCATCCGGCACAGATGAGCCTTCAGATGCCTTGAGCCCCAACTCTGCAAACCCATGGGAAACCCCAAATAAGGGTGAGCCCCGTCAACCCATGGGACCATGAGAGCAAAAATTAATTGTTGTTTTAAGTCACTGAAACAGGCTAGTTTGTTATCCACATACTGATAACTGGAATAAGTTGATTAAAAATGAAGTGGCTAAAGCTATATTTAGCTATAGTTAAGCCAAGACCTTAATAAATAACTTCATCAAAATTACAGAAATGCTGCATAAGAAGGTCAAGTTCTAGAAGAACAAGGTGAGCCTTAAAATCCTAAGGTATTCCTTGCTGATTTTGTCTGGCTTCTTCCCTTGAGGTGGGGCTGCTCTCTGGACACTGTGAAACAATATAACAACCTTAATCTTTTGGTGTCTGCAAAGTAAATACACTTGCAATTACATTTGACTTACACAGACATGAAATAAGTCCCCGCCCACACGCTTCGGCTAAAAAAGGAAAGGAGTGGTCACAAGTAGCCAGACTAAAGATTCAATTAAAATGAGACAATAGATGAAAAAAAAATTTTTTTTATCTACTCAGCTTTCCTTTTCTATTTGCTAACACTTTATGAAGATTGCAGGTCCATAATTCCTAATCAGCACTTTTGAAAGCTAAAAAGCTCTGGGAACCAAAAGTGGTGGGGTTTCTTTTTCCCCCTAAGTTTGGCACCTAAATTCATTTGGTAGCGAATGGACTTTCCTTTGGCTGTTTATGGTCTTTATTTGATATGAACACTCATCCCACTGCAAAACTATCAGTGTGTTGGTGACAAGGTCCTGGCCCAGATCCCACTCATGCCTGCCCCTCAAGTAATATGCAGTGTATGTGCTGTGTCACCCTTCTAGAAACCAAAACTTCTGAATTCCAAAAGAGTTTTGGTTTCTGACCTAAAGCAGACTTTATTAGAGACCCGAAGTAACATTTTTTTTTGTGTGTGCAGGGGTGGGGCGATATTAAGGTGGGGTCATTCATTGAACACTCAATTCAGACAGCCTGAGTTCAAATACCCACTCCACTGTTCACCACCTCTGAGACCACAAGTAACCCTCTGCCTCAGTTTCCCCCTCGGCAAAATGAAGATAGTAATAAAAGTTACCTCATACGGTTCTTAGAGCACTAAATGGGGTTATCCATGTAAAGGGCTTATCCCAATGACCAGCAGTTAATAAACACTCAACAAATGTTAACTCTTATTGTATTATGATTACATGTAAGCTTTTTTATAAATTTAACAAAACTAATATCTCCCTTATGGCTCAGTGAGGAAAAAAGAAACTACTCAAGGTATGACCAGCAGGAAGATATTTAACACAGGGAATCAGAGGTACAAAATCTTGGGAAGGAGTGAATAGGGGGAAAGGGACCAGCACTGAGTCCTGAGTTATTCCACAGCAGGTGTGGATCCTATTGCTGTCAGGAAGCTGCTGCACCCAGAATCTGAAGTCACAGGAAATGACATGAAATCATTGCCAATGCCACAGCTGCCTTGCAACTTAGAAGCTGGTAACTGCCAGGGGCACTCTCTGGAGTCTAGCTTAACTGCAAAAATGCATGTCTGTCAAACCCTTATGTCAGCCACTGCTGTCAGAGGAACAATGTCACACTCCCTATGCCGTTCAAATCCCAGGCATGCCTCTCAGTGGCAGAAGAACACCTTATCAGAACTGTGCTGGCAAAGGACTCTGGGAAACACAGCCCTTGAGATACAGATGATACCCCACACAAATAATTTAATAATAGTGATTTACATTTTTAAAGCAACTGCCATCAAAGTTCTGTGAGGCAGACAGGAACTGAGCACAGAGGAGTTTAGTGACGTGTCCAGAGTTGGCTGAGTAGCGACACACTCAGATGCTCATATTCCAAATCGAGAGTGTGTTGCTTTATGCCAGTGCTCATCTGAGTCCTACTTTTTTCCCCAAGTCCTCATACCATTTGTATTCTTTACTTACTGTTTTTCTTTAAGTTGACTCACATTTCTACTTAAGTCAATTTAAATAGGAAATTTTGCATCACTATCTAAAGCAGAATGCAAATCACTGAAGCAGAAAGCAGGTGTCACATACCATAAATGGAAGATACAAGTAAAAATGAACACACAGGGAGCGCCTGGGTGGTCTGTAGGTTAAGCGACTGACTTTGGCTCAGGTCATGACCTCATGGCTCAGGTCATGAGTCGAAGCCCTGCATCGGGCTCTCTACTGTCAGTGCAGACCCCGCTTCAGATTCTCTCTCTCCTCTCTCTCTCTCTCTCTCTCTCTCTCTCTCAAAAAATAAACATTAAAAAAAAATGAACACACAGAAAACAACACAATGATATTAAGACCATCAATAGCATTCCCCACAGAGAGCACTGAGCCTGAAGCCTGCTCTCTTTTGTTGAAAATGGAGATTGGGATGTGTCGGAGATGTTAGACATACTAATGGCAAACCTCCTAACACCAAACTGAGACTCTCTCATTGATATATTCACAAGGTCTAAAAGGTGACTAAAATCCTTGAAAAGATATTACATTACATTGTATTACATTACAATGTTATTTAAAGCCTTACCCAACTTACCTTCCAAATACATCCCACACTTCAGGTAACAATGCTTTCTTTCTGCTGTATCAATTATGAAAGTTGAGCTCAGAATCAGAGGATTTATTAATTCAATTTTGGAAAGTACTTGGTAGCTGAGTGTTCAATATACCTCAGTATGTTTTGCTCCTATTGACTCATTCATGTCAGATTTGTTTGATGTAGAGGTAAAATTCACATCACGTACAAGAAACCATTTCACAGTGAACAATTCAGTAGCATTTAATACATTCACAATGCTGTACAACCACCCCCTCCATTTGTTCCAAAACATACGCATAACCCCAAAAACAAACTCTATACTCAGTAACCAGTTAACTCTCCATTTCCTCTTTCCCTAGCCCCTGGCAGCCATCACCCTGCTTTCTGCCTCTATAGATTTACCCTGGGTGTTTTAAGTAAATGGAATTATATAGTGTGTGACCTTTTGTGTCCACCTTCTTTCACTTAGCCTAATGCTTTTTGGTTCATACACATTGTAGCATGTACTTGTACTTCCTTTCTTCTTAGGGCTGAATAATATTGCATTGAATGGACATACCACCTTTGGTTACTCATTCATCCATTCATGAACATTTGGGTTGTCTCCAACTTTGGGCTATTGTGAATAGTGCTATGAACGCATGGGTACACATATCTGGTTCAGTGCCCATTTTCCAGTTATTTTGGAGGTATGCTTAGGATTGGAATTGTGGGATTGTATGGTGATTCTCTATGTTTAACTATTTGAGAAATTACCAAACTGTTTTCAGTAGTGAGGAACCATTTTCCATTCCCAACCAGCAATGCACAAGGGTTGCAATTTCCCCATATCCTTGCCAACACTATTTATTTTCTGCTTTAGTGATGGTAGCCATCCTCGTGCATGTGAAGTGGCATCCTGAGGTTTTGATTTGCATTTTGCTAATGACTAATGATGCTGACATCTCTTCATGTGCTTATTGGCAATTTGTGTATCTTCTTTGGAGAAATGTCTAGTCACAATTTTTGCCCACTTTAAAAACTGAGTTGTCTTCTTATTGTGGAATTATAAGAGTTCTTTATGTATTCTTGACCCTTCTTGGATAAGAGATTTGCAAATACTTTCTCCAATTCTGTAAGTTTCCTGTTTACTTTATTGGTAATGTTCTCTGATGGGCAGAAGTTTTCAACTTGATGAAGTCCAATTTACCTATGTTTTTCTCTTGTTGTTCTGCATTTAGTGTCATATCTATGAATCCATTCTCAAATCCAAGGTCAGGGTATTTACCCCTATGTTTCTTCTAAGAGTTTTATGTTTTAGCTTTTATGTTTATACATGATTTTCATAGAAATAAGGTAAACCCACTGATATAGATTAATTCTATAACCATTAAATTTACTCACCATTGAAAGACTCATTTGTTTCTTTAATAAATGGCTTTATTTAGCCATGACTATGAACAAATCACTATACTAGATTGTACATAACTGTAGACTATACACATGCACTTAGTAAATGTATTGTTTATTAGTATTGTATATTATTCTTACATACTCACAGGAAGGTTATAGAAGTGCTAAGAAGGGGGGCACCTGGGTAGCTCAGTGGGTTAAGCTCCGACTGAAGCTCAGGTCATGATCTCACGGTTCATGGGTTCGAGCCCCGTGTCGGGCTGTGTGCTGATAGCTCAGAGCCTGGAGCCTGCTTCAGACTCTGTGTCTCCCTCTCTCTCTGCCCCTTCCCCACTCATACTCTCTCTCTCTCCTTCAAAAATAAATAAACATAAAAAATTAAAAAAAAAAAAAGGGCTAAGAAGAAACACCGGACTGCCAGTTTACGAGAAGAGGAGCAGTATTTGCGAATTAAAAAAAAAAAAAACAACTCATGGGGCGCCAAGATATCGTAGGCAGTTGACTGCCCGACTTCAGTTCAGGTCATGACCTCACCGTTCATGGGTTCAAGCCCTGCATAGGGCTCTGTGCTGACAGCTCAGAGCCTGGAATCTGCTTTTGATTCTGTGTCTCCCCCTCACTCTGCCCCTCCCCTGCTCATGCTCTGTCTCTCTCGCTCTCTCTCAAAAATAAATAAATGTTAAAAAATTCTTTTTACTCAAACTGAATTAAATAATACAGATGAGTTATTGACTTATATGGCTGAAAGCCAACTAGAAGATGGACTTTGTGGAATTCAATGACGGTGTCAAGGACTAGCTTCTTTCTCTACCTCCCATCCTGTCTGCTCCATCCAACTAAGATGGCTGCCAACAATTTCCAGGGCTATATGCCTCCTCACCTCAATCAGAGAAAATGAGCAACCCCTAGCTAACACCCGTCTCTGCCGCAGGCTCTGGTATGAACTGAGTCACATACCCCTTCCTGAATCAACAGTTACTGCAGATGTATGATTATGTTAATTGCTCTCACTGCTGTTTAGCACCAGTAATGGAGTTGGGCTTCTTCCCACATGGAGAAGATATGGCTCTCAAATGGAAATCGGGCAAGTGACAAAGAAAAGAGAAATGGATATGGGAAGGCCACTACTGTTCACCACAGACAATCTCAGAGAAGTCTTAACAGAGGAGATGGGATTTGACCTGGCCAGGGGGAATCAAATACCAGGAAAGTATGAAGGCTCATTTTTTAAAATAGGGAATAATCATCCATTTTAGCTAGACTGCTGGTGTCAGGTGAAAGCTAGTAATCCTAGGAGGCTAACTTGAGAGCATACCATAATGGAGGACTTCAAATGCCTGACTAAGGAGTTTAGATTTAATTCACCAAGCAACAAAAAGAAAATAATCTTACTCTCAGGAAAAAAAACTTTTTTTAAGTTATTTCTCTAATTAGAACTGTATGGGGGGCAGGGGCAGTGGTGGGCGCCTGGGTGGATCAGTAGGTTGAGCAACCAACTCTTGATTTCAGCTCAGGTCATGATCCCAGGGTTGTGGGATTGAGCCTCATTTCAGGTTCCATGCCGAACATAGAGCCTGCTTAAGATTCTCTCTCTCTCTCTCTCTCTCTCTCCCCCTCTGCCCTGGATCTCCCCTACTCATGCGTGCTCGCTCATTCTCTCTTTCTTGCTCTCTAAAAAAAAATTTTTAAATCCTGTATGGAAATTTAAGAATTTTAGAAGAATTCATTTTAATGTTAGATCTTGGTATTTGATAAGCTATATTCACTTTTGGAAATTCATTCATTCATTCACTTATTCAGTCAGCAAATACTAATTGAGTACCTACTGTGTGTCCAGCACTATACTGGAAATAGCTGGTGGTTCAATGGTGAAAAATAGTAATGTTGTTGCCCCTGTGAAGGTTATAGGCCAATGGAAGCCTATCATCTCTGTCATCATGGCATCAGATTCTAAAGTCTCATCTTCCTTTGGAAAGCATTATATTCTGGGTTACAAACCAACTGGAAATCTCCGTGTGCCTTGCCAATTTAATCCATTCCTCTTCTGAACCCTCCAAGTCTAGTTCATACTTCATTACAGAGAAGTCACTCTTTCACCTAAAGATTTTATTTAGCTCAAGCTCAACACACTCATCTTCAAAATGGGTAACTTTTGCTTACCTCAACTGCAGACCTAAATATTGTCAAGTTAAAATCAAAGCAGAGACTAATTAAGTTAAATTACCCTTAATGTATTGTACTTGGAAGTTTCTTTCTTTCCTCTCCTCCTCCCCCTCCCCACCCCTTTCTTTTAGCAAACCTCCCCTGTCCGTGTACTTTCAAAGAGGCAGAGCTGGAGAAGAACAGCTAGAAAGCCTCTTACCTGCCCAACTCCCTAACTGTCGTTCTGAGTCACTCCTTCCCTCCCTACGTTACCCGAGCTCTGAAGGATGCATTTGACGTGGAAACAATTCTCATCCCCAGCCCAGAAAATGTAGTTTCGTGTTGGTCTGAGAAGTGAAACAGCCTAACTTAAAGCTGGCAATAAGAAGGCAGGTTTATCCTTAAAGGAAAACTTCTTTAAAACGCACACACACACACACACACACACATAATGAAAAACCACACAGTGTATGATTCCAGCTCTATGACATCCTGGAAAAGGTGAAACTATGGAAACAGTAAAAGATCAGTGGTTGCCAGAGCTTGGGGAGTGGGAGGGAGAAGTAGAGCATGCAGGATTTTTAGGGTTTTTAGGGATTTTTACTTAGTGTGGTTCCATGACGTTATACATTCAAACCCATGAAAGGTATACCCCAGAAGTGAGCCCTAATGTCAACTACGGACTTTGAGTGATGATGATGACGATGTACCAGTCTAGGCTCATCAGCTGTGAACCTGATGGGGTTCTGGTGGGATATTGATAATGAAGGAGGCTGTGTGTGTGCAGGGGCAGGGCAGGGGCAGGGGGCAATGGATAGAGGAAATCTCTGTACCGTCCACTCAGCTTTGCTGTGGACTTAAACCTGCTCTAAAATACAAAGTCCATTTAAAAGGCAAAGAAAAAGGGGGAATTTACTAGTGCAAACTATACTTACTACACCCCTAGATATGGCCAAGCGGTCCATGACACGCTATATTATCAAGGATTCACAAGACACATATGGTTCCCGCCCTCACAGAACTTACATTAATGCTTTCATCAGATTAAGTTATTGTGCTCCATGAGTTGCCCTTTTAGGTAGTATGATACAACTCTCCATCCAGTCGAGAGCCCCAGGCCTCCTTCAGCAGATTGCTAATGGGTAATTCCAACCAGCTTAAGGGGGCCAGGTCTCGCAGCCCCTGGGAGAAAACATCCCCAAATCCAGTAATTGTCACCTGAAGCTTTTGAAAAATGCTGTTTCTGGGGTATAATCCCCAGGGACTCCAAGTCGGTGGGATTAAGGGTTTGCCCAGATGCCACACTTTGTCAAGCACGTCAGGTGGTTCTGGTGTAGGAGATTCGAGAACCAGTCATTCAGCCGTTGACTTTACCCTAAATAATAACAGTAATCACCGCTGTCCTGTTTTGACGTATTGAGTCTTAATATGAACGCTCTGATGGAAAACTAGGAAACTGCCAAGGCCCACGGCAAGGAAGCTTGAGAAAGAGAAACACAGATGACTGATACACACCTGTTCAACCCCATAAGTCGCCAAATAAATCTAAACTGAGGTCAATAGAATGTGATTATTCATCTACCATATCGGTGGAAATTTTAAAACACCTAGAATATGTCAAAAATAGGATGATATGGGCACTCCCATACATTGTTAGCAGGCATGTAAATTGGTAGCATTTAAGTAAAGGACATTTGGGCAATATATATTAGATTTTAAAGTATAAATAGTTTGATCTAGTGATTTACTTTCTAGGAGTATTTCCTAAGGAGATAACTCCCACACATATACACAAAGAAACCCACAGAAATCTCTGTATAAGGACGTTCAGCATAGCCTGGTTTATAATATAAAGAATTGGAAGCTACCTACCTGTCAGGAAAGGACTGGTTAAAATAGAGTAACCCACCCAGCAAAGTGCAATTCCATTAAAAATCATTTCATCTACATTTATTAATAACAGAAATACGTCTTTAATTGATTTTTAATTTATTTTTTTAATATTTCCTTATTTTTTTTAAATATATTTTTTAATGTTTTATTTATTTTTGAGACAGAGAGCTGCAGAGCATGAGCGGGGAAGGGGCAGAGAGAGAGGGAGACACAGAATCCGAAGACAGGCTCCGACCTGTCAGCACAGAGCCTGATGTGGGGCTCGAACCCACGAACGTGAGATCATGACCTGAGCTGAAGTCGGAGACTCAACCGACTGAGCCACCCAGGCGCCCCTAATATTTCCTTATTTTGAGAGAGATAGAATGAGTGTGCAAGCAGGGAAGGGGCGGAGAGAGAGGGAGAAGGGGAGAATTCCAGTCTCCACGTTGATAATGCAGGGCTCAAACTCACCAACCATGAGATCATGACCTGAGCCGAAATCAAGAGTCCAAAGCTTAACCAATTGAGCCACCCAGGTGCCCCTTACATGACTTTTTAAAACTACATATATAAAAATACCTACATATAATCTTATTTTAAAATAAAAATAAATGTGAGATACATAGAGGGAAGGGAATTACTGAAAAGTTGAGAGTGATGATTTCTGGGAAATTATATTAGAAATTTTTATTTATGCATTTTTTCATCTTCTGAATGATTTCAACAGCAAGTATGTGTTATCTTTAAAATTTCCTCCTCTCTAAAACCCTTTACATTTTGTGAAATACACATTCAGACATGTTACAACTATTTGCAAGGGAATTTTCATTGAAGGAATAGCCTCTAGAGCAATTTGTGTACTACTCTATGGTGGGCAGGGGAGGGGGGAAGATGAGCTCATGGAGGGGTCTGGAAGGAGGAGGAAGAGGATAACCAGGGTCCAACCTAGAGCTCAGGCCCCCGGACTAAGTCTGAACCTAATGGCAAGATAGGCTGCAAGCAAGGACTGAAGAGATGTTTTCCCAGGGGACACTGTGAGACACAGAGGCATAAACAGTGTCACTATGGTACTCGAATAAGACATGTGGCAGGTAACACAGAGTAGGACAAAGAGTTACTCTCAATTCACGGCAGCCAGAAGGAACAGTGAGGGTCTATGGGAATGCTGCCCCATCCTGGCATTGCAAGCCCACAACCCTGGCATTCTTCTCCCATGTGGCAGAACAGAAAGAAATCCCTGCTGTCTCAGCAAAATGAGGCTCAGAGCAGGGGCGAAGCCAGGTTGGAGAGCATTGGATGGGGAAAGTAATGGAGGGGATGAGGGGTACAGGGAGGGTTTTCCAAGGTGGGAAATATGAGACAGCATATTTCACTGCTGATAGAAGCATCCAGTAATGGGACAGAGAGGGAGCTCTTCTCATTCCACCCATAGTCCTGATCTGATCTCATCCACACCAGGTTTTAACTACCACTTACAGCCAGAGCCTAGGCACACAATAACAATTTATTAAATAGATGAAGCTTTCCATAGGCTTTTTGACCCAAATAATTAACTCATCATATCTTTCTCAGCAACTTCGCTGCTACTAACTTAGTGCACACGCACCATTCTTCCTTTGATGTTCACTTTCAATGAATGGAGCCACCATGCTCCTAGTTGCCTCTCACTACCTGGGCGTCCTCCTTAGTGCTCCTTCTCATCTCTCCCCATGTGCAGCAAGTCAACGAGTGTAGATTCTCTCTTCAGAGAGCTCCTGTATCTATTCTCTCCTCATCATTCCCGCCATCACTGTTTTAATTCAATCTCTCATCGCTTTGTGTCTGTGTAACTACAACTCTTATTTCCAATCTCCCCCAACTCTGTTGTACATGGCTATGCCTCACACTGTTAACAGCACAGTTTTCCTAACATTTAAATCTGACCGTGGCATTCACTTACCCATTCTAAGCTTCAAAATAAATGCAAGGAAAATATTCAATAAATGACCAACTGACTTACTGAATAAAGGGAGGACTTATCTTGGAACAAGATTGCCAGCCCCCTTCCCAATATGGGATAACTTTGGGCTAATCATCCTTTGTTATAATAATCTAATACCAGCTGGTCTCCAGGAACACTCAAAACAGGTGTTCCCAAGTTTTGTTACATGTTACTCATTCATATTTTCACTATTCCACAAGAGGAAGTTCAAGGGGAGCACTGGTATATATTACAAGGTCACAGCAATTTTTTGTGTATATAACAGAGTGCCTAAAATTGGCAAAAGACATTTTTAACATAGAAAAATAAAAGATAGCTTTGGTGATTACACACGCATTTAGCCTTGCCACCTGGAAGATGCTAAGATACACTATGAAATAATTCATTTCTAAATAAAAGGAGGAGTGGGGGAAAGGATTGAAGAGCAGTTAACAGAGCTTGGCAAAGAACAAGCCATGTAATAGCAATTTCATTTCTTTCCAGGATGAGGTGGCAGGCTATGCTGATAAGGAGGAAGCAAAAGCTATAATCTATATGATCTACTCTCTGCAATAAAGATTCTGACGTGATCTTATCATCAAGAAGCTGGGAAGACACAATTCAGCTAAAGAGAGCTAATTGCAGATTTGAATGCGATGCCAACATCAAACCAACATTATTTCTCAATGAATAATAAATATATTCCTTTTGACGAGGAAAATGTTAAGATCCACCTTCTCCAGAGTTGCACAATCTAGAACAATCACATCGATACAGGAACCCCTGCCCATTTTCATTTTATTAAGAGACTGAACTCTAGCAAAATCTGCCCTTAGTAGACAGGCTTAGAATGGCAGCTGATGTTACCGATAATGGCTGGTGATAACCCTTCTACATCATGTCCTTATTTGGGCAATGTATGACCCGTGAGTGTCACTGAGTAAATAGGGCATATACAACTAAAACTATAAATAAGACGTAACTATGGTGAGGTTAAAAGGAATGTCATCATTTATTTCAGCAGTATGGAAGCCTGTGGAGCTTTGAAGTAATTGCTATCCTTCCTCAAAATATTAATAATAAAAATCATCTGAAAAGGCATTTTGAGCAAAACATTTGGAATACATTTTTTTAATGTTTACTTTTGAGACAGACAGAGAGACAGAGAGAGATCGTGCTCATGAGTGGGAGAGGTGCAAAGAGAGAGGGAGACAGAGGATCTGAAGCAGGCTCTGCCTAAGAGCAGAGAGCCCAACACATGGCCGAACTCATGACTCTTCAACTGTGAAATCATGACTTGAGCCAAAGTCGAACACTTAACTGACTGAGCCACACAGGTGCCCCAGAATACAATTTTTTAAATAAGCAGGATATATATATATATATATATATATATATATATATATATATATATTTTTTTTTTTTTTTAAGTAAGCTCTATGCCCAATGTGGGGCTTGAACTCATACTTCAGAGATCAAGAGTCAAGTGCTCTACTGCCGGAGCCAGTCAGCCTCCCGCCCAGGATACACATTTTTTAAAACACAAATCTAAGAGATTGCTGTGTCTTTCATCTCAGAGAAAAGATGCTCTCTATGAGGACAAGATGATAACAATGGAGAACTTGCCTCTGTCACCTGAATTTCATTCCCCCTGGGGTTTTCTCAGGGGGTGTGATAGTCATTAATGCTGTTAATGCTTAACACATAGTAGGACTGCTTCCTGGCCCCATTGGGTTGGGTACAGTCATCCTAGCTAGTGAGTTGTGAACAGAACGTGGCATATGTAACTTCCGTGCAGAACACTTAATTGCCGGTGGGAGACCTCCAGCATGTCTTCCCTTTGCTACAACATCAGCAATGCTCCAGATGGTGGCCACTCCATTAGCCTGCATCACCATGCACAATGGAAACCCCTAGTTGTCCTGCCATAGAAATATGACATGAATAAAAATGACTGACATTTTGGAACTATGTATTAGTGCAGCCAAGTCTAGCCTATCTTGACTAACACAGTCAGATTATTACTACTGCTAACACGCTGATTCTCATTATAAACTTTCCCTTAACCTTGAGATCCCAATGTCGACAAACTCTTTCTTAGGTTCCCGTTGACTTCATTGGTAAACACTGGAACTTTCAAAATGGCATGAATAAACACAGCGGGAGAAAAGAGGCAGCAGAATACAAAGGCTCAGAGAGTGAGCCAGGAGACAGATTAACTGGGTTCTACCATTTCTGCACTGTGTGACCTTGGACTAGCTACATCATCTCCCCAAACCTCAGTTTCCTCAACAATGAAATAAGAGATGATAATAATAGAATCTCTATCACTGAATTGTTTTAAATGTTCAAAAAATTCCCGTTTAAGAAGGTATTTTCTCAGGGGGCCCTTCCCTACCTACTGTCTTAGCTTGGGTTCCCCCCAAAAAAACAGAACCTGAGAAAGATGCTTTGTGTACTTTATTGGGAAATGTGATTTCAGGGATCAGAAGAGATAAGGGGGCAAAGCAGGGCCTATGGGAGAGCCCCACACGAGGATGCAAAGTAGCATTACAAAGTTGGCGATTGGTCACTCAGTCCTGTAGGACCAACTGAGAAGTCTTTCAACAAGTCCCTCAAGATCCTCCATTTATGTGGGGAGGGGAAAGGAGGAAGAATGTATCTGTCAACTCCTGTTCTACATTGGTCAAATGTTAGCCCCAAGGGGGTTTTGGAGCAAGTAATATGAAGGATAGGACCACGGGTTGAACCTCAAGCTAGACTTCGGTGATCAGAGGCTCCTTACCGCCACCCCTGTCCTTAAAAAATACACTCTGACCTATAGTTCCCACAGTCGGAGCTGTTCCAAAGACATAGCCTTGAGAGAGTAAGGTGTGGTTGAAACCATCTGGATGGTATATGTGACTGAGCCCAGTTAAGGCCTCTGTAGGCTCTTAAAATATGGCAGGCAGGTGTGGAGATCTACTCATCTCATCTCCATACAAGACAGCCACATCCGTAAGTTCCCTTACTTATTAAACCTGCCACCTACCAATCTGGAGCGGCCTCTTCCTTTGGCCTCTTCTTGCCCTGCACTCATGGGGCTGAGTTTGCAGACCAACAAGGAACATGAAGTAACCTGCACTTCTGGGTCATGCGTGCACAGGTAAGGGCACTGAGAGATGTGTCCCGCACCTCGTCATTAACAGAGCAGCCCTAGAATGGGAGGGAAGAGGCAGGTGGCACTATGTCAGGCTGCTCAGGGTCTGCATTGAAGAGATCTGAAGCCAGAAGTGGTGTCTAACCCAGCACCTATTTAAAATTGCAAATACCTCACTCTGCACTTTCTTATCCTTCCATCGTGATTATGTGTCTTCATTTTACTTATCACCATCCAATATACAATATCATTTACTTCTGTAGTTCATGCTGTCTCTCCCATTAGGATGTAAACTACTTGATGGCAAGAGGTTTTCTTTTGTTAACTGTTATATCTCAATAATTAGAAGAATATCTGGCATAACATAAGTCCTCTATAAAAGTTATTTTTAACTTTTTGTTTTGATAAAATTTCAAATGTAGTACAGAGAACTTCTATAATGCTTTACTCAAATTTAAAATTGTTAACATTTTACATTTGCACTCATATATATGTGCTCTCTGTCTCTCTCTCTCTCTCTCCCTCTCTCTCTCTCTCTCACACACACACACATTCTGAACCTTTTCAGAATAATATGTAAACATCATGCTCCTTTACTTTCAAATATTTAACCATGTACTTTCCAAGAATAAGGACATGCTATAAGATAACCACAGGACAATTATCAAAAACAAGAAATTTAACATGCTGATGAATATACATTTCATATTCAAACTTTGCCAATGATCCCAATAATGTCTTTCATAGCAAAAAATTTCCCTACCTAGAGATTCAGTCCATCATCACACACTGCACTTAGTAGATATGTCTCCTTAATCTTTTTATTATTTTTATTAATTTTTTTTAAATTTGAGAAAGAGAGTGTGTGAGAGAGAGCACAAAAACAGAGGGAGAGAGAGAGAATCCTAAGCAGGTTCCACATGCAGTGCAGAGCTGGACATGGGGCTCAATCCCATGACCCTGGAATCATGACCTGAGCTGAAATGAAGAGTCAGATGCTTAGCCAACTGACCCACCCAAGCACCCCTCCTTACTCTTCCTAATCTGGAATAATTGCTTTGCCTTCCTTTGCCTTTTGCGACGGTAACATTTTGGGAGACTTTAGGCTTGTTATTCTGTAGAAAGATCCCTCAATTTAGATTTGTGTGATGCTTTGTCATTAGATTTCCAATGATTAAAAAATGCATAAATAAACTATTATTATAAAATACGATTATTTTCAAAGTATAGGCCTCTGATCCCTGTCCTAAGTAGCCCCTCCAGGACTCACAGATCCCATTCCACCTCTTCTCTTATAATATCTAAACTTTAATCCAGAGATGCCGACACATTTCCTGGGAGCACCCAAGTTCCTTTTGGCTCCTGATCTAGCTCCATGTACAAGGCCAGATCTCCCAGCAGCTCTGCCTATACAACTTCACACTTTCATGGCACTCTTACCCTTATGTCCAGATTCGTCTCTTCCCAACTTCACAACCCAGAAAGAATACCTCCTTTTTCTCTAGTTCCAGTTAAAAACAAAAATTTCAGAGAGGACTCTGATTGGCTCAGCTCATGTCTGTGGTCAGAATTTGGGTTCTGGGATGTGAAGCTTCATTAGACCCATAAAGTTGAAGCAGGATGGTTAGAACAAATGCCCCTAAAGGGAAAATGCTATTACTTGAACAAGGGAGAGACAGTAGACAGAAAAACCACAGTGAAATGCCCAGAAGATACTTCTCACTGCCCTAAGAATACTGCTATAAAGGCCCATTATGATTGGCCTCTGGTTACACCTTATCAATTCCTACCCACTCAATATTTTAGCCATACTAAACTAGGAGTTCAGTTGCTATAATTTCTCACATTCTTACCTTACCTCTGTCTGGAACTTTCTTCCTCCCTTCCTCTCCCTCCTCCTCACATGGCTAAGTTGAGCTCATTCTTGTGGTCTCACATTAGACATCATTTCTTCCATGGAGACTTCCTTAACTTTCTCAGCTTTCCCTGATAAGTTCAGGTTGGGTGCTTCTCCTATGAGACCCCACAGAACCTAGTACATCCTTCTGATAGCACTTACCACATTGTATTCTTATTTTCTATCACATGTCTCTCACTCTATCCTCATCCCCCTTACCATCACCCAATTTTTGCCCCCACTGAAATGTAAGCTCCATTGAGGCAGGAATTATGTCTGCCTTGTTCACTGTTGCATCTCCAATACTTTACACAAAGTTTGGACAAGTATCAGGAACCCAACAATTTTTCTTAAATGAATGAATGGGTAACTGAATGAGTACATTGATATGGTAGATGCAGTATGTAATAGCTCCAAAGAAGAAATGACTTTATTCCAAAGATCTTGAAGCTAACAAGAATAAATACAGGGAGATGTCAGCAGAAATGGTAGGGTAAAGACCTGTGAAAGTTCTCCCCTTCAAAAATCAGTGAGAGAACTGGAAAAACTGATAGAATTGGCCAGGACTCTTGCAATTAATCAAAGACTTACAGCAGTCTGGGGAGTGTTTATTCAAGAAAAAATTGCTTAATCCTGATAAAGAGAGAGGACCTTGGCTGTTTTAACTTTTCCTGTTCCAATCCCCCTCCTCTACAGCTTGATGGTAGTCTTAAAAAATCCAGCTATCCCCAATCACAGTGAAAACCAGCAGTCAGAGGGCCACTGGGGCAGGCAGGAGGGCACTGGAACTCCTTCAAAGCCTCATTACCAGAGAACTGTCATTACTTGACCAGTCTGGAAGACTCCCCTTACAAGGCTGTCTTCAACAGGACTGAGAGCTCACCTAGTAAGAAAAGCCCTTTCCCTGGGGCAATTTATCAAAAAACACGTTTAGAGGCAATTGTTCAACTGCGGTTTCCTGAAGGTGAAGATAACAGAGGCAAACAATAGTCTAACCAGGATGCTTAAAAGGAAAACGTAGGAAATGAGCTATCCATAGGGGCTTTGAAAAGTCAATATATGGGAATCTAGAAGGTTACATGCATGCATAGGCCTGCATGCATGCTCAAGAAAGCCCTGAGGAGGGCCTAAACAATCACCTGTGGTTAACTTTGAGAGTCAGTACAAGAAAGAAATGAACACAAAAGCAGATTAGTCCACTGCCTCACTGATGTCAAAGGCGTGCCCCAACACACAAACAGAGTCCCTTCAGAAAGACTGGGAGACTTGTTGGTTCTAAAATTTTAATGAGATCCTTATCTAATCACTGGCTAACCACTAAGCTAAGTGAGCAGAGACTTCAGTGACCACACATGATAAAGAATACAGACATTCCAGAATTAGTTCAGAAAGGTCACTAAACTAATAAACAACCAAAACAGTAAAAACAAACAGCACCAACAAACCCTGGGGAAGGAGGAGAATCTGGACTTCTAGGATTGCCATATTATTTTCAAATATTAATATACTTATCCAGTTATTAGCTAAAATTGCATAATATGCAAATCATTAAGAAACTATGACTCACATAGGGAAAAAAGCAATAAACAGAAACTATCACTGAGGAAATCCATATGTTGGACTTACTAGACAAAGACTTTAAATAATCTATTTTAAATATATTTAAAAATTATAGGAAATCATGTCTAACGAACTAAAGGAAGGCATGAGAACAATGTCCTGCCAAGTAAAGAATATAAATAAAAAGAAGATTACAAAGAAAAGCAAATAGAAGTTCTAGAATTGAAAGTGCAATAACAGAAATAAAACAATCGACTATGGAGAGGCTCAATAGAAGTTTTGATCAGATGGAAGAAAGAATTAATAAACTTGAAGATAGATCAGTTGAAAATATCAAGTCTGAAAAAAAGAAAAAGAATGAAGAAAATTGAATTTATTCACAACTTCAGAGACCTTTAAGACACCATCAAGTATACCAACATACTATAATGACAGTCACAGAAAAAGAACAAAACGGAGAAGAATGTTTGAAGAAATAATGACCCCAAACTTCCCAAATGTGAAGAAAAACATTAGTCTACAATCCAAGAAATTATTATCCAAGAAGTCCAAGTAGGATAAATTCAAAGAGATCCACATCTAGATACAACATAATCAAACTGTTGAAAATACAAAGAGAGAATCTTTAAAAGCAGCAAAAGAAAAGTAACTAATCACATACAAGTGATCCTCAATAATCTTAAAAGCTGAATTTCATCAGAACCATGCAGGCCAGAAGGTAATGGGATGATATACTCAAAGTTGTTGAAAGAGAAAACTATCAACCAAGAATTCTATATCCAAAAAATTATTTTTCAAAAAATGAAGGAGAAATTAATACAATACAACACTGAGAGAACTCGTTACTAGCAGACCTGAAATACAAGAAATACTAAAGGAAGGCTGAAACAGGACACAAGATGGTAACTTAAATCCACCTGAGTAAAGAACATCAATAAAAATCAGTAAATGGACAGACGGCATAAATGTGTATTTTGTCTCTACCTTTTCTTCTTCCTATATGACCTTAAAGGCAACTACATAAACTAATAATTCTAAATCTGTGTTGATAGGAACACAAAATATAAGGATATAGTTTGTATGAAAATAATAGTACAAAAAAGAAAATAATAGCATAAAGGAGGAGTGAAGGAATGGAGACACATGAGAGTAAAGGTTTTATATTCTACTGAAATGAATTTGCTATTTATTTGAACTAGTTTGTTATAAATTAAAAATTTAATTAAAATCCACCAGTCAAGCATTAAGAAAATAACTCAAAAAATATAGTAAAAGAAATGACAAGGGAATTTCAGTTCTATACTAGAAAATATCTTAAAAAACAAGACAGTAATAGAGGCGCCTGAGTGACTAAGTCAGTTAAGCATCTAACTCTTGATTTCAGCTCAGGTCATGATCTCACAGTTGTGAGATAGAGCCCCGCGTTGCACTCCACACTGAGTGTGGAGCCTGTTTAGGATTCTCTCACCCTCTCTCTCTGCTACTCCCTATTAAAAGAGGGCAGTAATAGAGGAACTCAAAAGGCAAAAGGTAGAGAGAAAGCAAATAGTAAAATGGCAAATGTAAATCTTACCAATAATTACATTAAATGTAGATGGATTCAACATTCAATCAAAAGGTGGCAAGGACTGGGAGAATGGATAAAAACACATGATCCAACTATATGCTGTCTACAAGAGATACACCTGTTATTTTTATTACTTTTTAATATTTATTTATTTTGAGAGAGAGAGAGAGAGAGAGAGAGAGTGAACACAAGCAGAGGGAGGGGCAGAGCAAGAAGGAGAGGGAGAATTCTAAACAGGCTCCACGCTCACCACAGAGCCCAACACGGGGCTCGATCCCACAGTGGTGAAATCATGACCTGAGCTGAAATCCAGAGTTGAACGCTTAACCAATGGAGTCACCCAGGCACTCCAAGACACACCTTTTAGATACAAAGATACAAATAGGTTTCAAGTAGAATAGAAATATGGATGCCTGGGTGGCTCAGTTTTTAATAAACAATTTTTAAAAAATTTAAAAGAATGCAAAAATATACCATGCAAATAGTAACCAAAAGAAAGCAATAGCAGCTATATTGATATCTCACAAAATAGATTTTAAGTCAGCAATTATTATTTGTGGGGTACCTGGTTCTCTCAGATGGTTTAGTGTCAGACTCTTGATTTTAGCTCAGGTCATGATCTCACAGTTGTGAGATCAAGCCCTGCATCAGCTCCACACTGAGCATGGATCCTACTTAAGATTCTCTCTCTCCCTCTGCCTCTGCCCCTCCCCCACCCACGTGCACACCAAGAATTTAGGGGTTGTGTGACTGGATTTACAAGCAGACATGACTCCCTTACAGTCTCTACAAGAAACTCTGAGACTTGAATGTATCAAGCTGGAAATAGGTTGGGACTGGAGTGTGAGCAGTGCCCTAGACAAGATACCAGTCTAAATTGAGGGTAAGCTCCTGAGAGGCTAAGATATAGGCTAAGGAGATTGTAGTAATGAATGGGCAGAATAACATGGCAGACTAGTGCACGTTCATCAGACCCACCTCCTTATGCTGCGCACGGCCACATTGCATTTTCCAGCCCTTTTGCAGTTAAACGTGGTCACATGGCAGTTCTGCTAAAGTGGGTAGAGATAATGTCCACCATTTCCAGTCCTGGCCCACATTAGCCTCCCACAGGCAATTCCCTCTGCTAATTTCCCTCTCCAATGCAGCTCCAGAAGCCAAGTGTGCAAGATGACATGGACAGAATGACCTTGGGCCCCTGCATCTCTGTGAAAGAACATGACCACCCAGTAGAAATACCCACATGGATTTTACCTTCATGAAAAATAAAATGTAATATGTTAAGCAATTGAGATTTGGGAGTTCCTCTTATAGCAGCTTACTTTACCTTCCAATCACTTTTATAAATGCCAGTGGAACAACAGAAAGTTGCCCAGAGAAAGCTGGACGAGAGTAATAGTCGTCAAGAGTGAACATTGGAACAATGCTGTCTATGGCCTTACAGCTGAGTCCTCTCCTCCAAATCCTCAAGCTTCTACCCCTTCCCTCACCTTCTATTCAGAGCCGACTTTCTTAGAATAGCAGTCTACATTTGTTTTCTCCACGTCCTCACCTCCCACTCATTCCTTGCTTTATAAATGTAGATCTTGCCCACCCTCCACTCTGCTGAAACTGCACCTATGACCTCCTAAGCTGCCAAATCCAACTCAACGCTCTTCGGTCCTTATGGAGTGGCTTTTAATATGCCGCAACAGCAGGCGGACTTCAAGAAGTGTGATATTTATGTTTCTGCCTCTAAAAATTAATGTGTCTAAGCTCCCTTTCCCACTGGGCAGGGAGGAAATCCAGTCGCAGCCATGATTAGGATTCCCAGGTCATGCAAGAGTCAAGAGGCTTTTAGACAGCCCAGAACTCTGGGGATGGGGGTATTTGGTTCATAAGAGTCCTGAGTGACATGCTTCTTGTCCCTCCCAGTCCACTTCCCCCGGGGGATGAGAGGCTCCCTTCCTTCTGTTTGTGGCTGGACACAGCAGATCCTGTCTAAACTGGAAAATATGGTTTCTTAGGTAGACAATGTACCCACACCTGCCTGGGAGTCCTAAGGGGGAAGGCCATGGGCCCCACTGCTCTCAGAGTCCATGAGCCTGGGTTCATTTCCTACCCTTTAGGACACTCTTGCTGACTGAGGCACCCCAGTTGCCCTCAATTTTGCAGTTGAGGAGCCCCTGGGGGACCAATGGAATCCTTGATCTCCAAACTCAAAATCCCCACTCGGGCAAAGGAAAGATGAAAACATCTCCCAACAACACACACTCATGAGTCAAAGCTTCATTCGGTGATGCTGTGGCACCTGCTTTGCTTAAGCCTCTCTGTGGGTGAGAACAGTTTCCCCTCTTTGGAAGTCTTTTCTTTGAATTCTGTGCACGTTCTCTGAGTTTCCCTTCTTTGGGATTTTCTTTCTAGTCCTCCTTGCTGTGCTCATCCCTCAATGAATGGTTTTCTTTTCTTTCTCTTTCCTTGTTTATTCTTAGAAGTATCTGAAAAGATTATGCACCCTAAGGATCATGTACCTATACGTTTTGAAGATGACATGTTCTCCTAAGTCTAAATGGTTGCAAAGAATGAATTTTCCGGTATATTGTAAATCACATTATTTTTAAATGAAACTTTTCTATCATTCTTTTAAATAAATCTAATGGAATCTATAAAGCATGGTGCTGGTTATAACCTACTATCATCCATTTCTTAAAATATTTGAGCAACCTCTTTTTTAACATTTGACATTTTATGTGATTTCTTTTTCCCTTTGATATCATATTCTCTTCCTGCAGAATTTAATCTTAATATATTTTATGCTTTATGGCCTTTTATCAATCCCTCTCTTCTCTGGGAAAAAAAGTATAAATTACAATTTGCTGTGTTTCCCATACCCATAAGCCTCTAAATGTTCAAAAATTTATTCTGTGCTGAGTTGCCATTACAATGATCACTGACACTTAATTCATCAAAACAACAAAATACTTATGAAGTTAATAAATAATGATTAAGCAGAAAAGGAAACTTTTGCCCCAGTTTTAATGAAATAAAATTGACATCCAAAAATATTCACCCACTTGAGGGGTACATGCTGATAAATTTGGACCAGTTTGTTCACTTATGTAACCAACACCACAATCCAAATCAAGACATAAAACATTTCCTTAATTCTGCAAGTTCTCTCTTAGAGCTTTGCAGACGGTCCCCAACTCTTGTTCCTGACTCCAGACAACCATAGTCTGCCTTCTGTCCCTATAGTTTTTCCCTCAAATATTTATTGGAAACTGCCGTGGTCTGAATGTTTGTGTCTCCTTCAAATTAATATGTTGAAATCCTAATCCTCCATGTGATAGTATTAGGAGGTGGGGCCCTTGGGGTGATTAGGTCATGAGGGGATTAGTGGCATTACAAAGAGAAGCCACAGGTGAAGACCCAGGGGAAAGATATGCCGTCAATGAACGAGGAAGCAAACTCTTACCAGACCGGAATGTGCCAGCATCTTGATCTCAGACTTACCAATGCCCAGAAGAGTGAGAAATAAATTTCTATTGTTCATAAACCACCCAGTGTGGTATTTTGCTGTAAAAGCCTGAATTGAGTAAGAAATGTAACTCTTAATTTGTGGTACTAGACATAGATATAGATACAGATATAGATGATATAGATATATAGGTAGATATAGATATCTATATATATTTCCCAGTTTAGTTATCTGTTAGTAAATATTACTGGTCTCTAGAATGAGACAAGGTTCACCATCAATTCTATTCCTATTTTTCATTTTTATAGATGTAAGCCTTGAGAAACCTTACAAATAATAGGATGGAAAAGGAAGGAGGTGGGTTTTTTTTGGAGTAATGGCTCTCAAATCTTTGAGCTCTCGTTGAGTTATGCTGCAAATCAGAGCAATCTATAATCACAAACCACTCGCGATGGCTTACCAGGGGACAGGTCAGTAAGGTCCGACTTCAACTCTGTTGCGTACAGAGCTGGAGACTGCCAGTGGGCAGGTCTGCTCCTTGGCCACGAGAGCCATGTGCTTTCTCAGAACCAGCACGAATATTTCCAACTACCCCTTTGTTTGCTGCCCTAGAGGTTTTTCCCCTCCGCAAAATGCAACATGGTGTGGTGAAGGGTGTGTCTTCCTTTTGGAAAGTGGAAGAAAGGCAAGCGTGGGAGGATTAGAGAGGAGACACTGTCCCCCATCCTCTATTCCATCCCAGGTCAGCTCTGAAATAGAGCAAGTGAGGAAAGATTAGAAATTGAAGATGAAAGGGGTGCCTGGGTCCAACTTCTGCTCAGGTCACAATCTTACGGTTCATGAGTTCAAACCCCATGTCGGGCTCTGTGCTGACACCTCAGAGCCTGGAGCCTGCTTCAGATTCTGCCCCCCTCTCTCTCTGCCCCTCCCCTGCTCATTCTCTCTCTCTCTCTCTCTCTCTCAAAAATAAGTAAACATTAAAAAATATATACCTATATATGTGTATGTGTATGTGTGTGTGTGTGTGTGTGTGTGTGTGTGTATATATATATAAAGAAATTGAAGCTGAGGCACCTGGGTGGCTCAGTTGGTTAAGGGTCCAACTCTTGGTTTTGGCTCAGGTCATGATCTCACAATTCTTGAGTTCAAGCCCTGTATTGGGCTCTATGCTGACTGCATGGAGCCTGCTTGGGATTTTTTTCTCACTCCTCTCTCTGTCGCTGCCCCACTTGTGTTCTCTCTCAAAAATAAATAAATAAACCTAAAAAAAAAAGAAATTGAAGCTGAGGATCTAGAAATGAACTCCCTATACACATGGGGGCGTCTTGGTGGCTCAGTTGGTTGAGCATCTGACTCTGGATTCCAACTCAGGTCATGATCTCCTAGTTTGTGAGGTCAAGCCCTGTGTCGGGCTCTGCACTGACAGTGTGGAGCCTGCTTGGGATTCTCTGTCTCCCTCTTTCTCTGTCCCTCCTCTGCTCGCACTTTCTCTCTCAAAATAAATAAATTAACGTTAAAAAAATACTATGTACACAAGCGACTTAGAAAGTCTTCACAAGGAGTGCTTTATCCCAGTTAAAGACCTCTGCCTTAAACAGCTGGTATTAGTTTGGGTTCAGTCACTGGTCATCTTCACCTCTTTTATGTTTTTTTAATGTTTATTTATTTATGGGGGAAGGGGGGCAGAGAGAGAGAGGGAGAGCAAAAATCCAGAGCGGGCTCCTCACTGTTAGCAGAGCCTGAAGTAGGGCTCAAACCCATTAACAGTGAGATCATGACCTTAGCCGAAATCAAGAGTCGGACATTTAACCAACTGAACCACCCATGCGCCTTTATCCTCACCTCTTTTAGTTCTATACACTTTCCTTATGGGACCTAACCCTCGCCTTGGACTTCACCCACCCAGACAGGCTGGTCACTCCCCAGTCTGTCCTCTCCAGCTTAGACCTCTGGCCTGAGCCTAAGAACCACATATTCAACTGGCTGTCTTCACTTTCCACTCTCCTGACTTGGGTTTGATACACTTTCTTATATGTACAAGCTTGTCTTGTCCTAGATTTAGGAAAAAAAAAAATACAACTCCCTTAAATTCAGTTGGAAACAAAGTAATTCACATGTTTCTCTTACTTTACTATTCACAAAGTACTTTCATCTACATGCATGTGTATCAAGTATATAAAGTATACATGTGACCCTTTACAGTAAATGCCTGTATTTTACAGATGAGGAAACTAAGACTCTGAGATGCAGTGAAGTCAACTACATTCAGAAACACATGAAAGAAATAATATTTTTTCTCTGCCTTGAATGAGTTGGAGAGAAGTTACTTAAAGATTTGAAAAACCAACACAACCCTGTGCACACTAGTAACCGAAGTACATGATATGAGGGATATTTTTCCACACTTCTAATAAAGTAGAATAGATTTATAATTGGGGCACCTGGGTGGCTTAGTCAGTTAAGCGTCTGACCCTTGATTTCAGCTCAAGTCATGATCTTAGAGTCATGAAATCAAGCCATGCATCAGGGTCTATCCATGCTGAGCGTGGAGCCTACTTGGGATTCATTCTCTCTCTCTCTCTCTCTCTCTCTCTCTCTCTCTCTCTCTCTCAAAATAAATAAAATTTAAAATTTTTAAAAAAAGAATAGATTTGCAAGCTATGTATAGGCACTGTTTCTCGTTTCTTGTGGAAATATGAAAAAATTAAAACTTGTTGGCTGGGAAATAAATTAAGTAACCCACAGTATCTAAGACCCCAAACAATTTGATGAGCAACTACCAATGGTTTAAGTGTTGTTCAGCCAGAAACTGGAGGTAAAATGTGTCACTTCCTTGGCTTCCTTCCAACAATTTAATTCCACACAAAAGAAAAAAATTAGGTTTTACCCATTCTCTTAATGATTGTGTTTTTGACGTAGTCATTCACTGAATGTACATTTCCTGTCCTGAGTGAGGTGTTTGTGGACCGCTGGGCTGGGGTGTGTGTGGAAATAATGTCTTACTCTCTTGAACAAGCGTTGTTTGTAACAAACCCCAGGCGAAAGGGCATCTTGGGAGTTTGGGTTCTCATACAACCCAAAATATACAATTTTATATTCTCTTAAGATGATGGTCAAGAAGTGATCAACCAAATCTTTAAAAATGTTCTTCCTTCATCCTTTTTTTCTTTGTTTCCACATCTCTCGCCTTGGCTCTTATTTCTCACTTGCTGAGATGTCTGTACTGTCTTATCTTCACACGCAAGTCGAAACTTTCAGTTTCCCTTAAACATATTGACTACTCGTTTTTCATCTTCATTGTACACTTTAGGACTTGGAAGACATAACTCCAAGCTTTTCTTGGTTGATAATGAATCGGGCCTCCTCTATTACCATATTGTTTATCTGGCTAAGACCTGCGAAGGTAAAAATGCAGCCAGCAGGAGCGCCAGGGGTGGTTCACTCGGTGGAGCATGGGACCCTTGATCTCACTGATCTCAGGTCTTGATCTCAGGGTTGTGAGTTCAAGCCCCGTGTTGGGTGTGACCATACTTAAAAACAAACGAAGGCAGCCAGCCAATGAACAATGGAAGATGTGCTTTGAGAAGGAACGGATGCATTCCAGTCTAACAAATTTCAAGTCCTGGTTCTTACTAAAATCTCTGACTTCACTTTTGAGTTGGAAGCACAACTTCCTTTTTAAAGGAGCCAAGGAGAATCTGAGGGTCTGCAGAACCTGCTACGTTCAAGTGTCCCCAATTCCATCTCCGGATTTAGAGCTGCTTCTAACTTTTCCGGGCCAGCTAATGGTGGGTTGTTTGACAGAGGGCAGAGCTCACAGAGCTGAGGGCCTGAGGCCCAGATAGGAAATATGTTCCATGCTGATTTCCCCAAGTCTGGTACTCTGCCCTCTACCAATCACAACTTCATTCCTGAACTCCATCTTATCCAAACCAGAAGTGTAAGCCTCTTCTGCCCATCTTGGAGTGTAAAATGAGATTGGAGCAGCCTCGATGGCACCAAAAATAAGTAGGACATTACCCTTATCACAGAATATAATAATCTAGAATATTCTGTAACCACAAAAGTAATGCTCATTGTAAAAAAAATTCAAACAATACAGAGGCATGGAAAATGAAAAGTCAGTTCTGAGGTGAATCATTCCATATCTTCTCTGTTTCTGTGCATTTATACACATGCCCTTATTGCTTTTAAAAATCCAAATGGTGTGCCATTTGTATTATTCTGTGATTAGATTTTCATTTAATATCCTTTAGAGTTCACTTTATGTCATGACATAATATTCCAGATATACTATAATTATTTGACTATTCCTCTAATAACTTTGGCTATTTGCAGCATTCGGTTATCATGAACAAAAGGGTAAGGGTTATTTTTGTACATAATTTTATCCACATCTGTAAGAATTTCTGCAAGACGGATTCAGAGAACAATTTTGGGGCTATTGGATACCTACATTTAAAGTTGGAGAGAGTCACATAACTATTTATGGTTACCTTTTCTTTTTGATCTTTTGCTTCTAACACCCCAAATACAATCATACACATTCCAAACCAGGAGGGATTATGCCAGTGTTAGGATAGGCCTGATTTCCACATTGGGGGTGTGTTTTAGTCCACTCAAGTGGCTATAATAAAAATACCACAGACTGTGTGACCTAAATAATAAACATCTCTTTCGCACAGTTCTAACACTAGGAAGTCCAAGATCAAGGCAGTGGCAGATTCAGGGCCTGGTGAAGGCACATTTCCTGGTTCACAGACAGCTATCTTCTCACTGTGCCCTCATATGGCAAAAGGGACAAGGGACCTCTCTGGGGTCCTTTTCTAAGGGCACTAATCCCATTCAGGAGGGCTTTCCCACTCATGACCTAACCACTTCACAAAGTCCTCCCCTCCGAATACCATCCCCTTGGGGATTAGGTTCCAACATATGAATTTTGTCAGTGACACAAACATTCAGTCTAAAGCAAGATAGGACAAGTCTTCATTCAGCAGGACTATTCCATAGACTGCCGGACATCTAACAACCTTGACTCTGCTTTTTAAAAGCCAGTAGCAACCTGCATTAGTTACCTATTGCTGTACAACAAATTACTTTAAACTTAGAATCTTAATGGGGCGCTCAGTCCATTAAGTGTTCGACTCTTAGTTTGGCCTCAGGTCATGATGTCACCGTTCACGGGTTCGAGCCCCGAGTCGGGCTCCATGCTGACAGTGCGAAGCCTGCTTGGGATTCCCGCTCCCTCTCTCTCTGCCCCTCCCCTACTTGCGCTGCCTCTGTCTCTCTCAAAATAAAGAAATAAACTTTAAAAACATTATTAAACTTAGCATCTTAAAACAAAGACCATTTATTATCTCCATTTCCATAGGTCGGAAATCTGGGAGCAGCTTAGCTAGATGGTTCAGGCTCAGGGTCTTCACCCGCCTGCCATCTGGGTGTCAGCCAGGGCTGCCTTCATCTGAGACTTGGGTGCGTATGGAGGGCCTGCTTCCAAGTCCACTCACATGGCTGGTTTGCAGCAGGCTTCAGCTCCTCACCACGTGGCCATCTCCATACTCATGATGAGGCTTTCCACAAAATAAGTAGTGAGAGGGAGAGAGTCCAAGAGAGAAGCTGCAGTGCCTTTTCTAACCTTACCTTGGAAGTGGCTGACCTTCACTTCTGTGGCCATTCTACCCATCATGACCAACTTTGCCACAGAGCGGGAGGTACCACGAAGCGGCGTGACCACCAGAAGCAGGGGTCACTGGTGGCCATCTTAGAAGATGGCCACCATATACTGTACCTGCCGTGACAACACAAATGTCCTCATATATTCCCAACGCCCCTCCCCTCCCCAACTAAGGATGATCACCTCACTTACAGTGAGGAAACAGGAAAGGTAGAGGTAGTGATTGCTTAGATTGTGTGGCTCATAGCGACTCTCCAGCACCCTCCTGCCTCTCTCAGGAAATTAGCCATTTGTGGCTAATCTGTGGGAATCATTTGTGTTTGAGCTGCACTCCTCAGGAAAAAGGAAACTCTGATAAGAATCACATATTTAGGTTAATGGCAGATATTTTTCCCTTGCCTGGGAATTTTAGTATCTCTTCATCTTGCATAAAGTAAGCTTACAATTAGAAACTCCTCTCTGATTTTCTTTTTGTTTTTAATTTTTTTAACGTTTTATTTTTGAGACACAGAGAAAGAGAGAGAGAGCAAGCATGAGCGAGGGAGGGGCGGAGAGAGAGGAAGATACAGAATCTGAAACAGGCTCCAGATTCTGAGCTGTCAGCACAGAGCCCGATGTGGGGCTTGAACTCACAAACAGCAAGATCATGACCTGAGCCGAAGTCGGACACTTAACCGACTGAGCCACCCAGGTGCCCCTCCTCTCTGATTTTCTTAAATGTGGTAAGAGTCAGCCTGGTACTACAGTTTTTAGTATTTTCCCACCATAAATTAAATATTGCGGGGTGGGGGGGGGGGAGGAAGGGGTGCCTGGCTGGCACAGTCAGTAGAGTGTGTGACTCTTGATCTTGGGGTTGTGAGTTCGAACCCCACATTGGGTGTAGAGATTACAAAATAAAATAAGATGAAATACTTTTTGTAGGCCAAAGAACTGCTAATCTTGCAAAGAGCTCTTTAATTGGCATGGGAGGAGTTGGGAGAATATGGACAACGGTACCAAGGTTACTAGTACTGCTGCTGCTGAGCTCAAAGTTTTCAAGCCATCGTCTAATTTAATCCTAACAATCCAGAGGAAGTGGGCATTATTATTCCTTATCTGCCAGGTTAGGAAACTCATGCTCCAGATCAAATAATATCTAAGTGACAACCAGGATAGAAACCAGATGCTTGAATCAAACCTTGGCTACAACGTGATCAGGACTTCTTCTTTTTTTTGTCTTTTTTTTTTTTTTACAGTTGTTTATTTTTGAGAGACAGAGAGAGACAGAGCACAAGTGGGGGAGGGGCAGAGAGAGCAGGAGACACAGAATCCGAAGCAGGCTCCAGGCTCCGAGCTGTCAGCACAGAGCCTGACGCGGAGCTCGAACTCACAAACTGTGAGATCATGACCTGAGCCAGAGTCGGACGCTTAACTGACTGAGCCACCCAGGCGCCCCAGGACTGAATTCTTTAACAAAAACAGAAAAGAATAGAAATTAGTTCTTTAGGAAAGACTAAAAAGAGAAGCTCCAAAGAAGACCAACAGCAATCTAATCCTCAAAGACAAAAGAAATAATCATTTTTAATCCCCGGGAATGCACTGCACACCAAAGATTTTCCCAGATTGATAAGAAACTTACTAAAAAATGTGATGACCACCGGGGTTTGGACAATCTGGGACAAATGCAACTGTCTTGACGCAAGCACAGTGAGACGTTAACTTCAGGTCAAACATCAGAACTGGCAATGATCTGGATGCATAAAATCTGTGTAGACCTAGCTGCCAACACCCGCCCTTTGCTCAATTGGTCTGACTGGACTCGGCCGTCTCTCTGGCCAAGCCCATCATACCTCTGAGTCTTACTTATCTCATCAGCCAGCACTGTGAGTTCCACATTTATTCTAGTCCTACTAATGTCTAAACTTGAGGGACACCTGGGTGGCTCAGTTGGTTAAGCGTCTGACTCTTGGTTTTGGCTCAGGTCATTATCTCACAGTTGTGAGTTCGAGCCCTGAGTCAGGCTGTGAGCTGACAGCATGGAGCCTTCTTGGGATTCTTGCTCTCTCTCTGCCCCTCCCCCAACTACGTGTGTTCTCTCTCTCAAAATAAATAAACTTTAATAAATAAATAAATAAATAAATGTCTAAACTTGACAATAACTATTACTGAACACCAATTGTGTACCAGGCACAGCTTTAGGCATGTTAGCTACAAGACCTCATTTGATCATCATAACATGACTCTACAGATGAGGAGACCAAGAAATTAAATAGCTTGCCTAAGCCTTTGACATGGAAAAATTGGCATATACATTTTTTTTTAATGTTTGTTTATTTTTGAGGGGGGGAGGGGCAAAGAGAGAAGGGGATAGAGGATCCAAAGTGGGCTCTGTGTTGACAGCAGTGAGCCTGAGTCAGGGCTTGCACTGAGACTTAACTCACAAACTGTGAGATTGTGACCTGAGCCGAAGTCAGACGCTCAACCAACTGAGCCACCCAGGCACCCTGCCATATGCATTCTTTCCACGATAGTGACACCTTATTTTGAGCAATGGTGAATTAGTAGACCCCTCCTCTGCCACCTTCCTTGCTCCCGTCTGCCACCCAGTTTTAGTTAACTATATATCTTTAGTTCTTTTATTTATATGGCTAAATCTTTGCAGGCCATTGGAAGCCAGATGATCAAGATGAAGGTATTGTAGTAGTTTGAATGGAGAAAAATGGTGGGAGAATTGAATCCTCAAAATACACATGATGGTATAAGCCACAGAACTCAGAAGTGTGGGTCCCAATATCCAGCTCCATATTCACACCGTGAGCCATGTGGCGTAAGAATCCCATGATGAGAACACGCACCAACTTACCACAGATCATTATGTGCATAGTGAACAATCAATGAATAAACTTTGTTAAATGATACTATTGTCATCACATTGAGAGGAACTATTAGACCATCCCATCTAATATAATATATTATATTGTATGGTGTTATTTATTTATTTAATTTAGAGAGAGAGAGAGCATGCGCATACAAACAGGGAAAGAGACAGAGTGAGAGAGAGAGAAAAAAAAGAGAGAATTCCAAGCAGGCTCCATGCTCAGCACAGAGGCCAATGCAGGGCTCAGTCCCACAAACCTAGGATCATGACCTGAGCCAAAATGAAGAGTCAGACACTCAAACGACTGAGACAGCCAGGTGCTCCTAGACTGTCCCTTCTAAATAAGATTGGGGATGTAAAACAAGCTTTGTTAAAGAGATAATAAAAAATAAATTAAATTAATTTTAAAAAGAGAAAAAATATCAACATAGATGACAATCACTCAAATGATGGGCAGTATGCTCAAAATCAAAATAACCAAGGGGCTCCTGGGTGGCTCAGTCAGTTAAGCATCCAACTCTTGATCTCAGCTCAGGTCATGATCTCATCGTTCGTGAGTTTGAGCCCCATGTCCATCTCTTTGCTGACAGCATGGAGCCTGCTTGAGATTCTTTCTCTGCCCCTCCCCCACTGTGCTCACTACCTCTCTCTTGCTCTCTCTCAAAATAAATAAATAAATAAATGGTTTTTTTAAAAAAATCACAATAACCAAACCAACAAGTGAAATCTTAGCCATATAAATAGATTTTTCTACTATTAACACCAATAGCAGTGATTTTATTTCAGCAAGACAATTCCATCTGTCATACTAAACCTTAATTTCTACTTCATAAGTTCATAGTTTCGCTAGTATGTTTTGATTTTATAATTGTATAAGACTATTAGCATAGGTTTATATTGTGTTTTAAATATTTAAATGTGTGTATTATCCAAAACCTTTCCATTGTAAGTGACAAAAACCCAAACCAACCTGGCTGTGCTCATCCTTCACAGCCCTCTTATCCTGGCTGCAATGAGCCTTTTGGCCCAAGACTTGAGAGCGGTCTCCTCACCTACACATGACAACAGAATGCAGGCATCACCCAACATTCTGCCCTTGGTTCACTTCTCTTCTCCTTCTACACACTTTCTTCTGGGGGAAGCTCATCCACTCATGCAGCCATATTGAGTGTGGGATGACTCTGCAGTGTCTACACTGCCATCCATCATCTCTTTAAACCTACATTTCTGACTGCCCCCTCCGATGTCTCTGCCTCCCATTTAACATAAACACTGATGAACTTTCTCCCTGTCTCTGTCCCTTGCTCTCCTCTCTTTTTAAAGGTATCTTAACCATAATAGGTCAACACCATCGTCTCTTTCCTCTTGGCTTACCTCCCCTTGCACAGATACCACTGGGATGGCCGTGGCATTTTGGACTCCAGCTAAGGAGAAGTTGAGTCAGGGATGCCAGGGCTTGGTGGGGTAGATCTACATGGCTCACAGTGAGTTGGGTATATGGTTATTGCTAGCCATCTTGGGGTGGGGGTGGCTTCCAGGAATATCCTTGCTGCCCATTAGGCTGATTCACCCAAAAGGCATGTCATGATATGAACACGTCCTATTTTACTCAGCCCTGAAACAATACAGGTAGTGAAAGAAAAATGAGCTTGAAATGTGAAGCTGGAAACCCACTCAGAATAGAAATCCTCTCCTGTCAGGAGTGCTCAAGAAGGCAGCAGAGACGATTTTCCCATTTTAGATACACTGCTTTTTTTTTTTTTCTGTTTTGATGGTAATTGTGTGAAATAGAACGATCATGAATTCTGTATTTATAGGACACAAATTATTATAAGACTACCAACAGCAAGAACATCTGTAACAGCTCATAGATAAAAACAATCTGTATTTCCAGAATTAAAATCTATAAAATATGAGATCATCTACAAAACAGATCTAGGAAATGAAAACATTTTGTCTCATACACTTTCTTATTCAATCTCTGTTGTGTTAATAGAGCAGGCATATTTTCTTCAATTTTCAAATAAGACCCAAAAAAGCAGTCCAAGCCTGCACCGGCACCTGAACGCAGAAGGAACTGTAGCCCCTGGCTAGCTTGTCTACCAACTCCAGTCTCAGCTCTTCTTGTTAGTCTACACCGGGGACAGGTGCCCATCTTACACTGCCGTCTGCTGTCAGCTCTGCTCTGCTCACCATGACTGTGCGGGGCACACAGATCAGGGACACACATAAATTATGTTGATGTGCTTGGTGGCGTGTCTGCTTCTTCAGGAGAACTGCCAATCAAGCTAGAGAGCCTTTCTGCCCTTGATGTGCTAGGAACTGTGTTCCTCCTTGATATGTGACTTTAGCGAGGAGAACTTTCCTTCTTTAGCTTATTTTTTTAAAATATCTGTCCTATTGAACAGTGAAAAAATGGTACAATTGCTACATACTCTTCACCCACAAACAATTAGAGCATTTTGCCACATTTGCCCTCTCTATCCCTCTCCCTATCTCTCTCTCTCTCTGAATCTCTCTCACTCCCTCTCTTCCTCTCTTCCTTTCTCCTTCCTTCCCCCCATCCTCCCTTTCATTTGAAACTAAGTTGTTGATGTCAAGGGATTTCAGTCTAAAATCCTTTGCACGGAGCTTCAGAAAACAAACACATTCTTCTACATGCCAATAACCAATACCATCATCACAACCAAGAAACTTCACACTGATGTAATAGTATTATTATTTGCAGTTCAAAATCCCAAAGCCCAGAGTTGTCCCCGGAAGTCTTCCTTGGCTCCTTTTCAATCTAGGTCATCAAACGTCATCTGATTCACGTGGTTCTCATGTTTCTTTATCCTTTATCCTCCTTTTATCCAGAACAGCTCTGGGTTTTGTTTTGGTTGTTTTCCTTTTTCTTTCTTCCTTTTTCTTTTTTTGTTTTTTTTTTTTTTTGTCTCTTTTTTAAGGGTTCAGGCCAGTCTCCTTGTTTGATTATTTCTTCATGATCAGATTAAAATTAAACGTCTTGGGCAAAATACTACCTGATGTACTTTTCACTGCTTCATATCAGGAGGCACATGACATATTGTCTCATTGTCAGCCATGCAAAATTGGTCATTTGGTTAAGGGTGTTTTCTGCCAGATCTATTGTGAAAACATCTTTCCCTATTTGTAATTAATAAGTAACCTCTGGGATAATAAAGGCAGACTTCAATTGTATGCATAACCTTCTCCTCCACAATCTTTAATCCAATGGGTTTAGCATCATTATTACATTGGTGACTGTAAAAAAAATGGTAATTTTCATAATTCTATCATCCTGTCTACATTTATTAGCTGACATTCTTCATAAAATTTTCCCTCCCTTGCAACACACACTGTTTTAGCATCACTATAAACTCATGGATTCTTTTCTAATTTCATGTTTTATAACCCATTGCCATTTTTATTGGTTTTTGGTGCTCACATTGTCCCAAAATTAACCAGCAGGAACCCCTTCAAGCTGGCTCCCCTGAACTTTTCACACATCTTTCACGATCAGGGTCAGGATCGCAGGCGTGTGACCTGGGCAGTTGCACAAGACCTTGCTCTGAGGAAAGCCACCTGCGTGACTCACTGCTCTGCTATTGCTATTTTGACATTCCTGGTAATTTTTCAACAAGTGGCCTGCATTTTCATTTTGCACTGGGCCCTGCAAATTACGTGGCTGGTCCTACCCATTGGTCTTGGAATACTTTCTGCTTTCTGGCACAAGAAGAACTTCCAAACACATTGTATTTTCCCTGTCCTTAATCTGGAATCAGCCAATTTATCTAAGGAGGCTTGTTCCTTGTAGAGAGAATGGTATTTAGAAACCAACACCTGAGGATGGATGTGTCCTTGGATCCTGGAGTGGCATTGCTTCAAGTCATCTTCAGCAGGAAGACCTGAACATAATGACCCCATCCAAACCTCTGCACTAAGAGACACCAAACTCCAGCAGGGCTTCAAGCAGCATAAGGCTATGTCCCTAGGAGGACCCCAGCCCCTACCCCCCAAATGCCCACCTGGAAAACTAAAGCCGTCAGGAGAATTTACTGTTCATTCCAGCCAACATCTGAGATAGGCTACTGACCACCCTGTCTTAAAGCGTTCGCTAAAAAAGGGTTTATAATTGTGAATCCCTCCTCTGACTCTTTGAGAGATGTAGATGCTTCTCTTGAACTCAGGAATGCCTTCCTCGGGGCTCTCAAAGTCATGCCTGGGGAAGGCAGGCAGCAGGAAGGACAGGACCTCTGTCTCCCAGTCTCTGTGGGAGGATGAATCCTGACTTCCTTCCCTGCCAGCCAGCAGACGCAGCTGGCCTAAGTGACACTGCCGCTCACCAATCTTTGGTAATTTTTTGCTTGAGGACCGCTCTGTCTGCCTCCGAACTGCTTTATTCTCACAGTTACTCTGTGCAAATCAGAACGGAACTCAGTTCTTGTCCCTGCTGTCAGTAGCTCCTGAATAAAATCTGCTTTCACAGCTTTCACTAATGTCCAGCTTTATCTTCGACAGTGAATAGAGCTGGGAAATTGTGATTCATAGCGATGCTTCCAGTTTTAATCCAGAAGCAGAGCGTTTCTCCATTCCATGGTACTTCCGTCCTCTGACCTCGAGAGTCTGAGGCTGCCCCACACAGTGTGTTTGCTCAGAAGTGGACCTTACAGCATACACAGAGGGGTTTCAGCACAATGACACCAATAGCGTTATCAGCTCTCACCCGAACGCATAAGCCTCCTGCGAGTCTTGTTTCCCTTAGAATATATCCCAGTAGTCAGAGCATAGGGTTCAGAAGTTACTGACAAGCCTCCTCTCGGGGGTATTATGCCATCAACTTGCTAACCACTTGGCTTCTTTGTCTGTGCTTATGTTCAACTTTTTCCCCCTAATTCTCTTTAATTTTTTAAATACTTACATTCAAAGTTTTAAGTATTTAAGCTCAAAATTCAAAGCTGCATGAAAAGATCCTCAGAAAAGTGTCACTGTCCCTGTCACCCCACTTCTTCCCACGCCATTCACACCCATGCCCTATAGGTGATCATTTTCCCTTGTTTACGGTTTATCTTTCCAGTGGTTCTTGTGAAAACAAGCAAACACACACGCAATTCTTACTCCCCCTTTTTGTACAGAAATGGTAACATGCTTTATATATTCTTTTCCACTTTACTTTCTTCACTTAACAGTATACCGTGGATGGGGCACCTGGGTGGCTCAGTCGGTTGAGTGTCCGGTTCAGCTCAGGTCATGATCTCGCTGTTTGTGAGTTCGAGCCCTGCATCAGGCACTGTGCTGACAGCACAGAACCTGCTTCAGATCCTCTGTCCCCCTCTCTCTCTCTGCCCTTCCCCTGTTCTCTCTCAAAAATAAACATTAAAAAATACATATATTGGAAATCCTTTCCTATCCCTTCAGAGAGTCCCCCAGTCTTTTTTATGGCTGCATGATATTCCATCCCTTGGCTGTTCCATGACTGATTCAACCAGTCTCTGATGGACAGGGGCTTTCATTGTGTTTCAGTATTTGTTACTGTAACAAAACTCCACAATCAATGACCTTTTTGTCATATGCTGTTTTGCATCTTGCAGGGTGTTTCTTTCAGAATAAAATGACCTAAGCTCGATTGCTGGACCAGTGGGAACGTAGCCCTACCAACACATTGATTCCAGCCCAGTAAGACCCATTTGATATTGTTTTATTAACTATTGCTCCATTCTCATCTTTAGTGGTTTATGTGCTCTGTACTCTTGCCAGCAGTGCCTGAAAGGGCTGCGGACACACCGATGTAGAGAAGAAGCACATGTGTTTCAGGTACGGGAGATCGGAGGGTCTACTCTGTGGGAGATGTCTATTGCCAGAGAGCCAGTTTCCTACTGCTTTTCACCATGAGTTTGCTATAGTTGTGTGCCCAGCAGATTGAAATGAGAGTTCATGCAGGTGAAAAGAAGAGGACTCCCCAAACCAGCAAAACTTTGCATGACGGACTGGACATTAAACTACCCATGGGGAGAGCTCTAAAAAGAGCGTGTGGGGCTCAGAAGGGGGCCCCAGCCCTGGGCTCTCCAAGGAGACTGATGAAGATGCAAAATGAAAACCACAGACTCCGTGCTGATCAACAAATCAGCAGCTACACGAGAACCCAGGTGACAACAACACACGTCCTGCAGCAGTGGAAGCAGGGGTGAGGCCTGGCCCCGCTTGAGCCGAGGTGACGCTTAGCCAGGGCGAGGGAGTCTAGTAGTGAATCAAAACCTTCATCGGTAAAGTTTACAAGTTCAGCTGTAAACACTTATGGTAATTATAAACAGCTCCATATTTAAAAAATTTTTTTAATGTTTATTCATTTTTGAGAGACAGAGAGGGAGAGACAGAGCATGAGCAGGGGAGGGGCAGAGAGAGAGGGAAACACAGAATCCGAAGCAGGCTCCAGGCTCCGAGCTCTCAGCACAGAGCCCAACGCGAGGCTTGAACCCACAAACCGTGAGATCACGACCCAAGCCAAAGTCGAACGCTTAATCAACTGAGCCACCCAGGCGTCCTAACAGCTCTATATTTTTATCCCAAATTTAACTAACTTTGCCCAAACTCATAAGACCCAAGTGTATCAGTCTCCTATTGCTGTTGTAACAAGTTACGACCTGCTTCGTGGCTTAAACAGCACAAATATATTATCTTACAGTTCTGCAAGTGGGAAGTCTGAAAGGGGTCATACTGGCTTACAGTCAGGGTGTTGCCAGGGCTTCTCTAGCTTCCAGAAGCTTGGAGTCCCTGGCTTGTGGCCTGCTCCCATCTCGTAAGCTGGCAGCGGCTGGGTGAGTCATTCTGACCCGGCTCAACTCAGAGTCATGTGACACTGACTCTTGGGCCCACCCACATAACCAGAATAATCTTCTTAATTCAAGGTCAGCTGACTAGCAACCTTAATTCCATCTGCGAACATAACTCCCTATTTCCACGTAAACTGACATATTCACAGGTTCCAGAATTGGGTTGTGGAACAGTTAGTCTGTCTACCGTCAAGTGACACTGGACTTCCTTGTTCCCAGCTAGGCTCCAACATGGTGCCACATTCACAATTCTAAAAATGCCTGGACAGTAAAGTGTGTTATTACCGCAGATGAGGACACTGAGAAGGGAGTTTTAGGTCCTCACCTAGTAAACCCTCTTTAGATATCTTGTTCCTGAAGTTTCTACCCCGCATTCCTCATGGGAATTGTCGACTCTACTTTCTCCTCATTCTCCCCCCTCCCTCACTCCTTCCAGACCTATTTTCCTTCTGCGTATAATCCACATCCTCTCTCTTCTTCAAGAAACCCAGCTCACTTCTGTTCTCAGCGTTCCCAGCCTTGCATCACTCTGCTCACCCCACACTCAGCTCCTTGCAGAAGGTGGGTGTACTGGGCATACCGTTTGCTCCCCCAGATCCCATCTCCAGCCTTCTGCACCTGTGCCCGGAAAGACCAATCTTGCCCTCTGGCTCTTGGTTGGGTTGCATACTACAAAGCATGGGGAATGGAGGAGGAGGGGGTGAGGGTCTGTTCTCCTCCTTCCCAAGGCTTCAGCTCCTATCTGGTGGCCTTATCTCCAGTGACAATTCTCCCTCCAGGTTCTGGCAATCACCACCTCCTGGCCCCTCCAAGGCCTTGAGCGGTAACAGTCCCCCTACTGTTGCTCCTTCTGACAGGCTTCACCACCCCTTATTGGCTTCCTTAAATCTACACCCTGATAAATGGTTCCTTCGTGAAATTCTGTTCAATATCCATGTCAATATCTAAAGTCATTCCTGCAGGGACCCCTAAAACATAGTAGAGAAGGAGCCTTGTAAGCACTTAGAATTTCACACACACATGCAAATTTTTGACATCTGTTACGACATGGATGAACCTTGAAGACATTATGCTAAGTGAAATGAGCCAGACACAAAAGGAAAAATTCAGTTATTATTCCACTTACATGAAGCACCTAGAGTAGTCAGATAGACAGAAAGTAGAATGGTGTTGCCAGGGGCTGAGGGGAGGGGGACAGAGTTTCCATCTGGAGAGACGGAAGAGATCAGGAGATGGATGGTGGTACAGGCGCCCAGCACTGTGAACGTCCTCTGTGCTGCGCCCCTAGAAATAGTTAAGATGGTAACTCTAATATTATCTAGATTTTTTACCACAATAAGAGAAGAAAAGAGAGGTAACTTTCAAAATTTCTATCACACACACAAGAGGGATCTCAGACAGAGTTCTGACTATGACCATGTCCTATGATGGGATAAACCTGGGCAGGTCTGGAAAAACAGTGGGCTAGCCTGAGAGTTTATTTGCAAGGGGGCTGAGGACTTAGTTGAAATGCAGAAATATCCAGGCACCAGACACGTGACCCAGAAACAGAGTCAGCCACATCATGAGGGGCAGGAGCAAATTTCCAGCTCAAGTGGGGTCCCTGGTAATGCAAGCTCACCTTTAGTCTTTAGAGCATTTCCTGTAATTACCACGGACCCTGGTGAGGTTTTTTTTTTAATGTTTATTTATTTTGAGAGAGAGACACAGAGCACAACCAGGGGAGGGGCAGAGAGAGAAGGAGACACAGAATCCGAAGCAGGCTCCAGACTCTGAGCTGTCACTACAGTGCCCAATGCGGGGCTCAAACTCATAAATCATGAGGCCATGACCCAAGCTGAAGTTGGAGATACCCAGGCGCCCCACCATGGACCATGTTTTAATGCCTGTGTGTCCCTTGCCTGGACAGCTCCGTGAGCAGCCCCATCTCTGTTCGTCTAGGCTTCTGTAACAGAGCCACAGGCTGGACATTTATTCCTCACAGCCCTGTGGGCTGTGGGCTTATGGATGGCACACATTTATTCCTCATAGCCCTGGGGGCTGGAAGTCCAAGATCAAGGTGCCCATAGAACCAGGGTCTGTTGAAGACCAGCTTCTTGGTTCACAGATGGTGTCTTCTTTCTGTGTCCTTACATGGAGAAGAGGTGAGGGAGCTCTCTGGCGTCCCTTTCGGAAGGGCACTAATCCCATTTACAGGGCTTCTCTCTCATGACCTAGTCACTCCCAGAGTCCTGAGCTCCAAATACCATCAGAGTAGGGGATAGGACTTCAACATATGAATTTGGTGCGTGCATGTGTGTGTGTGTGTGTGTGTGTGTGTGGAGGGGACATATTCAGTGTGTAGCCAGGGCTATGAATATTTTATTCATAACTTTGTCCCCAGCACCTCATTTAATCACCCTGGCAGTATATATATTTGAGCAAATGAATGAATTCGAATACAGAATGGTGGTTGTTAGCATAATCGGTTCCCTCCTAGCTCTGTGGATGCTTGTCTGGGTCCTAGAGTTACAGAAGATTGTAAATGAAATTAACTGTGACCTGAACTCTGTAATACCCCAGGAGCATTAAGCAACACCACGTAGCACCTTCAGGGAACAGGAGAGACAGATGAGAACTATCCAGAATGAGCCTGAGTGTCAGATTTTCAGAATTCACAGCAGCCTATCACTTGACAGTGAGGCGGGGTAAATCATACTCTGACTTTTCTTCTTTATTTCCAATCCAAACTCAAAATATCTTAGATTTCAGCTATCCCAGAGCTTTAACATGGCCTTTCTCTCTTTTCCTCTATTAATGTTTGGAAGCCACATTAGTCAAGTTAATTATATTTAACTTTAATGGATTTTGTAACTATGAATATGATTTTTGAGATACTTTTGCAAGAGAACTTTCCCATACTGCGCATACATTCCTTTTTTTAGCTTATGGTGCGTATTAATGCCAATGGCTTATAATTTTCGACTTTAAACGCCGTCAGCTGGTTTTGTTTCTGAGTGAGACACTAGAGGCTCCGGGAAGGTTTCTGACCTCTGCCAGGATAATGAAGGAAATCTAAGACACTATTTCTTGGATTCCCTCACCATACATACCTACCAAAGTTGACTCCCAGGTGCTGAACCAGCTGGCTGTCACTGCCGGTGTTGGGTTCAATGCCAGTTGGTCTCCAGCTCCCTCCTTTCAGTGTCTTGGGACTTTTCTCATCTCCTCTTGACTTGATAACATCTTTTTTATTTTTCACTCTAGCTATGCTTCCTTATTTGGGCCCTTTCAAATTCCCAGTAAAGAAATTGCTTCCCTCCTTCTTGACCAAGACTAAAACGGAGACACCCAGGCATGCCTACAACCTCATTGGCATATCGTTTCAAAGGGGACATGAACACTCCTTTGCACAGAAAGACAAGAGGGAAGAAAGGAGAAAGGAACAAGAGGAGGGTGTTGGGAGCATTGAGATTTGCATGGAAAGAATTTTCTGGACTAAGCCCCTCCTCCGTTTTAGAGATTTTGTTATATCTTCTGCCTGGGTATATTTAATGGTCCCCAATATGATTTCAGCACAAGATGATTGCCAATGCGTTGGCCAAGCCTCCACACTGGGTTTCAATAATCTATCACTTTGCGTGTTTTTTTCCATGTGATGTAGGTTCCTGTTCATCACATCTGATTCTTGGCCCTGTCCTTATCCATGCCATATAGATACATGACACCTCTGGACGTCAGCAATTCAGACAAGTACCAATGCATGCCACAGCACGGAGGAACCTTAAAAACAAGGGCTAAGTGGAAGAAGCCAGGCACAATAGACAAATGCTATATGATGATTCCATTTCTGTGAAATCTCTAGGGCAGGCAAGTCCAGAAGATGGAACGGTGGTTGCCAAGGGGCTGGGGGAGGGGAATGGGGAGTGACTGCCGGTGGATGCAGCATTTCTGGGGTGATGAAAATCTCAGTGGTGCACCTATGCAACTCTGTGACTTTACGAAAAACCAATGAATTATTCACTTTAAATGGATGAACTGTACGGTATGTGAATGATATCTCAATAAAACTTATCAGAAAAGCAACTCACATTGCGGGTAAGGGGGTGAAGGAGGAAGTCGATGTAGGAGGGAATGAACAATGAGACTTTAGAAATCAGAGGGAGATAAAGACAGGGTTGTTGTGGGTTTTTTTTAAGAGAAAGGAAAAAATATGCTCTTATAAAAAAATAGGGCTTTTCACCTAAGGCCTGAGAAGAGTGTTGTCTCTAAAGTATGTTCTGGAAACTGCAGGAACCAACGGGAAGGGGGAAGTGGGTAAGAGGGAAGCCTGGATCAATGCAGCAAAAGTGGAAAGCAGACAAAAGGCTGAGCTAACTACGGAATCAGGCACACCGAACTGAAGAGTTAGAACACCACGAAACAGAGAAAAAGAGAGCTGAGAACAGAGCGGCAGAAAAAGCATTTTGAATTTTGAAATAAAAATTAAGGTAAGTGAGAAAAGAGAGCCCACTTCCATTCTCGTGGCCTCTTTTATGTTTTTACGCACACACACCTCTCCCTCTGCCTGTCTTTGTGTCCCATTCAGAAGCTGACCCTTCCTGTCCCCCAGGAGCCTGCCTTGCTCTGGTGAACAAGCCTGGGCAGCATGGGCCTTGGGAATGTGCCAAGGGGCAGCGGTGGCCGAGGCCCGCAGGATCTTCCCCCAGCACCAGCTCCTGGGTGGCAGCAGCCCGGGTCCCCACCAGGCTACTGGTGGAGCCCTGAGGAACCAGTCCCACAAAGTGGCCGGGGAAAGTCCCTTGGGGCTCGGCCAGTTGGCAGCCTACGAGAGCTCACACTTTCTTGGAGCTCATTCCCTCCACTTCCTCTCCCACCAAACTTCTGGCCCTGGGCACCAGGTCACAAGGCAGGAAGTCCTGGGCTCTTTATTTATTATTATTATTTTTTAAAGATCTGCCAAGCCATCTGGGGGCAAACCCTTTAAACATGGGCTCACTTTATTTTTTTATATTTTTAATGTTTATTTTTGAGAGAGAGAGGGCATATATGAGGCAGAGGAAGAACAGAGAGAAGGAGACAGAGGATCCAAAGTGGGCTCTGCGCTGACAGCAGAGAGCCCCATGCGGGGCTCGAACTCACGAGTTCATGAACTGTGAGGTCATGACCTGAGCCCAGATCAGATGCTTAACTGACTGAGCCACCCAGGTGGCCCCGTGGCTCACTTTCTATTCTGCATTCATGTAGCACCTTTTTTCTGGGTTTCCTAGGGTGGCAGACATCGTCCTTGCTGGTGTTATGGCTCCCAATCTTACAGCTCACACTTACACGAAGAGATCAATGGTCTCCAGGTCACGAAGTAAGGCGCTCGGTTGGGCTGAGGAAACAACACCCCAGTCCCCAGACCCAGAGTGTCAGGGCGGCACTCTGCTAATGCCTTGTGAGAAAGAACAAACAGCTACAAGAGGTAGTGTCTTAGTCTACTCACACCTTTCTAAATGTTATTACGCGTGTTCTATTGTGACAGATCTGGAACTAAGGAGGGTTAGCTTCATAAACTAAAACAAATAACCCAAAATAAAAACCCATAGCTTTCTCTGATTCCAAATCCTATATACTTCCTCTAAAACGTTTCTTTAGTCTTCAAATAAAATATATACACCCACATCCTTTCTGCCAAAATATGCCACGCTTTTCAAAAAATTCTTTAAATTATATACATTTGAACAATTCCTCAAATTGTGGAAATTTACCATTAAAAAGAAATACTGGATATAAACGAGGGTCCGCTGGCCGTGGAAAACTTCCTTGAGGGAGTCCAGGAGGGATGGAGATGGGGAAAGACACCTTCCCCTGCGTATTTTATTTGGTTTGGGACGACAGGTCTATACAGCAGAACGACAATAACTTAATGCTAAGAACGGGATGGCCCTCACTCACATTTGTTCAGATCTGTGGGACTGAATGTGACCTGGCTTTGTGAATATAATGAACATTTCCAGAGCTTTGCATGAAATCAGACCCTCTAAGGAATATACGAAAATGAGACATTCAACCCCTGGAAAAAGTTTTCAAAAATAATTACCACCACTCTATCCCCTCCACCACCCACCTTCCACCCAGTTCAAGAGAGAAGTCCAAGAAATACATACTTAAAGAAATAACTTTTTGTAGTAGGACACCATACGGCCAGGAAGCATTTAGTAAGTACCTAATTGCTTATAGTTTGGGGCTAAGCACTGTAGAAACAGAATTGCATCGAACTAGTCTGTCTCTCTGTCCCGTTTTCAAAGACCTTATCACATAAAGGTAGTTTGCACTCACCTGGACAAACAGGTTCCCGACACAACACCAGCGGATGGTAAATTGGAAACATACCACGGACTGGGCCCTGAAGGGTCCACCCAGTCAATGTCGCATTTGTGGGGTGGGGGGCCAGGAAAGAGCGTCCAGGGGTGAGTGGCTGTTGGGTTTCTAGGTGCAGGCGCAGGTGCAATTGCAGACACTGCCCACACGCCTTAGAAGATACCCGGTCAGTCTCCCGGGGAGCAGAGAAGGCTGCGGGCCTGGCTCGTAGGCAGGCGGGAGGAAGTTGGGGTGCAGAGACGGGCTGGAGCAGGAGGCGCAGAGGACACACAGCAAGGGCGTGGCTGGCAGAGAGCGTGGAGGCAGAGATGGCTGTGGAGAGGACACAGGCAAGGAAAACAGGACACACAGCAGCTGTTGCTGACGGCCCCACCCACGCCTCCAGGCCCACCGGTTGCTCAAGCCTTCCTCAGCGCTGAAGACCCAAGGTAGATTCTAGAATGCTTGTTGGTGGAAATGGGGAAGAAGAGGGTCTAGGTAAAGCTTAAAACACATGATTGGAAGTCAAGGAGGGAAGGGTAAGAAAACATGTCCTGTGCAGAGGAAATGCTGATAGATGACGGGGTCAACTGTACCCAGGAGAGTAACATCCTTAGTCTGCTCATGTTGATAAGATGCCAGCAAAGCACCAGGTGTTTCTGCAGGTGAATAAAAACCACACAGAAGGGGATGAACGGAGCCATACGGTTTCAGTTGACCAGCTGAGCGGAGTTAGAATCAGACCCTGTAAAAGGGATATGGATAAGCAGTAAAATCTGACTCGGCATCAACAGCCTCAAGAGTAGGAGAGAATTCTGTCATTAAAAGCTACCACGGGGGCTCCTGGGTGGCTCAGTCGGTTAAGCATTCGACTTCGGCTCAGGTAATGATCTCACGTGTTCGTGGGTTCGAGCCCCGTGTCAGGCTCTGTGCTGACAGCTCAGAGCCTGGAGTCTGCTTCGGATTCTGTATCTCCCTCTCTCTCTGCCCCTCCCCGCTTCTGTCTCTCTCTCTCTCTCAAAAATAAATAAAATTTTAAAAAAATAATAAAAGCTACCATGTTGGGGCACGTACGTGGCTCAGTTGATTAAGCACCTAACCTTGGCTCGGGTCATGATCTCACAGCTCATGGGTTCGAGCCCCATGTCAATCTCTGTGCTGATGGTACAGCGCCTGCTTGGAATTCTCTCTCTGCCTCTCTCCTGTTCTCCCTCTTTTTCAAAATAAGTAAGCTTTTTAAAAAAGGCATCATGTTTACTAAGTAATAACCGTAAGCTTTCAAAACTCTTTTAGGTCAATGGCAGGACCTCTGGTCCCACCACAGTCCAGACCCCAAACACAAGCTCCAAAACCAGTGAGAGGGGGCCAGGTCCGAGATGACAGACTCCTCATTCCACCCCCTTCAAATAACACACCTCCTTCGGTAATTATGCATGCAGGTATTTGTTGAAAGAAATATCTGAGGCATCTTAATGAGAGAAAAAAAAAGATGGAAGGCATGTGGGCAATACGTTTGCTCAATCCCACTGAGTCTCATGGAAATACAAATTATAATAGTGAGATAGTATATTTTTGCAAAACAGAGTGGCAAAATTCAAGATTATCCATTGCCAGTGTGGAGAAATAGATGCACTCTTATACACGGGTGGTACACCGATAATGCTTTTCAGGGATGGCAATTTGGCAGTGTCTATTTTAATGAAATGTCCAGGCCTTTCAACCAACCATTCACTTCTGGGTGTCTCGTAAAGACATCTATCCTAGAGAATTAGTCAAGTGTATTCACGAAGAAGCAAAGCATGTTTATTACAGCCGTGTTTAAAAATTGGTTAAAAAAGAAACAAATTTGGATAGCCATCATTAGGAATATTGGATACATTTTGGCACATCCATAGAGTACAATGTAGCAATAAAAAGAGACCGAAGTAAATTTATGTGGAAAAGACCACATAAATGATCTTATAGAAAGACCTCAAAGACATAATGTTCCCTGAAAACTACAAGTTGCAGAATGCTACAGGAAACATGACATTATTCATGTAAATGCATACATACAACTACACATTTCTCTATGTAAATACAGTCATGCAAATGCAAACAAGAAAATCTGGACAGATTTATACCAAACTGATAATAGTGATTACTTCTGAGGAAGGAATACAGTTGCGGATTGGGGAATTAGGAGGGTTTGTTTAATCTATCTGTATAGAAGTTTCCTTTACAAATGAGAAAGAATGAAATCTGGCCATTCGTAGCAACATGGATGGACCTCGAGGGTGTCATGCTAAGCGAAATAAGTCAGGCGGAGAAGGACAGATACCATATGTTTGCACTCATAGGTCTAACAGGAGAAACCTAACAGAGGGCCATGGGGAGGGGAAGGAGGAAAAAGAGTTAGGGAGAGGGAGGGAGACAAAACACGAGAGACTCTTGAATAGTGAAAACAAACTGAGGGCGAAAGGGGGAGGGGGAAAGGTGAGGGGGGGTGATGGTCATGGTGGAGGACACTTGTGGGGAAGAGCACTGGGTGTTATATGGAAACCAACCTGACAATAAACTATAAATTAAAAAAAAAAAGTTTCCTTTACAATGAGAATGTACTTGTGTGTTACTTGTGCAAGTAAACATGATTTAAAAGAATGAGTGAGAAGAAACAAGAGCATCCATCTTCATGAGGCAGACAAACGGAGTTGACCCCTGAGAATGAGGGAGATTCTTCCCGACAAACCAAGCAAGAGTGTCTCTGTTTTCTCCCTCGTGCTGATTGGATGTTTGACCTGTGGGCGCCATCTATCTCTAACTGCTGGACAGCCCAGCAATCTATTCTGAAGCAGTAGAGCTTTCTTCAGATTGCTCTCCCACCCCCTCAGCATGAGGAATACACAGGCCTAAGGATAATTGTTGAAGGAATTCAACAGCTAGGAGCCTCCCCTCACTGAAGTGCAATAATCTATAGCTCCCAAGTGAACATCAGATCGTGTCTCTTGACCCTCTTCCAGCAGAGTTTCATCATGTAAGGAATTCAAAGGACCTCATCATCACACTACTCAACCTCAGGGACCCCAAGGCATGCATCTATGGTTTTAAAACAGAAATGCTGGGACACCTGGGTGGCTCAGTCAGTTAAGCATCCAACTCTTGGTTTCAGCTCAGGTCATGATATCACAGTTCATGAGTTGGCACTCCATGTCAGGCTCTGTACTGGCAGCGAGGAGCCTGCCTGAGATTCTCTCCCTCCCTCCCTCTCTCTCTCTCTCTCTCTCTCTCTCTCTCTCTCTCAAAATAAATACATAAAGTTTAGAAAATAAAATAAACAGAGATGCTGGAACAGTTTGCATTTACGGAATTGGCATTTTAACAGGTGGCACACATCCCTCTGGCCTACGAACTGATACACATAGAAAGTAACACTGGGTCAGACTGGGGGAGGGGAGGCAGCAATATAAACAACCTGAAACAGGAGACTGGGGAAAGGAAGGGATCTGAAAAAAAAAAAAAAAAGTGTGCCTGGGTGGCTCAGTCGGTTAAGCATCTGACTTTGGCTCAGGTCATGATCTCTCAGTTCGTGGGTTCGAGCCCTGCATCGGGCTCTGTGCTGACAGCTAGCTCAGAGACTAGAGCCTGCTTCAGATTCTGTATCTCCCTCTCTCTCTGACCCTCCCCTGCTCATGCTCTCTCTTTCTCTCAAAAATAAATAAAACATTAAAAAATTAAAAAAAAACATACTACAGACAGTCCCCGACTTACAATGGTCTAACTTATGATTATTCTACTTCATGACGGTGCAGAACTGCAGGCACTCGATAGAAACCATACTTGGTATTTGGAAGTTGGATCTTGTCCCGGGTTAGCGACACGCGATCTGTCCTCTCTCGGATGCTGAGGAGTAAGTCAGAGCATCCAGGCAGCCAGTGACCGAGGGCAGACACCCAACGCTCATGCTGTTCTTTCAGGCCAACACAGGACACAAGGTGGTCAGCACCTTCCTATCCAGTAGGGTTTGTGCAAGATGCCTCTGCCCACCGAGAAGCTGGTGTGAGTGCTGTGGGCGCGTTGAACGTGGCCTGGCCACTTAAGCTATGATGCATGGTGGGTCAGGTGTGTTACGTACACTCTTCTCCCTTATAATGTTTGCACCTTACGTTCGGTCTGTTGGGACTTAACCGCATCATACATCGAGGAAGATCTGTACATGGCAGGCCAACAAGCATCATTTTCCTCCCTATTTTCACCTTCATATTTCAGTCTTTATTTTTTTCCACATGAGAAAAAACAATGGTGAAGCACGAATGAGCCCTTCATCCTCAGAGAATGTTTCACCGAAAGTTTTAACCACACAAGCCAGAGAGGAACAAAACACGATTTTTGATCTTGACCCAGCTAACGTGAAAGTTTCAAAAATATTTTGCCAGCAAAGATCACAATCACAGCCGCCTTCCTCGTTACTTTAGTGAGATGCGGCTTCATGTAGAAGTTCATGTTCAAGGACTATGTCCACTAAAATGGGTATTATCGTCTTGTCTGTTAAAAATGTAATGAGAAAGTAGGATCAGGTGCTGAATCCAATCTGTTACACTGTTTCCTAGTGTAACAACTGGAAAAATAGTCCCTATCTACGTAATGTACTATTTACTGTAAACCATCATTTTTAGGGTCTTGGTAAGTGAGATAAGATCTGACTCAAACTCTTGTTTCAGTTGTTGAATCGAGGCTGTGTGTGTGCGTGTGTGTGCGTGTGTGTACCCGTATATATGTATAATGATTAACTATATCTTACCTAATTCTGTATGTTTGAAATGTTTCATAATAAAAATAAGAAAAACTTCCGTTGTTTCTTTCAAAATCTCTTCCACATTAGCCAGTACCTGGTTCAGACCTTCACTTACTTGGGGGTGATGACGGTGCTGCCACCTTCTCTGACTTTGACCCCACTCTGCCAGCCGTACAGGGGCTCAGCCATGTGACTCTCACCACAAAACGCCCCAGGTCTTCTGCCCGCTTGTCCCGCCCCCTCCTGCCTCCGGTTGCTTCTCTGTGATCCACAGGCTGGTACCTCGGCCGGCGGGGCGCACTGCCTGTTGTGGAAACATCCAGAAAGAGCACGCACCTGCCACCGCGACGCAAATTTCACATATCCGTTAACAACAAAATTACCACCTCAGTGATTGCCTCTCAGCCACTTAAAAACCAGGAAACAAAGGGAACAGATGTTGGTGGGTAAATTATTTATCATTTTCAATGTAACGATGCCTCTCAAGGTAAACAAAGGTAAATTCGTTAAAACTATGTGATCGTGCGTGGGGCGCCTGGGGTGGCTCAGTCGGTGGAGCGACCTACTTCTGCTCAGGTCATGGTCTCACGGTCCGTGGGGTTCAAGCCCCGTGTCGGGTTCTGTGCTGACAGGATGGAGCCTGGAGCCTGCTTCCGATTCTGTGTCTCCCTTGCTCTCTGCCCCTCCCCCAACTCACGCTCTGGCTCTCTCTCAAAAATAAACACTAAAAAAAAAATTAAAAAGAAACTATGTGACCATGTATGTATTCAACACTTACTCAGCGAGCATCTATAGCATCTGCAGGCGCTTTTGCAGGCACTTAAGATTCAGCAAGGAATAAAAAACCAGATAGCTCTCATAGAATGGGAGCCACCATAACTAACGTACAGAATAAACAAGGGTGCTACATAGTGTATGGGAAGATGATAAATGCTATTAAAAAGAAGAAAGAGCTGGAAAAGTTAGAGGGAATTTGAGAGTGCAAAGCATGGAATGTTCTAGAGGAGGCGAGATGTTGCTGTTGTAAACAGCATTAATAGCATGGAGAGTGTCTCAGTCTGTTCGAGCTGCTGTAACAGAATATCACAGACTAGGTGGCTGATAAATAACTGAAATTTATTTCTCACAGATCTGGAGGCTGGCAAGTCCAAGATCAAGTCATTGGCAGATTCAGTGTCTGGTGAGAACACACTTTCATGTTCCCAAATGGCCGTCTTCCCTCTATGTCCTCACAAGCTACAAGGGGTAAGGGAGCTTTCTGGAGCCTGTTTTATAAGGGTCCTTATCCCATTCCTGAGGGCTTCCCCCCTCGGGACCTAATCACCTCCCAAAGTCCCCACCTCCACGTACCATTACACCGGGGTACGGGCTCCAACACAGGGAGTCTGGGGGAGACACAAAATCCAGAATGCAGCAAAGAGGCTTCGTTGACAAAATGACATTTGCAGAAAGACTTGAAGAAGGTGAGGGCTACCAAAGGTATTTGGGGGAAGAACATTCCAGGCAGGTTGTAGAGGGAACCTATACAGGAAGGAGCCTAGCAAGTATGATCCCTCAGTGTGGACCCTCAATATCCCTACCAGAGAGCACCAAGTTCCCTAACCAGCTTCCTTCTTTTTTTTTTTTTTTGTAACATTTATTTATTTTTGAGAGAGGGAGGGAGGGAGGGACAGAGAGACGGAGACACAGAATTCAAAGCAGGGTTCAGGCTCTGAGCTGTCAGCACAGAGTCTGACGCAGGGCTCGAACTCACAAACTGAGATCATGACCTGAGCCGAAGTCTGTTGCTTAACCGACTGAGCCACCCAGGCGCCCCTCCTTCTTTTCTTTCTTTTCTCTTTAGTGCTGGCTGTCCAACTTCAACACCATCTTCTGCACTGGATGTGACAATTATCCAATACATAGTAAGCAGGGAACAATTAGAAAATGCTACCTTCTCGTAACTCCCAATCGTTTACTAGAGCACCATCTCAAAGTAGGTTCTCAAAACACATGTGTTAACCAGTCACGAGTTGGTGGCCTCCTATGTCACCAATGTCTTCACTACTATTTTGAACCTCTTTTCTTCAGTTGATTTCACATTGTTCCCTTTGGGTAATTGTAAAGAGAACATAGTACGTGATAAAGGAATAAATCCCTCCCAACCTCCAATGGAAACCAGCCAAGTCTGTGTGCAACAGGAAGGAGGGAGGCAAGGGGCAGAAGAGACGGAAGATGGAGGGACAGTGTGTGACCATTTAGAGCAGTGGTGCGGACCGCCCCTGGGGACCCTAGTGTCAGTGAGCTCGGCCTCACTTTGCCCGGTGTCCAGGCAGATCTCGGTGCTCCAGGACAACTTGGCTTAACAGAACATCTCTGCTAGGAGAAAAGAGTGAGGCATACCAGAGAGCTACACTCTATGCATTTCCACTTAAAAGCATGACTTATGAATTGTGTTTCGCCCCATATGGAAATCATTAGGGAAAGTCAGAGATGGATGAAGTGAAGACATGAAAATTAGGATTTCATCTGTCCTGACTCCTAGTCATTTATTATCATCCCGCTAAACACACACTTAAAAAACCACAACAAGAAAAAAAACCCAACTGGAAAACACCTTGTTGCCTTAATTTGACTGAGTTTTATCTTGGCCATGACAGAGAAATAGTGATTTTTCTAACCAGCAGAAAAAACAAACACCTTCTTCTTCAGGATTGACACTTCCTGTCACAGATTAAGGCAGGCAGGCTATTTATGTCTTGACCTTGCCCCCAACACTTTGTTGTCTTCCACAGAACATAATCACTTCCGGTATAACACCAACCACAGGCCAGCAGTCCACAGGCTTGCTCAACCACCCAAACATGGTCCCATGCCGTGTGCTGGGACCACAGTGTTGGAAAGACCACAGGCAGCATATTATCCTGGAAGCGACACAGACATTAAATAGGATTCACAGATAAACATTTAAATTACAGTTATGGTAGGTATTCAGAAAGAAGCTTAGGGGCACTTGGTTCAGATGGTGGGTGTGGGTGCAACGGGGGGTGGGGGGTCAGGTTTTCTTAAGGAAGTGATGCTTGAGCTGAGACTGGAGGTGGGGCAGACTTTAGCCAGCACATGAAGGAAGGGCCTTAGACGGTGGCTACAGATAATTGGAAGGGGAAAGGATTGCATTTGTCATAGTTCTCCAGAAAAACAGAACCAACAGGATGTATACAGAGAGAAAGAGATTCCTTTTTTTTTTAACTTTTAAAAAATATATTGGTTTTGAGAAATAGAGAGCAAGTGAGTAGAGGAGGGACAGAGAGAAGCAGAGAGAGAATCCCAAGCAGGCTCTGCACTGTCAGCACAGAGCCTGACATGGGGCTCAATCCTAAGAAACATGAGATCATGACCTGAGCCAAGATCAAGAGCTGGATGCTTAAGTGACTGAGCCACCCAGGCACCCGAGAGAGATTTCTTATAAGAAACAGGTTCGTGGGTTTATGAAGTCAGGCAAGGCCCAGGATTTGCAGGTGAGTCAGCAAGTTGGAGGCCCAGGAGAGTCAATGGTGTATCCCAGTCTCACCTCTAGCAGACCCAAGACCCAGGGAAGAGCCAATGTTGTAGTGTGAGTCTGAAGGCAGGAGAAAAGCCAGTGTCCCTCTAAAGGCTATCAGGCAGGAGGAAGTCTCCCTGCTCTGGGGAGGTCAGCCTATTATTCTATTCAGGCCTTGGACTGATTAGATGAGGCCCACCACACAAGGGAGGACAGGCCATCTGCCTTACTCAGTCTACCAATTCAAGTGTTAATCTCATCCAAAATCACCCTCACAGAATCACTCAGAATAACGTTTGGCCAAATATCTGGGTACCCCGTGGCTCAGGCAAGTTGACACATAAAATTAACCATCCCAGGGATGGTGAGAAATGAGGTTGGAATGTTAGATGTAGAGCAGATGCAGGGCATACATACAGAGGCCTTGTCAACAATGCCAAGAGTTTGATCTGTGTTAAACACTACCATCTACTGTCAACAGCAGTTCACAAAAGGCCAGATGGTGTAATTCCACAAAATACAAAAGCCATCATCTCAGAATAAAGGAGGCTCCTTTAAATGGAATAGATTTAGGCTTATGAAAACCTCCCTCCATCATCCTCTTCTTGTTTGGCAGCAAACCCAAGAAACTTGTGTCCTAGTCCTGGTCTACACTGCCCCAGCCTAGGGCATGAGGGTAGCCCAAACCATGAGATGTGATGAGAATGCCTTGGAAGAGTATTTAGAATGCACCCACGAGAAGGTAAAACGGGAGAGAATGAAAGCTTCGTTGAGGAAGGGGCAGAGAGGCAGAGCAGTGAGGAAAACAACCAACCAACCAACCAACAAAAACAGTAGAAAATGAGAATAAAAAAATAGAAAGAAGAATGATCCTTCCCCCTTTCCACTGCGATCTGATAGAAACTGCATCTGTTAAGACGGGATTTTCATCAGTGTGGAACGAGGAAGTCATGTGCCCCTCGTGGCCAGGAGGAAGACTAGCAAGGAAGTCACAAACTAGAACAGGGTCGGCAGACTCCGGCCGAGGGCCAGCTCTGTCCTGCCTACCGCCTGTTTTTTGTACAACACCTATTTTTGTACTGCACGTGGGCCATTTTACTTTTTTTTTACTTTTTAAATATTTTTTAAAAGATCGAAAGACGTCTACTAAATCATGACATGTGAAAATTACTTGAAATTCAAATTTCTATGTCCAGAAATAGTTTTTTTTGGATCAAAGTCACCCCTCAGAGTTTTACATGTTGCTCACGGCAGCTTTCATGACACGTGCCGGAGTTGAACAGTCATAAAAGAGATCATGTGTTCCACAGGACCTAACACATTTGCCATCCGGCCTGCAATGGTCTGAATGCTAGTGTTCCTCCCGAATTCGTATGTTGAGAGCCGATGCCCAGTGAGATGGTGTGAGGATGTGGGGCCTCTGGGAGGTGATGAGGTCATGAACGGGGAGCCTTCATGAATGGGGTTTGCGTCCTTATAAAAGAGGCCCCACAGAGCTCCCTCCCACCCTTCCACCAAGTGAGGTTCTATCTAGAAGGCACTGTCTAGGAACTGAGTCCTCACCAACACTGAATCTGCCGTACCTTGATCTTGAACTTCCCAGTCACCTGTGAGAAATAAATGTGCATTGTGTATAAGCCACCTCATCCACGGTGTTTTATTATAGCAGCCTCGACAGGTAAGACATAGCATGTGACAGAAGAAATCACCAGCTCTTGAGGAAAAGGGATGGGCAAACGGAGCTCAGGACAGGAACGATCAGGGGGAGCTGCAGGCGGCCGTCCCTCCCCACCTGCATTTAGGAGGGAGATCACATCAGGGACTTCTCGTGCAGAAGGTACACCCTACAAGGCCTTGTGCTGTTCCAAGGAGGAGAGAGAGACTAACCAACACACCGTGGGGCACGTCAGCAGGTCACATACAGATTCGCATTTAGCTCGTGACTGTTCTATTTTAAACCTGTGTGTTTTTATATTAACTTTGAAAATTGTTCCTTTAAGTGAAAACAGACTCTGCTTTTAGACTTTTGAACTTCCCTCCCCAGCCCTAGGTACTGACTGGTGGGGCAGAGTGACATTTTCCTACGATGCTGGCTCATTGTCTTGCTTCTGGAATTGCAAATGCAAGGATCAAATGGCATGGTCTGAATACAACAAGGAGTGGAGGAATCCCACCAGAGGTGCCCTGAAACAAAGGAAACAAATAACTTCAAAACCCCATCATGCAATCTGGACCCGTTACAGGACAGATGGAACTCTGAATTGTTTGATTCTATCAGCAGAACAGAGGAAGGAAATGTTTTAAAATGAGATTATGTTATTTTCCCCAGTTCTTATTATGAAACCTTCCTGCAATGAACTTTAAATATCAGCAGCCCCTTTCATGGGGATGAATGGGACCCAGCCGGCAAGAGGATTGCAGGGAAATGGTTCCGTTATGAAAAATGTGGAGAGGCAGAGGTTGAGATGAATAGTGGTTCCCAGTGGGGTCCTTAGGCTCGGTGAAAAATCAGGCTCTAAAACACAGCTGCGCATCTTAGGAAGGGATGGGTGCCTTTGAGAAAGCTACGTGCCCCATATAAACATCAATTAAGGGGTCCCTTTCAAAAGACCTCAATTGTAGTGAACAAAAAGCCTTCTGCGTTCTTTGCCCTCAACCAGAAAATGATTGACAACTAGTTATTGTATAAAGAAGAACAAATATCCTGGAAGTTCGGAAAATCTCCCCTCAACAAAATCATGTGATAATTCTTTGCGATGTGATGCTTTCTATATAGAATTTTCCAAAGGAGTTTGTCTGTATCATTCAGTCCCAAACCCTGTTGCATAATAAAAAAAGATGTTTTGCTCGGTGTTCTCTAGTCCTTGACTGTCCAGGTAGGACGATATGGATGAGCCAGGGATTTGTTCACTCGTCCCCTTTGTACCTCTAAATGTTGGGGTTCCACCAGACCCTCTGAGCACTAGAGCCCACATCTAACAGCTTACACTGCCCCCGAGAAGCCTGGGAACCCGTGAAGTGTAATTATCTTCCCCTTCTCCTGCCAACCTTCACCAACTCCGAATGGCACTCACATCCATCACTCATCCAGACAGAATTTAGGATTCGTCCCCAATTCTTCTATTCTCATTGCCCAGCCCCCAGACCTTTCTTTCCAGAGTGAAAAAGAATGACATCGTGAAGACATTCCAGTGCCCTGCTTAAACCCTTCAGTGACTTCCAACTGCACTTGGAGGAAAATTCAAGCTCTGTTCCTTAGCCTCCAAAGCCTGCATGATCTGATCTGGTGATTTCTCCAGCCTTTTCTCCATCACTCCTTCCTCAGTCACAATGTTCCAGCAACATCGGTATCTTTCAGTCTTCTTCCCACCCTGAGCTTCTGTACTTTCTCTTGCCTGTGCCCGAGCACTTTACCCCACACACTTCAGAGACTGCCACTTTGGATACAGAGCACACTCCCAATCTCTTTCTTCCTTTTAATTATCGGGGCTTGGGGCTGAGCTGACTGTCACTATTGGAGTTCAACATGGCCTTTCTGTCCAAGTTCTGAGCCCTTGAGAAATCAGACAAAGAAGCCAGGCAGATGGAGAGCAAAACACATTTATACTGACAAAATTGGTTTTAGAGAACGTGGCTTATAATATCTGCAAACAAGTGGCTTCCTCACACCAGTCCTGGGCTCAAGTACACTTATCCACACAGTCCCAGGCTGAACTGTGTCAGGGCAGACCTTCCACGTGGGGGGTCCCGCCCCGGGAGCACTAACTGCACTATCTGCAGGCAGGCTGGCTCTTCGTGACAGGGAGAGGAGGACATCTGGACCCTGAAAATCCAGTTTCTCTTTCCAAATGTAAGTCATCCCTCTTCCTCTAGGAACAGATATGGCAGAAGGAGTCCAGAAGTGTGATGCTGGCCAAGCTCCCTCTACATGGAAGGCAACACCGGGAGTTTAAAAATGTTCCCTACTGTGCCTCCCATCCCCCCAATTCTCCTCCTCTAACATGCCCTAGCTCCCCCCTGTGGGCTGGCCCAGGGCCCTCACCCGCCTCTCCTGGTGCCCTCAGCTTCCCTGCATTCACCTGCCCCTCTGCCCTGTGATGATGTATTTCCACGCCAGCTGTCCCTGCCGGCCTGTGACCTTCCCTCTAGGGCAGAGACCAGGGAGAGTAAAGGACGGAGGGAAGAAATGTGGCCGTGGATGACTTGGCGGTGTTTTCCCTGCCATAGTCCACAGGTGAAGGCAGGATGCATGTTGGGACTGAAATCCCAGTTAGGAAGGGCCTTTCAATGAGATGAGACCACAGCAGGCTGGCAGGTGCATGGAAGCCTATGTCCAGAGAGCTCTGTCCGTCTCTCTCCGACCTCAGCTGGCCGGGATTTAAAAAAGGCAAGTTCTGTGCTCCTCGCACAGGGCTTCGGGACACTCTTTTCATTTAAGATTCCGAAGACAGAAAAACTACCTGTCAGACACAGACTGCCCGCCACCCTGGGGTTATATGGTTCAATCCGTGTCGCAGTGGCTTTGGCTCCCTGCTGACAGAACGGAACTCCAGACTTTAAACTGATGTTGTTTTAGAACCAATGGAGCTGCATTTGAAGGATCCCTTCCGAGGGGATGAAAGCAGCCCCCAGAAATGGAGTCCGATACACACATGGGGTGCTGATCACCAAGCTGGCATCTCTGAGAAAGCGGCAAAGTCACTGCTTTTAACCAACGACCTGTGTAACCCTGCGCTATCTCGCCATAGTGATTACATTCCTTGCACAGGGTAGTATTTAAGCCTGAAATACTGCAGAGGACGAGGAAGAAGGTGCTTACATGTAGGGCAAGCAGCCTACAGGGGCAGTCTAACCTACCAGATTGAGGGCAGTGAGAAACAGAGTTATTAGTATGTAAGACACAACCCAGATGCAGCAAACACTGTCAGGACAGAGGGAAGCGTAGCCCTGCTCTGGCCCCCACGCCAGGGGACCCCGGAGGCCTGGGCACTCATCAGGGATGTGGTGCTATTCATTGCTCCTGAGTAAGCCCCAAGACTCCTGCACAGTGAGGTCCACACATACAGACGTGCACCTAGGTCTATGCGTGTAGATTCATACAACAAATCCTTAAAGAGCCACGCCTGTCCCATATTCCAGTTCAACTTCTAATCATGCAGTGTCCTTGAGTAGCTTCTTCAAAAGGAAGAGGGTGCCTGGGTGGCTCAATCAGTTGAGCATTTGACTCTTGATTCCGGCTCAGGTCGTGTTCCCAGGGTTGTGGGATCCAGCCCCACATCGGGCTCCACACTGAGTCTGAAGTCTGCTTAAGATTCTCTCTCTCAAATAAAATAAAAATTAAAAAAAAAGAAGAAGCCTCGATATTTCTGTTAACCTTCTTCAACACCACATAACCGTCTCACTGAGGAATGGATGGATGTCCAGTGGGGCTCACCTGAGCCCAGGCCTTCACAGGCGTGAGTGCCTCTGAAACAGTATTAAAATGGTGTGTTCGTTTCACCTGGAGAGAGAACACTGGCGATGTCCTTCTCCTACTTATTCATCAGACATTTCTGAGTTGTTACTCTGCCACACAATGAAGGCTTTCTGGAGCTGAGTCTTACAGGATAAATCAGATCAGGTAAACATCAGAGGCATGGGTTTGGGGGCGGCGGGTGGATGGCGTCAGAGAGGACAGCAGAAAAGCCATAGAAGGAGTGAAACTATGGGTAACGAGAGTGAAATTGCAAGGGGTAGGGAGGCATGGCCGGGCCCCGCTCCTGAGCTCAGCTTGTACCCCAAAGACGGGGGCAAGTGACTGGTCACATCTGCATCACATCTGGATGAGTCTGGGGCCAATGAGAAAGATGGATTTGCAGGAATTGGGACAGATGGCACAGACTTGGGTTGGAAGGTGGTCACTACAGCCCATGCCACACCGAAGCGAGGGTTTAGGCGATCCGTAAATGTCCCAGTAGCCTGGGGAAACTAAAAGTCTCTTTGGGGGTGAGGACCCACGCAGGAACTGGAGCCAGGAGGGCCGAGGGCCTCATCTGTGGGCCTTGAGACAGGGTGAGGTGAGAGCATTACAGACAACAGTTGGCAGACTGCTGCTTCCATTATGTCTATTAACGGTCTGGAAAGTCAAATTTGCTAAAGGTGGTTCTGAAGAGAAAGGACCCACTTCTGGGTATAGACATAAAACATTGAAAGCAGGATTGGATCAGGTAGTTGTTTGTGCAGCCATGTTCACTGCAGCATTATCCGTAGCAGCCAAATGGTGGAAACAACCCAAGTGGCCATCGATGGATGAACAGATAAACCAAGTGTGATATATACATACAAGGGAATATTATGCAGCCTTGAAAAGGAAAGAAATTCCAGGGGCGCCTGGGTGGCTCAGTTAGTTAAGCGTCCCACTTCGGCTCAGGTCATGATCTCGCGGTCTGTGAGCTCGAGCCCCACGTCGGGCTCTGTGCTGACAGCTCAGAGCCTGGATCCTGCTTCGGATTCTGTGTCTCCCTCTCTCTCTGCTCCTCCCCCACTCATGCTCTGTTTCTGTCTCTCAAAAATGAATACACATTAAAAAAAATTTTTAAAGGAAGGAAATTCTGATACATGCTACATCATGGATGAGCCTTCAGTACGTTATACGAGGTGAAATGCACCAGTCACAAAAGGGCAGATGCTGTATGATTCCACTTACGTGAAGTATCTAGAGTAGCCAAAAGCATGGAGAACAGAAAGTGGAATGAAGGCTGCCAGGGCCTGGAGGATGGGGAACAGGGAGTTATTGCTTAATGAGTACAGAGTTTTAGTTTAGGAAGCTTCTGGAGAAGGGTGATGGTGATGGTTGTCCATTACTGTGATTGTACTTAAGGTCACTGAACTATATTCTTTTTTTTTTTTAAGCGTTTATTTATTTTTGAGAGAGAGGGAGAGAGAGACACAGGGTGTGAGCGGGGAGGGGGGGAGGATGTAGAGAGAGAAGGAGACACAGAATCAGAAGCAGGCTCCAAGGCTCTGAGCGGTCAGCACAGAGCTCAATGCGGGGCTCGAACCCACGAACCGTGAGATCATGACCTGAGCTGAAGTTAGACGCTTAACCAACTGAGCCACCCAGGCGCCCCTGAACTATATTTTTAAAAATGATTAATAGGGTAAGTTTCATGTTATATATATTTTATCACTTTTTTTTTTGAAAAGAGGAAGTGAAAGTGATTTAACATTCATTGAGTACCTAATATATATCAGCACAGTGCTGACAAGGCTTCAGTCTGTTTAATCCCAAACAAAATCGCCAGGGTTCAGTGCAAGGTGGCCAGCAGCCACACCTGGCCACGTGTCCAGACGACCCTCTCCCCCACCCCCATTCTGGATCTCAGGCCTCGCTCTCTCTGGGAGGAGTGAACACAGCATTCTCTAGCTCCTGTCCCCAGGCAATGATCAAGTCAACTGCCCTAGCCTGCCAGCGATTCACGGGAGGAGGCCCCACATCTGGTCGCTGGCTCAGCCTTCCAGGGTCTGCCCTTCCCTGCCTCTCAGTCCAGACATGGCTGTGTTCACAGAGAAAGGGGTCCTGAGAGCCCTGGAATCAGAGTTCCGTGAGACGGGGATCACATGTGTGGCGGGGACGAGGAAAGATGAACACAGCCTCCTTATGAGCTGAGCCGCCCACTGTCTAAGGACCTCTTGGGCCTCCTGACAGCCTTGGTGACACCTGAAAGATCATGAGGATGGAGACTCTGAATCCTTCTTAACACAGCCCCCTGGGGGCCACGATCTTTCTGAGATAGCGCACACGGTGATGGCCATCCCTTGTTCTGTGGCTGGCCTGGCCTTGGCTTTTGCTTTAGCTTCTTCCAAAAAGGCTGCCTGGGCCCCATGTCCTACTACATATCCAATCCAGGCAATTGAGATGCTACACCCAGCCTGCTTCCCAGGGAGGACACTGAGCAAATACACCTCTACGTTGTAAGAAGGCACAACGCTGCAAGATGAACTCTGTCCTCATCCCATCCCCACTTTCCAGAGGCTGCTCCCAGGGGCCCATCTCCTCTTCTTCTCTGCCCAGGAACACCAAGCCAAGTGAAACAGAGTGACTTTCATATGCTGTTCCTTCTAGAATCTCTGCCTCCCTCACAGAGGCCTGCACAAATCTGCTTCAGGGTCTGGTCTAACCTTTCTTTCTTTGCTGGTGGGATAACATCGACCTAAGCCTCACACACTACCCTGCTCAGCTGGAGTGAAACAGAGAGGGCTGGGGGACAAGGAACGGTGGATTATTACTTAAAAGGTGCAGAGTTTCCGTTCTGGAAGATTCTGGAGAAGGCCTGGGTTGGGAGACCTGTTCTGTCCTCGGCAGACACCTCCCCTTCATGGTCTTGTGCATGCATGTGTGTGTGCACACACACAAGGAGAAGAACCCACTTTTAGATTCCAGGCCTACCTGATTGTGAAGATAAGCGCACCCTTGCTGGCCGTCGGCCTCACCCCAGAGCGCAGGCCACCTCGGACGCCTGGCGGCTGGAGGCCTCGGCCAGGAGGCGCGGGGGCGGCTTCCACAAGCAGCCTCCAAACCAGATGGGCCAGCCGAGTGTCCTTTGTTCTTTCTGGCACCCGAGGCCCCTGTTAAACCAGGGCTATGGCTGCCCCTCCTCGGAGGGGAGAGAAGATGACTGCATGTCATTTACATGAGCCTCTGCCTCACACCTTAGAATCATAACTAATCCTGTGAGTCACCGCTTCCTCCCCATCAAGTCAGCCAGGACTCTGGCTCCCGCTGCCCTCGGGGCCCGATGGGAGCTAGAATCCCGAGAACTCCAGGCGTGGGGAGAACCGGGAGCCAAATGTGAGGACCCTCCGCTGTGCACCTGCCTCCAGGCAGCGGGTGCTGGTTTTCGAGGCCGAGTTTCAAAGCTGCGTCGGGAAGTAATTGCCACAGCGCTGTGGGCTGCGGCTGGGGACGGGAGTTGTGTCATTCCTTGTGGGCTGGAGACAGAGGGGCAGTTCAACCTGTTCTCGCTGCGCCAGTGGCTTTAACAAGCACCTCAGACTGTAATTCCCTTTGCTGGTTGGACCGGTTGAGGAAACGATGTCTTCCCCCGGAGCTGGGGTCACCGCCAGCCGAGGGTTCTTAGGACTGTCCCTGGATGTCTAGGTCTGGCTTCTAATGCACTTGATTTATTATGTGAGGCATAGTCCGAATAAAATAAGAGTGGCTGAGGAGAAAGGAAAAAGCCAGAATGACACAAGAGAGCACAAGGCAAGGAAGCATTTATGTTAGTGGCCCGACTGTGAAAAACGCCAACCGAAATCTCAATTTATGATACTTCAATTGTCTAGTATATAGCCAGTTACACTCATTACAGAATGTGATTATTTGATTTTACCAACAACCAAAAATGCCTCCAAGTTTCCCTTTGGTTGTTTCTCTCGTGAATTTAAAACATTACTATATTGTCAGAAATCTGACTGATGTACATAACTTTTTCAGACCCCTCTATGGTATAAAGCAAGACATTCTTGGATTCTGAAGCTAGCTGCCTACGCATGGAAAACACCAAATGCTTTTGTAATTCTAGATAATAATAAGTACTCACTTGGCATGAAAGAACATGAAGTATAAACACCAGCTCATCAAAGGACTTCAAACGTCTTAAAAATACAATCCAGGAGCCAAACGTGATAAAAAACCCAACTCATAGGATTGGTCTTCAGAGGTTAGGCAGGGTCCTTGGGGCAGGAAATGGAGGCCGTGTTCCTGTTCTTCCTCCTCTGTAACTGATCTGGTTGGAGAGGTGGGGTTGGCTTCCAGACAGTCCCCTAGAACTCACCATGGCTGACTATTGCATCCATATTTTTAAATTCTTTTTAATTTTTATTTTATTATTTTTAATGTTTATTTGTTTTTGAGAGAGAGAGAGAGAGAGAGACAGAGTGTGAGCAGGGGAGGAGCAGAGAAAGAGGGAGATACAGAGTCTGACACAGGCTCCAGGTTCTGAGCTGTCAGCACAGAGCCTGATGTGGGGCTTGAACTCAGGGACTATGAGATTATGACCTGAGCTGACCCGGGCGCCCCGCATCAATCTTTTTTCTTTTTAATTTTATTTATTTATGTGGAGAGAGAGAGAGAGTCCAAGCAGGGGAGGGGCAGAGAGAGAAGGATAGAGAATCCCAAGCAGGCTCCACACCACCAGTGCAGAGGCTGACGCAGGGCTCAAACCCACGAATCGTGAGACCATGAACTGAGCCGAAATCAAGAGTTGGACACAACCTACTGAGCCCCCCAGGGAATCCTGCATCAATCTTATTTGTAAAGCAAGGTTTAGGTGTGGCATGGGCACAGGAAGAGGTGCACGGTGAGGTAGGGTCCTCATGAGCCCCTCTTCCTGGTGACCCTTTTTCCCACATCTGTCCCAAAGCAGGACCTTCCCAGAGCCAAACTTCTAAGTAGGTAAAATAAACCTATAGCTACCTCAGCCTGACCACTCGAGTGTCTGTCACACCCTTCTTTCTCCTGGCAGCTCCAGCCCAGTCCTGTGTTCTCCTAAAACTAAGGCTCTAACAAAAATCCTGTAACCATTCATCAAGACATAAGTGGCTGATCTTTGGCAGACGCACCTCTCTGAGCAGCAAAGGTTTTTGTGACAAAACCTTAAGGAAAAGTGTGGTGGCTAATTTTATGCGTCAACTTGCCTGGGCCACGGGATGCCCAGAGAGCTGGGCGTCTGGGTCGTCTGGGAGGGTGTTTCTGGAAGAGATTAGCATTGGAATCAGTCAACTGAGCAAAGGAAGACCAGCCTCCCCAGTGTCGGTGGGTGTCATCCACTCTGCTGAGGGCCTGAGTGGGACAAAAAGGCAGAGGAAAGGTGAACTTGCTCACTTCTGGAGCGGGGTTGTCCAGCGTCAGAAGAAGCTGGTTCTCACTTCCTTGGCCTTGGACTGGGACGTACAGCCTCAGCCCCAGTTCTGGTTCTTGGGCCTCTCGACTTGTACGCAGACTTTCACCACTGGCTCTCCTGGATGTCAGGCCTTTGGGATTGTTCTAGAAATACACCACCCACTTTCCTGGGCCTCCAGCTCACAGACAGCAGCTTGTGAGGCTTCTTAGCCTCCATAATTGCATGAGCCAACCCCTCATAACAAATCTCCTTGTGTCTGTCTGTCTATCTGTCTGTCTATCTATCTATCTATCTATAGGCTATCTCCTATAGAATTGTTTCTCCGGGGAAGACTAATACAAAAAGAAATATGGTCTAACTGGAATTTCGGATGTCAAGAGGAACAGGAAGTACAGGCAAGGGTGAGGCATAGGGACGCACACTGCAGAGAAGCCCTTAAAGTTCACTGAGAAGGTGTCACCAATGTGAGCCACATGCAAGAGCAGGCCAGGGACTGGGGGTAGACCAGTTGTTCAGGAGAAATCACTGCACACTGTTGCAGACCTTTCTCCTTAATCACCTTAGGATCTCTCCTTAGCCAGGGAACAAGGGTGACCCAACTGCTGCTAGCTGTGTCTGACGTGGCCTCAGTAGTGCCCTATGATGGGAGATGGGAGCTCTGAGTGCCAGAAGGGAAGACCTTCCCTACAAAGGGACTTCGCACACAGGAATGAGGGAAGTATCTGGAAACAGAAAATGACATTGCCAAGAGTCAAACCGGCCCCAGGTGTGTCCCCTGCTCATCATCCCAGGAGAAAAGCAGGTATTCTGGGCTCATGCCATTTACACACACGGGAAGGACGGCTTGCTGGTGACCTCATTACTGTTGTTGCCCAGAGAACTGGTCACACCTGCTCACCACCCACAGTCTGCTGCCGCCGGGCTCAGGTGCCAGACCCAGGAAAGCCTCCCTGACACTCCGTTCCTAGGCAGAAATGCCTCTCTTCACGGCCACATCAAGGGCTTAGAAATGCTTCTCCTTGGGTGGAGAAGTAATAGGGAAAGAACAGGACTTTGTGTGTTCATCAAAAAATAGATGACCCACGACTCCCAACTGGTATGAACAGTCTTTCACATGCTCTTCTATCATTGCCCAACAGAGTTGTTTGCAAGGCTGTGGGCCCCCCAAGTTAGCACTCTGGGGCCTGAGCCATGGCGCAGGGACAGTCCCACCTTAAGGCAAGGGGGCCAGCCTTTTGTCCACAGGCAGTCACCGGCTTCTAGTTGCCCTGTCCATGGGGCAGGCTGCATACCACCCTGGACAAAGAGGTAGCCAGGCACTGTTAGCAGCCCACATGGCTGTCAGAGGGGGGCTATATGTCACTCCTTCTCTGACTGCTTTTATGTCTCCCCTTCTGAGCTACATTTTGGCGTGTAGTGGGGCGGGGGGGGGGGTTGCAGTCACAGCCACGTCCCCTGGTAACTTGGCGGGGACGACACAGGAGCGTTTCTGTGGGGTTCCGCACAGACTTTGCTGGCAAAGCTGCATCCTGCCTTCTCTTCTGAGATTGTGTGAAATGTCCTGCTCCAGGTTTCATCCCACCTCATTAAGAGTGTTTCTGGGGCGTCTGGGGGGGCTCAGTCGGTTAAGCCTCCGACTTTGGCTCAGGTCATGATCTCGCGGTTGGTGAGTTCAAGCTCCATGTCAGGCTCTGCGCTGACAGCTCGGAGCCTAGAGCCTGTTTCAGATTCTGTGTCTCCCTCTCTCTCTCTCTCTCTCTCTCTCTCTCTCTGCTCTCCCTTCCTTGCTCGCGCTCTCTCTCTTTCTCAAAAATAAATAAACATTAAAAAATTTTTAAAAAGTGTTTGTAACTACTGTATGGATCCCCTGGGCTCTCTTTTGGTCATGCTTTCAAATTTTGTGGAGCTCTGGAAAAGGACTAACACCCCCAGAGCCTGGGTGAGTAAGAGCTTTTACCCTCATGAGATTTCCCCATCAATGTTGTCTAGGCTCCTTCACTTACTAGAGCGTGGTCCTGAGAATTCCGGGGATTTTACTGATCAACCTTCCGTTTTACATCCTGTTCTGGGGTTCGGGGGAAGAAGGCAGGGCAGCAGGGAGGTGAAGGTAAAGTTAAGAGCTCCTTCAGGTATCATGCTTCTTTCCCCAGTGTTCACTTTTCAAAGTGTGGAATTGTATACTTTTCCGTATTTGATTGCCAGCAGCGTTTGTGGGTTGTTTTGTTTTGTTTTGCTGGCATAACCATGTTCTCTTGATTTCATTAGGCTTTGGGGAGAGAAAGAGGGTTGTGGTCCGACTTTTATTTATTCTTCAGAAAATGCAAGTCCGTGGAATTAAAGACCAGTGTTCCCCCAAGCAGGCTGTGGGCAGCAAAGAGAAGAGCAGGATACCAGCTGTGGTTCTGAAACGGTGGCCCCAGCATCCCCGACACAACCCCTCTGCCTGCCTGTAGTCCTGGAGAAGAACTTCCTCTTGGCCTCACCCAGAGCCAAGGGAACAGAGGCCTGCTTTCAACTCAACGGACATCTGAGAAAAAGAAATCCTTTCATTTCTGTTAGAAGCCTCCACCCTTAAAACTAATCTGTCTGCTCACACTCAAGCCACAAAGATGACTTCCCTGGCTGTCACCTCAGCAAGACCTTGTCAAGGTCCCACATTCTCGGATTCCTCTGCCTAGTCCTTCCTTCAATAGGTGCACAGGAGTCTATCTTTCCCCACAAAAGAAACTCTTCCCAACGCAGTAACTAGCAATTTTGGCATTTGGGCTAGGAATATGAAAAGTGTCCTTTGCAAAGTGAAAAGTGAGAGGAGAGTGGCCCCCATGGAGGCAAAGCCCCCTCCATGCACCCTGACATCCGCGGTAGCTGACACAGCCAGAGGGGGTCACCTTGCCACCCCAGCCAGGGAGCTCCCTTGGGGAGGAATGAAGCACGGTAAAGCATTTCCTCGGGAATTACCAGCTGACAACTTTGTACAGCCTTTTATTTATTTATTTTTAAGTTTTACTTAATTTATTTTGAGAGAGCAAAAGAGGGTGAGGAAGGGGCAGACGGGGAGGGAGAAAGAGAATCCTAAGCAGGCTCCTGCTGTCAGTGCAGAGCCTGATGTGGGGCCCGATCCCACGGCCATGAGACCATGACCTGAGCCGAAATCGAGAGTCAGATGCTTACCCAACTGAGCCACCCAGGCGCCCCTTTTTCACAGTCTTTTAAAACCATTATTTCAAGCCTCTGCACCCTCTGAAGTTTGGTATCCTGCGGCAAAGCACGGCCTCCCTGTCCTGCTTTGGGCTTCACATTGTCCAAACGGGTTCCCAGTAGAGTATGTGGCCTTGGATGGGTTCCAGCTTCTCCCGGCACCAGGTGTCCCGTCTTGGGACATTATCACATATTCCCTCAACTTACACTCACACAGTGTGGGACGTGGGCGTGGGCGTGGGCATGGGGAAAACCAAGGAAAATTTGTCAAATGGAGCAAGAAATCAGGGTGCCCAGAGCCAAGTGCTTTTCTATAATCTTGGAGCGGGAGAAGGAATTTGACAAGGACACCCATCATCTGGCTTTTAAAACCACATCTGCCGGGGATGTTAGGGATTCTTCGCCTGATCCCCGGCCGCAGACGCTCCTGTAACAACAGGACCTCCTCCACCTGGCAGCACCAGGAGGCATCTGGCTCTGCCCATGTGGCATGCAGGGCCCAGGGTGTGGCACGGAGAGGGCAGGGGTGAGTGTCAGCTGGGGCGAGGGGGAGGGCGCATCACTGTACTCCTCCGCCCCATCTCTGGCTTAAACGATAGTGAGTTTACGGCAGGCATCAGAACGCTGTGTTGTAATAATGTTTGTTTTGAGAAGTGGTTGCAGACATAGAGATGTGCAGAGTCTCCACTTCCAAAAAAATTTTTTTAATGTTTACTTATTTTTGAGAGAGAGACGGAGCATGAGTGAGGGAGGGACACAGAGAGAGAGAGAGAGAGAGAGAGAGGGAGACACAGAATCTGAAGCAGGCTCCAGGCTCCGAGCTGTCAGCACAGAGCCCCACGCAGAGTCTGACACTTAATGGACTGAGCCACCCAGGTGGCCCCAGAGTCTCCACTTTCAAAGGCAGCTCCCAGGACAGGCTACGTGGGCAGGTCCAGCCCTGTGTGATCAGTCAGTGTGTACGTACACTCCCATCCCCCCACCAGCAACCTTTCCTGAACCATAACTACTCAGACCCTGTCTAATTCACAGGAAATCCATTCACCTTCTTCATGGGGCTCCCCCTTCCCCTCCTGACCCCAAGAAGTCCCCACCATCTGAGCAGAGAAAACCCTGCGGTCTAAAACGTCTTTGCTTCTGGGGTGCCTGGGTGGCTCAGTCGGTTAAGACCAACTCTTGATTTCAGCTCAGGTCATGATCTCATGGGTGATGAGTTCGAGCCCCACATCGGGCTCTGCGCTAACAGTGCAGTCCTTCACACGGTTTCTCTTCTTCACTTCTCTGTCTTATCAGGACACGTGTCGTTGCATTGCGGGCCCACCTGGTCAATCCAGAATGTTCTCATCTTAAGATCCTTAACTTAATTATGTCTGCAGAGATACTTTTTCCAAATAAGGTAATATTCCCAGGTCTGGCGGACATAACTTTAGGGGAGCGCCCTTCAGCCTGGGTGTCTTAGCTGTGGCGGCCAGACTGGGGGGCTAAACAGCACACATTTATTTTGCACCATTGTAGGGGGCTGGAAGTCCAAGATCAACATGCTGGTAGGTTTGGTTTCTTCCGAGACCAATATCTCTGGCTTGCAGATGGCAGCCTTCTCATTATGTCCTCACACGGTCTTTCCTCTGTCTGCACGTCCCTGGTGTCTCTCTGTGTGTCCACATTTCCTCTTCTTAGAAAGACCCCAGTCAGGTTAGATTAGCCCCCGCCTCCTCAAAGTCCTCATTTTAACTTAATCACCTCTTTAAAGATCCTATCTCTAAATTCACTCACATTCTGAGGTACCTACCAGGGGTTAAAGTTCCAACGTATGAACTTTGGAAGGACACAGATCAGGTTTTAACATCAGGTAAGCACTTTTCAGATCCTACTCCAGCCTCGGCCAAGTTGCTTAGCCTGCTCAGGAGGCCTGAGCTATTTGGGTCAGTTTCCCGTCCACTCCAGACCCTGGAGCTGAGCCCAGGAGTGAGACAGCTTTTCCTTTCTTTTTTTTTTTTAATGTTTATTTATTTTTGAGAGAGAGAGAGGAGTGGGGGAGAGGAGACGAGCAGAGGAGCGGCATAGAGAGAGAAGAAGACAACAGCAGAGAAGCCAAAGCAGGCTCTGAGCTGTCAGCACAGAGCCCCGAGCGGGGCTCAAACTCATGAGCCATGAGATCATGACCTGAGCTGAAATCAGACATCCAACTGACTGGGCCATCCAGGTGCCCTGACAGCTTTTTCTTTCAAATCCCCTGAAACAAAACATCTAATCACTCTTCCTTTTCCTGTACAAAGGCAGCTAAGAAATACTACCTGGTCTCCTCCAGAGGGAGCCATCTTTAGGGCCTCAAAGATGCCCACATCTGCCCTTCTTCGCTGATGCCAACATGCCTCCCTTGCTTCTAAGGGGCCGCTAGCACTGAGACTGCTCGGACGGGCTCCCAGTGTGCTCCGTCCCGAGGAGCTCTCTTACCCTCCCAAGACAGTGTCCTGTCATGTCATCATAGGGCTTAACACGCACCAACATCTCCCTTATTCGTGTTCTATATTCACTTCATCAACTCCCTCTTTCCAAGTGCGAGGATGAATTGTACTCGATGTGGAGAAAGTGCTTGATAAATATTGGCTGGATGATTAAATAAGTGTATTTGTTTGAAGGGTATAAAAAACAACAACAACAAGAACAAAAAAACAACCACAACCATAGACTGAGTTGTTTAAACAATAGAAATTTATCTTCCCACAATTCTGGAGGCAAAGATTCAAGACCAAGATGTTGGCAGGTTGGTTTCTTCTGCAGGTGTGTGTCCTTGGCTTTAGATGCTGACCTCTGAGGTACCTGGGTGGCTCCGTCGAGTAAATGTCTGACTCTTGGTTTTGGCTCAAGTCATGATCTCACAGTTTGGTGAGTTCAAGCCCCACATTGTGCTCTATGTTGGCAGCACAGAGCCTGCTTGGGGTTCTCTCTCTCGCTCCCTTTCTTTCTGCCTCACCCCCACTTGTGTGTCTCCCTCCTCTCTCTAAATAAATAAACTTTAAAAAAAAGATGTGGAGGCTGACTTCTCACTGAGTCTTCACATGGCCTGCCCTCTGTGTATCTGTGCCCTACGGCCTCTTCTTATAAGGATACAAGACAGATTGGACTAAGACCCCATTTTATTTATCCTTAATTCACTCAACCTTAACTTCATTTAACCTTAATTACCTCTGAAAAGAAGCTATCTCTAAATGCAGTCACATTCTGAGGTATTGGGAGTTAGGGTTCCAACACATGAATCCTGAGGGGACACAATTCAGCACGGAACAGTGAGGTAGCTTTTAGGCACAGACTTTGCTGAAGGAGAGAACACACACAGACCTGTCCTGTGGTAAATTAAACCCTGTTCGAGTGCCCGGGCCACCGCAGAGGACGCGGACAGTGCCACTCCTCACGGGGGCTGCCGCGTGCCACACACTGCCCAGCGCTTCACACAGGAATCAGGGTCGGTCTTTCCCTCCAGGTGGCACCTGTCTGGTGTGTTTAAGAGGCTGTGATGACAGAGGGAGAAGGGCTGTCCCCCATCTGGTCCAGAGCTCCCTGTCTGACCGCTGCCCCCCCAACAGGGTTTTCCTCCCCGCTCTGCATAACACATTTACAAAGATGCCCTTTCGTGTCCATCATTGTCAATAAGTTAGTAGAGTGAACGTCTATGGAAGACACTGCCAGGGGTCACTCCTCATGCCACTGTGGACCACAACGGGGAGGAACCCATGGGCTGAATCCTCTTGGTGCAATATGGTGACTTTTTAAGAAGACTTTGCAGGGGTGAGGCAGGGGTAAAAGCCAGGCAGATCACACCTCTCTGGTGGCCCCATCCACTGCTCCATTCTGGAAAATCACCATGGTGTTAAAGAAGCTCTATCTGTCGGGATGCTTTCACGGGCAAGTAAGAGCCAATCTGACTCGAAGTGGCTTCCACAATAAGGGGAACTTACTGGTCTCCATAAATGAAAAGCCCAAAGGGGGATTAGGCTTTAGGAGAGGATTGATCCCGCAGTTCACAAGCCACCAAAAACCCCATCTCTCTTTCCATCTCTTGTCCCTGTTTGTTTTCCTGGGATTGGTTTCATCCAAGGGACCTCTCCTCTTTGGTTACAAGAAGTCCACCAGCAGTTCCTGGGATAAGCTGTCTCAGCCCCATAGAGTAGGAAGAAAATATCCTTCCCCCGACTGGATTGGAAGTCCTGAGCCTCCTTCTGGTGTAGATCATCTTTAATCACATGCCCATCTCTGAATCCATCTGTGTGCCTGGGGTTTGGGTGGGACTACCCTAAAACATTTAGAAAAACAAGGACACAGGGGCACCTGGGTGGCTCAGTCGGTCAAGCGTCCGACTTCGGCTCAGGTCATGATCTCACAGTTCGTGGGTTTGAGCCCTGCATCAGGCTCTGTGCTGACAGCTAGCTCAGAGCCTGGAGCCTGTCTTTGGATTCTGTGTCTCCCTCTCTCTCTGACCCTCCCCTGCTCACGCTGTCTCTCTCTCTCAAAAATAAATAAAAACATTTAAAAAACATTTTAAAAAAAAGAAAAACAAGGACGCATTCCTGGAGCTGGACAGAGGGTGGTGGCAGAATATCCACCCCACCCAAGCCAGGGAAGCTCAGGGCTTTGAGAAGTGAAACACAATCGAAAGGCAGCTCTGACCAAGAAAGAAACATGGCAATACAAATGGAAGTTACCTAAAATAACTTCCACCTATTGAGAAATGGTATTATATTATATCTTATAAAAATAACAGCTGCTAACCATTTACTGAGTCTCCCAAGCTCACATCACATATACGTATACCTACACACATTGCATATGTATCACTGAACGTAAAAATAGCAAACATTTATATAGAGCTTGACTTGTGCCAGGCTGAGCATTTCACACTCATCCACTCTTCAGGCAAAGACAGAGACAAAGCAATAAGTAAAATGCTCCACTGTTGATGTAGCCCTAGGGTGAGTGGCTTTCAACCCTACGTGCACAGTACCAAACCCGCGGTCAGGGGGTTCTTCAACACTGGTTCCTAGGTCTTCCTCTAGAGCAGCAACAACCACAAACAGAATATCCAGTGGGGAGGTCTGAGCACCAGTATTTGCTCTTTGAGCTTCTTAGGTGATTCCGATGTGCAGCTGGGGTTGTAAACCAGTGTTTTACACAAACATATCACTAAAGGACAAGTATTAATTCTCAGAAAGAATACATTGTAAACATACAGTGAGGGAAAGTTGCAGAGGCTGCTTTTAGACAACAGGCTCGAGCAATGAGAACTTGATCAAGGCAAAAGGGCCCAAAGCGACCCCCTGGCTGAATACAGACAGGCCCATCAGGCGACTCACCTCAAAATAGCCACAGGCCCCAACTAACCAATGGGCTACTTGCAACCAGGCCCAGTTACCAAAAAAGGAAAAGCTCCATATGTCTCCATACCTCCTAAGCTTCCCTCTTTAAATACAGCCCCAGCCCACCATTTGTTGCAGACAGCCTCTCCCCTGCTGTCCTGTCCACTTCTCCCCTGTGGTATATTCAATAAACTATCTCTTTTGTTCTACCTCAGGTGAATTCTTTCACCCCCTGTGCCACCTGCCTCCCCCCACTGGATTGGGTTGCCCCACATTTGAGGGCCCCCCATCTGATTGGAGCAACAGCATTAAAGTGACATTTCCCTGTTATCTTCACAACTTGCAACATTGCCTCTTTCACAATGGAGTGAGACTTCCCGTGTTATCTTCCAGAGCCAAAAAATTCCCCTCCTCCCTTCTCCATTTCAGTCAGGCTCCTGGTAGCCTGCTAAAAATAAAGAACAGGCCTCATGCTTACTGGATTAATTGTGTCAAGATTGGGATATTCTGCTAACACCTTAAAAGTATACTTATTTGTAAAAGTCACGTTAACCTGTGAGGCAATGACCATCTTCCATCCAGGCCTCTGTCCATAAGGGGAATTGTGAGGAAGTAGTTTTGTTCTTCTATAATTTAATTCTTAAAACAACTCTACAAAGTAGGTGTTATCATCCCAATTTGCCCATGGGAGAAGAAGCTCGGAGAGGGAAATTTACCAGGGCCATATAGCTAGGAAGCACTGGGAATAGAGGTACTAACTCAGACCATGGAGTTCCTGAGCTTGCTATCTGCTCACTACATCGCCCTAGACCCTGGCCCCTGGGCATTGGGCAGCAGATGACAGGAGCCAAAGCTGAGCAGGATAAATGCTCCCAGTGGCCAGAAGCAGGATGAAACATATGGCTCAATCCGCATTAAAAAGAAAACCACAGACCCAAAATGGCGCCACTTAGGTCAAGTCCCCAAAACGGGCTTGATACCTCATCTAGTTGCAATTTCAACCTCCCCCAGAAATGTCGTCTTAACCGGTCAGTCAGGAATTTGCGGATCAGCACCAGTGAGGTAATCTGCCATGTGAGACTTCTCCTCCCCCGGAGGAAGATGAGATGATCTGCAGGATAAGACCCCCAGCTCCTCCCACCAAGGGAAAGCAACCAAGTCTGGAACAATCCTTCCTTTTCTTTTGCTGATAATTTTCTTGCCCTCCCCCCATTCCATTTTTGTACAATTCCTCTGAGCTCCCCTCTACTTGCTAGATGGATGCTTCCTGATTCATGAATCACTTAAGAGAGCCAATTAGATCTTCAAATATGCTCGGTTGGATTTTGTTTTGTAATATCTCTCACATCCTAGAACTCTTTGCGTGCAGACAAGTGTAAGCCCTGTCCCAGAGGGCACACAGAGCCAAGTGAGGGACACTGGTGTCCTTATGAGAGGAAATTTGAACACACAAAGAGACACAGGATGCACAGGCACAGAGAGAAAGGTTGGAGACGGAGAAGTCTGCACCTGCGAGCTCAGGAGAAACCAAACATGCTGACACCTTGATCTCGGACATCCATGCCCCAGAACTGTGAGCAATGAACGTGGCTTGTTTCAGATCCACAGTCTGTGGCATTTTGTTATGGCTGCCCGAGCTGACCAAGACAGGGAACGAGCTGGCAACATCGGATCCCATTTCTTCAGACATGACAGCGTGATGTGTGGGCAGGTCCTCCAGCTCTCAAGGCCTGGGCTGAGTGGATTAGTCTGCAGGAAATGGAAAGGTCAGGTGTTACTTCTTGGGAATAGTTTTCAGCTGCTTTTGGCCAACAGGAGACAAAAGACAAGTGTCCTCTTCCCAAGATTAGAGCCCTGCATTGGGGCTCTGGCTCCTTTCATGTCAACTGCAGATGTAGGCCCATGCTCCAAAGTGCACAGAGTCCTGTGCTAACGTCCCCCACCCCTGGGCACCAGCCCTGGCCAGCTATGGGGTCTTGCAGACACAGGGTGCCCAGGCCTCAGGAGACTGCAGGCAGGCTGAACGCCGTAGACAAGGCCAAGGACTACCTGGCGTTCTGAGTGAACTGGGCTGCTCCCATCCAGCCTCTGTGACTTGTACACTGCTCAGCCCAGAAGCAAGTCCTTCCAGGGACCCCTGCCACCATTTTTATTCCACTTTCATTTCTTGGGTAACTGCCCTTTCTTCTCAGTTCCAAGAGCTTGTATCTCCCAAGGTGAGATGGCCCTTTTCTTTTCATTCCTCTTGGTACTGGAGGAATAATGCCCTCACCTCTTACAGCTTCCAGTTTCAACTATTTCCTTGTCCACACCTGACTTATCCCTCTACTTTTCCTACATGCTATTGGTAAAAGACCCCCTGCCCAGCATTCTTGGTTTACATTTCCAACCTCAATTTGAAATTCCTTGGTTCCTTAGAGAACCCTACTCTCTCCTTCTAGACGACAGAACTTCTAGAAAGCTCTCAGTTTCCTAATTCTCCCCCCTCCCCATCACAAGTAAAGGTTCTGGTCACCAATTCCAATGTGTGTGGGGGGAGGAGTTTACTCACATCACCAAGCAATTCTCAGACACCAAACCGGGTGTCCTACAATTCAGCTCAGTTCTGACACCATCTACCCAGAGATAGCACCAGATCCCACAGGGTTGAGGGCTCAGTCCTACAAGACTGCTCCCCACACACAATGTCATCACAAGTCCTTGTCACCTGTGCTTCTGACCAGCCGGCTATAAATCGGAGGTTCCAAAGACACCCTCCTTGGATTCCCTTCATTTACTAGAGCAGCCCACAGAACTTGGGGAAACATTTCACTTACTAGGTCACCACTTTATAAAGGGATGGGACTCAGGAGCGGCCAGATGGAAGAGATGGGTAGGGCAAGGACGGGGAAGAGGGTGGGGCTTCCATGCTCTCTGAGTGTGCCTCTCTCCCCGAATCTTCGCCTGTTCACCAACCCGGAAGCTCTGAACCCTGTCTTTTTGAGTTTTTAATGGAGGCTTTATTACCTAGGCATGATTGGCAATTGAGTCAACTTCCAGCCCCTCTCCTCTCCTTGGGAGGTCAGGGGGTGGGATTAGAAGTTCCTACTCCCTAGTCACATGGTTAGTTCCCATGACAATGGCCCCCAAGCTTAGGTGTGGGCCAAAAGGTTTCATTAACATAACAAAAGACACCTTTGTCACTCTCAACTCTTGGGAAATCGCAAGGCTTTCTGAAGCTCTGTGCCAGAAATTATGAGGAAGATCAACTCTATATTTGTTATTATACCATAAAGTAGGTAATTGTACTAGTCATGGTTTCCCAAAGAAACAGAACCAAGAGGATATACAGTTGGTCCTTGAACAACAAGGGGTTGAACTTTGTAGGTCCACGTATATGTGGATTTTTTAAATTTAATTTTTTTGAGAGAGAGCTTGCACAAGCTCGAGTGGGGAAGGAGCAGAGAGAGAGGGAGAGAGAGAGAATTCCAAGCAGGCTCTGTCAGCATGGACCCCGATGGGAGGCCTGAACCCACGAACCATGAGATCATGACCTGAGCTGAAACCAAGTCAGAAGGTCAACTGACCGAGTCACCCAGGTGCCCTAGACTTTTTTTAATAGCACAGTACTATACATGTATTTTTCTTCCTTATGATTTTCTTTCTTTTAATTTTTTTATTAAAATTTTTTTAAATGTTTATTTTTGAGAGAGGGAGACACAGCATGAGTGGGAGAGGGGCAGAGAGAGAGGAAGACATAGAATCTGAAGCAGGCTCCAGTCTCTGAGCTGTCAGCACAGAGCCTGACTCGGGGCTTGAACTCAGAGACTGTGAGATCATGACCTGAGCCGAAACCAAGAGTCAGACACTTAACCAACAGAGACACCCAGGTGCCCCTGGTACCTCCATTCTTAACAAGCCCCTAGGTAAGCTGTAGGTACACTGAAGTATAAGACTTATTAGCTCTTATAGGTTGAGTTGCATCTCCCTAAAATTCATATATTGGGGTCCTAAATCCCAGGACCTCAGAATGGGACCTAATTTGGAGATGGGATCTTTCAGGAGGTAATCAAATTAAAATGAGGTCATTAGAGTGGGCTCTAATCCAATATGACTTGTGTCCTTATAAGAAGGGGAGGTTTGGACACAAAGATGTGCCCAGAGGGAAGAGCCCGTGAAGACGCAGGGAGAACACAGCCGTCTCCACACCAAGGGGAGAGACCTCAAGCAGACTCTCCCCTCACAGCCTCGGAGGGACTCCCCAACCTTAATCGTGGACTCGCCGCCTCCAGAACTGGGAGGCAATCATGTCTGTTGTTTGAGCTGCTGGGTTTGTGGTACTTTGTTAGGGCAGCCCTAGCAAAACCAAAATATACTGGCTCCACAGAAAGAGGGACCTTGACAACAGTATCGTACATCCGCCGTGGGGTGGGGGTGGGGGCACCTAGAATGTTCCAAGCCACACCCAAAGACAGGCTTAGCACTCTATTTCCTCCAAGCAGAGAGGAGCTTCTCACACAAAGTTCTTCAAGTGAAGTAATCTGAGAGCAGCAGGGAAGCCAGTGTCTGTTTTCTGGGGCAGGTGGGGAGACGTGGAACGGAAGGATCTGGACCAAGGAGCCAAAAAAATTGGGCAGGAGAGAGTAAGGTTAGGAGTTGAAAAAGTGAGAAATAGGGATCCTGAAAGAGAATAGTTTTCGTTTGTTATTTGTTCTTAACTTCCAGACTGATGCTACAGGGGGTCTTCTCTCCACCTGCAGGAGTTTAAAAATAGGACTCTGTTGGCATCCTGGGCAAGCATGTTACTTGGTCAAATAAAAATGCTCCTCTGAAAGTCTCCTGGGTGGGAGTGAGCATCCACTGGGTTCTCCAGGGTCCTGGCCACCATTTGGCCTCCCCAGTGTCCCTCAGAGCCCCTTGTCCCCAACTGAGTTTAGTCTTCATGCTCCCCTGGAAATCCCGCCTTTGAAAGAAGAGAGCACAGGGGATCTTAGGAACTATGTTGTCCGCCCCTAACTTTCTTTTTCTTTTTCTTTTTTTAACGTTTATTTATTTTAGAGAGAGAGAGAGAGAGACAGAATCCGAACCACAGAGCCGGACGTGGGGCTCAAATGCACAGACCATGAGATCATGACCTGAGCTGAAGTCTGACGCTCAACCGACTGAGCCATCCAGGCACCCCTGCTCCTAACTTTATTGATAAGAAATACGGAGCCTCAAAGAAATTAGGGACATTTTCTCTGGGTCAATTAATAGCAACCACGGCGTGAGTCTCCTGGATCCTGGTCAGGGGTCTGTCTCTACCAGAAAAGCCAAATTCTAGTCCCACAACACACTGCAGGGTGGGAAGGGGTGCAAAGGCGAGTTCCCTGAAAACAGATCTTTGTTTTCAAAATCCTGTACAGACGTCAAGCCCTTTCCCATTCAGGACCTTTCCACAGACCGTCTTCCCACCTAAAATGCTCCACGCCCACACCCCTTCCACCTGGTACATATCTTTTTCTTCTTCAGATCTTAACTTGAACACCATTTTCCCAGATGAGCCATTCCTGATTCCCCAGACTCAATTAGGTCCTAATGATAAATGCTCCGTCACCCCCTCCGATTTTCTCCTTTGGTGGCTTATTAGTATAATTGCATCTTTAGCGGGTAGTTGATTATTTCATGCCTGTCGGCTGCTACCATATAAACTTCACAAGGACATGTCTTCCTCATCCCTACCTTCCCTGCACCTCACATAATCCCATACACACAGTGGGACCGTACAGATAGGTGCTGATGTGATGGCTGAATGAGCAGATCAAGGACTCTGAGAAATTCTGCAATAAACCAACCGATATAACCTTGCTTTCATTCAGCATTTCCCAGCCCTGTTGGACCATGGAAATGTCTCTTGAGAAACAGGAATCTGAGGAACTAGACTTACCCATACAATGGGGTCACACTTGGGGAAATAATATACTGTGTTACACACAGACCACCCCAAACAACAAGGTTCTGATGCTCCCTGTCCCCGAGAGAACAGAATATGGCTTCTTTATTAGAGATGGAAGCAAGTTTGAACCACAGTCCCCACTGCCATCAGATAAAATAAGCGGATGGCCACCATGCCCAAATTTCATTCTCAGGTCATATGGATCTTCAGAATCTTTTTAAAGTCAAAATGCCATCATTTGGTTCCTCCAGTAGTGAAAAGGAGATCTTAAGTGCCTCTTGATCTATAGCTCTTCCAATGAAGTTGGTATTTTTTCAGAAGCAAGTGAAATTAGCATCAACTGTGAGTTCTAGGCCAGAGCAGGGCCTGTCAATCAACATGGAGGAGAAAGGCAGATATTCTAAGTGTGATGGTTAATCTTATACATCAACTTGACAGGGTCAAGAGATACCCAGAGAGCTGGTTAAACATTAGTTCTAGGTATGTCTGTGAGGGTGTTTCTGGAAGAGGTTGGCATTTGGATTGGTGACTGAGTAAAGAAGATGTGTCCTCACAGTGTGAATGGGCCTCACCCAATCTGTTGAGAGTCTTAACGGAACAAAAAGGCAGAAGAAAGGCAAATTCACACTCAGCCTGATTGTCTGAGCTTGGATATCGGTCTTCTGCTCTTGGACATTGGCATTCCTGGTTCTCTGAATCTTCAGACTTGAATGGGAATTACACCACTGGCTTCCCTGGGGCCTCTAGCTTGCAGAGAGCAGAACATTGGACTTGCTCAGCCTCCATAATTGTGTGAGCCAATTCTTCATAATAAGTCTCTTATAGATGGATGGATGGATGCATGGATGGATGGAATGATACATAGATGATAGATAGATAGATAGATAGATCCTATTGATTCTGTTTCTCTGGAGAACCCTGACTAATACACCAAGTGATAACTATTGCATGAGGAATCTAAGTGCCCATTAAGGGACAATGTCAGAGGTACCAGCCCCTCATACCTGGGAACTGGGTCTGGAACAAAACAGAGGGAGCAGGGCTCGGTGGTGGGGCCAGCCCACAACAACGTGAAACAAGGAGGAACAAGGGCAGAGACCAGACAGAGGGAGAAGAGCCAGAACTAATGACCATCTCCTGGGCATCTTCTGGGAGATGAGAGCTGGCCGGAGGGCCATGGGCATGCAGGGCAGCACCAACCGCTCTTAGCTCGTGGTGGCTTACATCTTGGTCCAGAAGACAATGACTTCATGTACGGCAGCAGCAGCTGGAGAAGGAGCAGATGATAAAGGAAACCAAAGGTCCACAAGAGATACAAGAGGAAGCTCAGAGAGGAGAGCCATCCAAGCTGGAGTGAGTAGGTCAAGGGTAGCCCAAAGCTCAGGGGGAGAGATGTGGAGAAAGACCTTTGGCTCCTTAAAGATGTCGTCAGTGACCTTTAGAAAGAGAAGCTTTGCTGCTGTGTGGAGACAGGAGGGACACTGGAGGCAATGTGAGGGCAGGACAGGGCAGAGGCGAACGTGGTGATATCAGCCACTCCATCTGCAGGGAAAAGCTCACAGGAAAAGGAAGTGTGGAAGCCAGAGAGACAGAGGTTCAGGCTTCGATTGTTTCATTGTAGGGAGAAGTTCAATGTTGTCCACCCAAATGACGGTGGACCAGTCTAGGTTTTTTGTGGGTCCTGCTATCCTAACCAAATAGGACAGGGAAATGGAGCCTAAAAATTAACCTTGAGGTTTATTAATAATAATATTTACATAATATTTTATTTTTTAATAATATTTTAAATCTGAGGTTGCCTGACATTGTTCTTTATATAAAGAGGGAAATCGAGGTATGTGGGTGGTTCAATTGGTTAAGCGAATGACTTTGGCTCAGGTCATGATCTCGCAGTTCCTGGGTTCGAGCCTGGGTTGGGTTCTGTGCTGAAAGTTCGGAGCCTGGAACCTGCTTCGGATTCTGTGTCTCCCTGTCTCCCTGTCCCTCCCCCGCTCGTACTCTGTCGCTCTATCTCTCTCTCAAAAAATAAACATTAAAAAATATATAAAGGGGGAAATAAATGCTAAGAATTAATAATGCAGACAAGCCTACAGCCCATGTGAGAGTTCCATACAACATGCAACAAACATTTCCTGTCCCGATATTTACCAGGAACTATTGTAGGCGCTTGGGATACAGCACAAAAATAGGTGCCCCCATGAAGCTCATGTTCTAGTGGTTTGTGACTCACGGTTTCGAGAGGAAACAGCTGTCGTGTGGCCCAGAAGGTGACTCAAGGTGGGCTTGTTCACCAAAGGACTAGCCACGAAGGTCTGGGTGAGGGCCCAGAGAAGAGCCACCATGGTGACCAGAAGGGAGAGGAGAGAGGCTTCGGCCCCCACTCCAGGAGGAGATAATCAGAGGGGCAGTGACCTCTGGCTGAGGGACCAGCCTCGCTGCGGTGACCCAGCAGAGCCCCCTGACCTCACCCTCCTTGTCCTCACCCAGAAGCCAGGAACAAGAGAGGGCATCGATCCATCCCTACGGGCCAGTGTCCTAAGCAGACAGCAGGGTGGAGAAGGCAGGGACTGATCTGGCCGGGCGGAGAGAAGGCAGGCGACACTGGGGCTATTTCAGTCCATCTACCAGGCAGCTTGAATTCTGGAGCCTCTGCGAGTTTAAGAAGTAGGGGGAGGGGAGGAGGCTCACTAGGTATGGAAGGGAGCAAGGGACTAGGCAGGGCATTCCCACAAAATAGCTCTTTTCTCTCCTGTACAAACTCCACCACACAGAGAGCCTTCTGCCCTCGCTGAGGACCTCTCTCCTGACCCACTCTTGAGGGAACAACGTGGGGCTAGATGGCACGGCATCTGGGTCCTGCCTCTTACGAGCTGTATTCCTCTGCTAAGGCTGACTTAACAGATCCTGCACCCCCCGGGGCGGGGGGGAGGGAGGCTCAAAGCAACAGAAATTTACTTCTCACAGTTGTGAAGACCAGAAGTCTGAAATCAAGCTCTGAGCGGGGCCACGTCCCTCCAAAGGCTCTAGGGGAAGGGTCTTTCTTTGCCTGTTCCATCGACAGGTGGCTCACGGCGCCATGTGGCTTTGGCAGCTTGCCTCTCTGGTCACATGGCCTTCCTCCCCGTGCTTCTCAGTATCTCAAATCTCCCTGTCCTTTCTCTTCTGGGGACATCAGTGGGTAGCTGTAGGGCTCACCCGAAAGACAGAAAGATCTCGTCTCGAGACCCATAACCGGATCACATCTCCAAGGGCCCTATTTCCATAAAAGGTCACATTCACAGGTACCAGGAGTTAGAACTTGATCATATCTTTTCGGGGACACGATTCAACCCACTAGCTGCGTGGCCCTGAGCAATTGCTTAATCCTTCTGAGCCTCAATTTTCTCACCTGCCAAACACAGAACCCCAACCTGAGGTGGACAAAAGATTAAGGTCATACGCTGCACTGTGGATGAGACTGGACAACGTGGTACTAAGTGAAGTAGAAGGACAAATCCTGCATGATTCCACTTACATGCAGTCCCTAGGGGAGTCAGATTAGAGAGACAGAAGTAGGATGGTGTCGCCCGGGGCTCGGGGAGGAGGTGAGGAGACTTACTGTTTAATGGGAATGAGTTTCAGTTTTGCCAGATGCAAACGTTCTGGAGATCCATTTCACAACAACGTGAGGATACCGAACGCCCCTGAATTGTACACTTAAAAATAACTCAGATGGTACATTTTACACTATGTGTCTTTCGGCGCCATAAAAAAAATGCACAAAGAAAACAGGAAGATGAGGTGAGTGAACCAAAAGCTCTTTGTAAACAGTAAAGCAGTAAAGCACTAGATACGTGGAAGGTTATCCTTCCCCAGTCATATCCCCAGTCATAAAACACCGCCTAGTATATAGTAGGTGCTCAGTAAATACTCACTGAGTGGATGATCTTTATAATCACTCCACCTCACAGTGGGAGAGAAAAGGACCTTAAGGAGGGGGAGAAGAAGCAGTAGAACCTCACTCTGGTGAAGAAATAGAGGCTTTTCAGAAATGGAGATGTTCACCATGAGATAAGTTCCGGAAGCATGGCCCACTCCTAACAGAGACCCTTGGGGGTCTGCAGTCAATATCCTCCCCTTTTCTTCAGGGACAAGGGGTCATCAGTAGGAGGGATCCTGAGACCCAAAGAAAGAAAGACAAGGGCTGGGTGTGGGGGGGCGGCCGTGTAAGCGCACACCTGTTCTGCATTCTGCACCGTGGCTGGAGAGACCCCCGGGAACACCTTCAGGAGATCTCCGAATATATAAAAACTAGAATCCAGAGTGCGCTTTTTAAAAACTGTTTATTTGTTTAGTATGAGAGAGAGAGAGAGAGAGAGAGAGAGAGAGCACATTAGTGGGAGAGGGGCAGAGACAGAGGGAGAATCCTAAGCAGGCTCCACGCCATCAGCAAAGAGCCCTACATGGGGCTCAAGCCCTCGAACTGTGAGATCATGACCAAAATCAAGAGTCGGATGCTTAACCGGTGGAGCCACTCATCGCCCCTGAGTGCACTGGCTTCTCGCATCCAGCAGCCAACGGAACCACAGACACCGGCACAGCCCACGCAGAATAACTAGCCCGCGAGGCTTTCCTCTGGACCCCCTTCCCGGTCTGTCAATTTCTTGCACACTTGGCATCGCTCCAAGGATATACGGGACACAGTCACGCCTGGGTATTTTTATCAGCTCACATCCAGGCATCTCTGGCCTCAAATCACTTATATTTTCTCTCCTGGTTAAAGGCCCCCTTAAACAATCACAAAACCCTCACTGTATTTGTCTACTTTGAGAAATATCTGCTGTTTCAGGTGTCCCAAGGCACCCAGCTGTCCTCAAAGACGCCGACAGCTGTGATGCTGTGTGTGTGTCCAGAACACGAGGTCTGGTAAAGAGCTGGCGTCTGCACTGCACTGTGTGACATCACAGGGAGCAGGCGTGGTGACCCAGATGAAAGGCTGCCTGCGCATTCACACACACAGGCAACACACATGTGCCCACAACAGTTAGATGTGCAGGGTGATCATCATGTGCAGCATGGACTAAGGCTCAGGCACCCCCTACCTGCCCCTCTCCCTTGCAGACCTTCTGTACCCTCAGCTGAAACTTTTTTTTTAAAAAATGTTAATTTATTTTAAGATAGAGAGTGGGGGTGGGGGGAGGGGCAGAGAGAAAGGGAGAGAGAATCTCAAGCAGGCTCCATGCTGTCAGCACAGAGCCTGATGTGGGGCTTGAACCTACAAACCGTGAGATCATGACCTGAGCTGAAACCAAGAGTTGGACATTTAACTGACTGAGCCACCCACACACCCCAAAAAAAACTGGAACTTTTTTTTATTCCTCCTTTTTTTTTTTTTTCAGTAAGTTCTACACCCAACGTGGGGCTTCAACTCACACCCCCCCAGGTCAAGAGTTGCACGCTCTACTGGCTGAGCTAGCCAGGCGCTCCTCTGTCATCTGGAACTTCTGTGAGTCACAGAATGTACTGTACATCTACTACTGGAGGTGGTGGAGAAACGATTTATGATCGTCTTTGAAAGACTTTCAGATCTTGGTTGGAAAACATTCCTGTTGAGGTTTAAGGCGGGGGCCGATTGGGAGGAGGAGTTGGAGAAGCAAAGAGATAGAAGTGTTGCTACAACTGAGGCCTGTGTCCCAGCCTCTGACCGATGTGTTCTGATATTTCCCTCTGACGTCACAACATGACAGCCTGGGACATCTGTGCAGCCTTCTCGGGGGTCCCAGAGGGGCGGCCCTTGTTCACCAGGGAGGTACAGGCCCCGAGGAGCAATGGCAGCCCAAAGGCAAACTCGAAGCAGAAACCGGGGCTCCATCCCTCGCCTCCCCTGCAAAGTTGCCTTAGATTTCACCCTGCACCACGGAGGTGATTACTTTGCACCACAGACAGGCCCTGGACTGAGAAGCACGTCTGGGTGGAGTGGAAGCTGCATTTGGCCCCCAGTGAAGAACGGTGCTTTCATAAACGGAGCTGGCGTGGCGGAAAGGCCCAGCTGGTGGCCGGGATCAAGGAGGGAAGGTCTGGGCTCGGGCACCACCCACCAGAAGCCTGAGAAGCCGCCTTTGTGTCAGGCCTCCCCACTGGGCCCCCCCCAACCCCAGTCCGAGCAGGGCTGACCTCCTGCCAGACAGCATAGGAGCCAAAAGGAAAAGACTGTCTAGGACCTTGACCCAACCAACCTCACAACGGAAACGCCCTCTCTTTGCTTTGACACAACTATGAACCAAGTCCCCTGCCTGCCGCAGCGTGTCCAATCTCACAGAGGGAGAGGAGGCAGGAAAGAACGGACAGAGAAGGGAAAATACACTAGGCGTCACTTTTTTCTCCAACTGGTGTACAAAGGGGGTGTTTGGAGCCAATAAACGACGAGTGGAGAGGGAGGTAATGAATCGATGCTGGCACCTGAGCCAGAAAAGGAGCCTCGGAGATCAAGGCAGGTATCACCGCAGGGGACACAGTCCGTGTGTCCCATGAGGGTGGAGAAGCCAGGTGTGGGGAAGGGGGGGTAGAGGGTTGGGTCCAGACCAGCCTGGGCAGCTGAGCTGAACTGAGCTGACCCGGGGGCCCAGCAGGGGCGAGGCCACCAGCCCAGAACAAACATCAGGATCCAGGACTGAACTGGGCTTCTCTCCACAGCGCAGCGCCTCCTGTGACCCATCCCACAAAAGCCAGGAGAGCGCCTGGGGAGGGGGGAGGGAGGGGAGGAGCCTGGGTGCCGTGCGGGGGTGGGCAGCCTGTACCAGACACTGGAATTCGCCCACCAGGCACTTTCCTGTTTAGGGAAAGCCACCCTAGGCCCCTGGGGTGAGCAGGGCTAATATGTGACTCCATGGAATGGTGGGTGCCAGGGGCGGAGGGGAGGGGAATGAGAACGTAATGGTCGAAGGTAGAAAGCTGCAGGATGGACAAGTCCAGGAGACCCACGAGCCAGCAGAGACCTGACAGCGAACGACAATGTGCTGGGTACCTAAAATTTTGCTATGAGGACAGAGAGATCCTATGTTAAGTGTTTTTATCACAAAAAAAGAAAACAAAAGAGGGTAGTAGAGAACTTTTGGAGATACGGCCATGTTTACAGCATTGATGGTGGCGACGGTTTCCCGGGTATATACTTATCTCCAACTCAGCAAGTTCTAGGCATTAAAAATGTTTACATGTGGGGGCACCTGGGTGCTTCAGTCCTTTAAGTGTCTGACTCTTGGTTTCGGCTCAGGTCATGATCTCACGGTTCGTGGGTTCAAGCCCTGCACCGAAGTCTGTGCTGACAGTGTGGAGCCTGCTTAGGATTCTCTCTCTCTTTCCCTTTCTCTCTGCCCCTCCCCTTCTCTCTTCTCTCTCTCTCTCTCTCTCTCTCTCTCAAAATAAATAAATAAACATTTAAAAAAATGTTTCCATTTCTATGTACAACATTTTGTATGTGAACCATACCTCAATAAAGTGATTTTTTAAGAACTATGTATACGCTTCAGGGAAGGCCTTCAAGAGCCTGCAGCCAAGGCACTTCCTTCAGAGAAATGCTCCTTTTCTCTGCCTGGATTTAGAGGATGCTTTGCAGGAACTGTCGCTTATTCTTTTGGTTTGAATGTGGGGTGTTCTGTCGTTATCATGTTCTGAGTTGTTTCTTCTTACAGATGTCCACCTCCGATCTGAGGAGAGGCTGCGGAAGCCACCAGTTTGTCCAAGACTGAAGGATTTGGAAGGGGCCAGTTTGGACTGCTGAGTCCTGGTGGAGGTCTCTGGGCAAGACCACACCCCCACGAGTGAGGGGTGGGCATTCCCATCGTCCGTCCCCCTGGAACAGGTCCATCCTGGAGTGAGGAAACAAGGAGCAAGGAGAGGGCTGGAGGGCTGCTGGTCCCCTCAAGGCTAAAGCTGGGCTCAGCCTGCAAAGCTGGGACTGGTCCAAGTGTAAAATGGTTCCCGCCTCATGGAACCTCACAGGCAAGGAGTCAACACAGTGTAGGCCTGCGGGCTGTGGGCCAAGTTCATTTCTTCAGCAGATACCTATTCGGCGCCTACCCTGTGTCCGTCACCACCGTGGTGTTATTCTGTGTCCTACCCTCCTAAAAATAGAGTCTGGCCAAATTGACAACCTGACCTGAGCTGTCACACTGGGGGAGGGGGGCAAGGGAAGAGTCCATGCCCGCCTTGGACGGAAGGTGCCAAAACTAGGTAGCCCCACGGAAAGGGGAGGGAGCCATGAGGGACAGTGGCTAAGATTCTCCCTCGGGGTGCTGGCCAAGGCAGGGGCAGGGGGAGCAACAGCCAGCGTGGGTTGCTGGGACACACTGGCCCCCTCGGAAAGCCCCGGAAATGCTCAGGAGGAGCCCTAGCAAAGAGGCTCTTCTAGGAAAGCAAGAAGAAAACGCAGCCATATTGCAGGGTAGATATGGGCATATATAGGAGACCTCACCCAGGGGTGATGTTTGGGATGTACCGGTTACAACAGGAAAAGGGCAGTCTGTTTCAGAAGGAATATGAAAGAACAGCAGTACACCACACACACGTTATGCCCTGACAAAGTTCACAAAATCTAAAACCTCCTATCAGGACCAATCACAGAGACGTCTGCAGCTCTTGAACCCCGTAAAAATGAGAAAGGGTTCTTTGCACGGGAGTGATGCAGATTCTAATGGGCACTGGGCCCCTTGCGGCCGGTCACCTCTGCCGAGGCAGTTAGTGTGGGAAAGACCCCGTGAAGAAAAGGAAGTGACTGCACCTGACAGCACCGTACGGTTACAGCCAGATGGCTGGCCCTCAGGGGCGACCCAGCAGCCGCACTGGTTTGTTCCGGCAACATGTTCCCCAATTTTCTGGAGTGGGAGTCATATGGCCACCACGTCCAACACGCAGGCGCGCGTTGGCTACATTTTTCTATAACATCCTTTCTGTCTCCATAGCAGAAATTAATCTAGTCACTTCCAGGCAACCCACATCCATTCATTGACTTCCCAGTGATTCTGAGTCAGTTGGATGGGGCTTTCCTTCCCTGGCGTCCTCCAGAGGGGAGGTTCCATTGGCCAAGAGAGGTAGGAGGGGGAGGGATGGTGCGAGGCCACCTCCTCTCCTGCGGGCTTTGCAGAGATGTCACATGCTCTAGCAGAGGTGACTTCTCTCCACAAGGCTTGCTGCCTCCTTGAGCTTTTCTAGAAAATCAAGGCACAAGTCCTTTCTTGCCTGAGAACCTTCCAAACCTATCTTAAGTTTTGTTTTATCCTACGTGTTGAATTTTTTTAATTATCATGAAACACACATAACATCAAAAATACCATCTTAGCCATTTTTTTAGTAATTTCACTTTTTTTAATGTTTATTTATTTTTCAGAGAAAGGAAAGAGTGCCAGTGGAGGAGGGGCAAAAAGAGAGAGGGACACACAGAATCCAAGGCAGGCTCCAGGCTCCGAGGTGTCAGCACAGAGCCCAACGCAGGGCTGGAACTCACAAACTGCGGGAACATGACCTGAGCTGAGGTCAAACGCTTAACCAACTGAGCCACCCAGGGGCCCCTTAACTACTTTTAAATGTACAGTTCAGTGGCACGAGGTACATTCACATGGTTGTGAAACCATCACCGCCATCCACCTCCAGAACTCTTTTCATCTTGCAAAAATGAAACTCTGCTCCCATGAAACAACAATTCTCCATTCTCCCTCTCCCCAGGGACCCTGGCCATTCTCCTCTCCACGTTGTATGAATTTCATTTCTCTTGGTTTCCCCACATAAATGGAATCGTGCGGTATTTGTCTTTTTGTGACCGGCTTACTGCCCTTAGCATAAGGTCCTCAGAATTCACCATTGTTGTAGCAGGTGTCAGAATTTTCTTCCTTTTTAAGGCTCAGTAATATTCCATTGGATGGAAAGACCATGTTACCCATTCATCTGTTAATGACACTTGCTTTATTACCACCTTTTGGCTACTGTAAATCGTGCTGCTGTGAACATGGGCACACAAACATCTCTTCAAGTCCTTGCTTGCGATTCTTTTGGGCACACACCCAGAAGTGCAATTGTTGGATTATATGGTAGCTTGGTGTATAATTCATTGCTTTCTGTATGCGCTGTCCCGTTTTTACAGTCCCACCAATAGTGCACAAGATTTCCAGTACGTCCATTCCTCGCCAGCTCTGGATGGTAGCCATCCTAATGGGTATGCAGTAGTGTCTCACTGTGGTACTATCTTGAATTCTTAATTTTTTTAATGTTTATTTATTTTTGAGAGACAGAGACACAGACAGAGCATGATCAGGAGAGAGGCAGAGAGAGAGGGCTCCAGGTTGTGAGCTATCAGCTCAGAGCCCGATGTGGGGCTTGAACTCATGAACTGCTAGAGATCATGACCTGAGCCAAAGTCGGACATTTAACCAACTGAGTCACCCAGGTGCCCCTTGAATTTTTAAAAATGTACTTCCGATCCCCTCAAGACTCCACCAGGGAAAGTCAGGGTGTCCACATCAGAGTCACACTGTCTTCTCCGGCATCGAGACATTATTTTTGTCTCTTTCTGGGAAATTCACTCTGGCATCATCGGGCTCCGTGTCAGCTCCTGTTTATTTCACAGAGCTGCCTGAGGCTGGGCAGCACCCAGAATGATGGGGTAAGAGCGTTGATCCCTTGACCCCTCACGTGGCCGGGGGCGGAGGTGGACAGTCACCCTGGGTTGGTGGCAGTGGCATTGCCAAAGCAAATACAGTATTACTGTTTTCTGTGAAGGCCACGAGATGCAGAGGGTTGGAGAACCCCGCCGTATGGTGTAACCTCTGTTTGTTGTTCTTTGGGCTTTGCCTCCTAGTGTGCAACATTAGACTTTTGGAACTCCAAAATCCTTTCCCTTTCAAAAAAAATCTCCGTCCTTGCAGATGAAGTGAGCCTGGGCTTTAAGTCATGAACTATAACGTTGAGTTTAAATGTTATTTGAAACTCAACCGCTTGGTTGTCTCTCTCTGGGTTATTCTGTGAGGTCCCTTTCTGACAAAAGGCACTAGACTCGGTGAGGTGCTCTGGGTTACTAAGGGCAACCCTCGCTGACTGGCTCACCAGAAAGGTGTCATCACCCTCCCAGGAGCCTGAGAAGGTGTGTCTTTTGACGGTGGCTCCGCCTTTCCAAGCCCAGAGGCGGCCTCCATTGGGCACTGCAGCCAAACTGTGCTGGCTGGTTTCCCAGAAGAAGATAAAAAGAGAGAAGCTCTCCGGGTGCCATCAGGGGATCAGAAAAGAGAAATGAGTCTCCTCACAGCAGGCTAGCATTTAGCAAGAAGGGAACTGTTTTTAGGAAGCTCGGGTCTTTATTCACTCCCCCTGCTCCACAATGCGTGCTATTTGAGGTCAGTTGCTTATGCCTTCTGTGTTCCAGTTTCGTCCGCTGCAGAACAGGCACTAATCATACTACAACATGTGTTGTGGAAATGCATGAATAATCAGGGCCTCCCACAGAGGATGAATGCCCTAAAATGCGAAGTCAGGAGTGGGGATGAATACTTATCTCCGGGAAGTGTGAGAGACGTGCTCAAAGACGTGTCATTTTCAGTGTCGGCTATGGAAATGTGCTGGAAGGAAGGGTCTGTCCTTGCAGAGGACGCCTCTCACGAAAGGCAGACTGAGCATAGCAAGGTTCTGTAATTCATAAAAGGCCTCTCTCCCTCATGCAAAATTCCCTGGGACAGGGGTTAGGAAGAAAATTAAGCCCTTAGGTTGCTGTCGGCTGGCTCACAATCCTAAAATGGTGTGTCTGGGACTGTCTTCACACATTTTCTGGTTTAATGGTCTTCACAGGTTGGGGGGAAAGGGTTCTTTTATTTTTAAGTTTTTATTTATTTTTGGGAGAGTGCAAGAGGGGAAGGGGCAGAGAGAGAGGGGTATGGAAGACCCTGCGAGATCATGACCTGAACCGAAGTTGGATGCTTAACTGACCGAGTCACCCAGGCGCCCCAGAATAAAAGGGTTCTACTGATTTAAAACAAACCAACAAATTTTGGATAGAACCCAGTATGTCAGGCAGATAAGAGTGCACCTGTTAGGCTGGCGGTGAGGTTGGGGCCATCCCTGGCCCCATGGTCCTCTGAACACCACCTCCTGGCACCCCTCCGCAGGCCTAAGTACCCTCCTTGAGCACCCAGGGCTTCTCACGACACAGTGTGGAAACATCCTGACAAATATTCTCTCCTCAACCCCTTTTGCACCTGGCTTCAACTTTTGGAAACTTGTGTTTGTCTCTGCATTATCCAGTTTTAACCAGAAGCCTGCTAATTTGGCTCAGCTAGAATCCCCATCCTTCACATCCAATCCCCCTCAGTATTAGATCAGGTGCTGCATCCTCCATCATGCCCCAGGTGACATTTGATCACGCTGGCCTGCCTGCAGCAAGAGTCCAGGTAGGCCAGTTCACCACTGATGTCTCTTCTTAGTAATTTTCCACCCACCCTCACCCTGCTCCTTGGCTATACACTCCCACTTGTGCACGCTGTATTCAGCATTGAACCTGGCCCTATACTGAGGTCTCTCTTCCCCTACTGCTGTAGTCCCAAATGAAATGTGTTCTTCCTGCTTCAATGACTGTCCATCTCTGACTATTCTTGAACAACCTCAATTAACTTACCTCTCCCATTTGATAGATGAGTAGATAACCTACAGAGGTTAGGTTCCTAGAACCTGGAGGTCTTTATTGTTTTAAATTTTTAAAAATATTTATTTCTAAAGGAGAGAGAGAGAGTGTGAGCAGGGGAGGGGCAGAAAGAGAGGGAGACACAGAATCTGAAGCAGGCTCTAGGCTCTGAGCTGTGAGCACAGAGCCTGAAGTGGGACTCGAACTCACGAATGGTGAGATCATGACCTGAGCCGAAGTCGGACGCTTGACCGAATGAGCCACCCAGGCGCCCCAAGAACCTGGATGTCTTGATTCCAGGCCCAGTTCATGTCCCTTTGCCACGCTGAGAATGGTGGAAGCCATTGATAATGATGTAATTGCAATGGTGATGGCGGTGAGTCATAGCAGAGAGGCAGAGGGAAGAGAGACCGAATGCAAAAGAAGGATATGAGCAAGATTTTTGCAATGACAACAACAACGAAAATCAAGAGGGCATATCTGATTGAAAGAGGCCAAAAGCGGTGTCTTCATATATAAAAGACAATGCAAAAAAAAAGAGAGAGAGAGAGAGAGACCCCTTTCCCATGAACTGGGGAGAGGGGAGACGATGCTGTTTGTATCTGTCCCTTGGACAAGACCACATCTCTTATATTACAAAGGGGCACAAATAACAGAGATTGCCAAATTACTGAAATAAGCATTTTTGCAAAACACTGTTTCTTAAGTCACTGATAATCTAATCTCAAAGTTACAACATTTGAGTCTTTCTCTGGGGTTTTTGATACCTAATCTGTGAACTGTCTGGAATGGTCAAACAATGCAGCAAAATTGCATAATTCTTGATTTACCTGTTTGCCCCCTGCCCAGCCCATCATCTGCCCACTAAGCCATAATTCTCTGCGTTGTTACCAATGCAGAGGAAGTCTTTAAAATACCTAGAAAACTACTCATTCTGCAAAGCCGTATGCACACATCAGTGTAAGGTAAGTGGGTATTTTAATCACTGTGGGGTCAACTGAACCACAGAGATAGGTGATTTCTAAGTCTAACCCAAGGTCACACCCTTTCTTTGTAAAAAACACCTGAGAGAAGAACAATGTCTCTGGACAGACCATCAGATATGTTCATATCCTTTGATCCAACAAGTCGGCTTCTAGGAATTCATCCTAGAGAAATATCAGAGATGTGCAGAGAGAATATGCAAAAAGGTGTTCACTGTGGTATTACTTACAATATTAAAAATTAGGAACAATTTAAATGCAGGTCAAGACAGATTGGTTAAATAAATTACGGTAAAATTACAGGGTAAAGTAACATGATGTTACTTAAGTCATTTGTAGGAGGAAATTGTGCCACGGAAGTATTTATAATTTATTAAAGAAAAAAGTAAGTGGCAAAACACCACACTGTATTACTCCAACTTCATGTTCTATGTTATAGAATACACATTTTTTTTATTTTTTAGTTTTTTTAATTCTTTTATTTTTTAAGCTTATTTTATTTATTCTGAGAGAAAGAGAGATACAGCATGAATTGGGGTGGGGGTGGATCAGAGAGAGAGAGAGAGAGAGAGAGAGACTGCTCTGCCAGTGCAGAGCCCGATGCAGGGCTCGAACTCATGAAGCCATGAAATCATGACCTGAGCTGAAACCAAGAGTTGGATGCTCAACTGTCTGAGCCCCCCAGGCACCCCAGAATACACACATTTTTTAAAAAATTATTATTTTTTTATTTTAGAGGGGGTGGGGAAGAGAGAGTGAGGGAGAGAGAGAATCCCAAGCAGGCTCTGCCCTATCAGCGCAGAGCCCAATAAGGGGTGGTGGGGGAGGTTCAATCTCACAAACCATGAGATCATGACCGGAACCAAAATCAAGAGTCAGATGCTTAACCACCTGAGCCACACAGGTACCCCTAGAATATATGCACTTAGGAAAAAGGTGTAACTTAGACACCCATTGGGACTTCTCTACTTCTCAGGATGCAGTTATAATTGGTTTGGTGCCTCCCGTGAATTTCGTGGATTGTGAGTGTTCAAAGCCTTCCCTGAGATCCCTGCAGTTTCCAAGTAGGAGGTGAGGGAGGAGACACATGTTTTCGTGGCTACATCATGTTGACCCAGATGTGAAACTCAGCCCTGTCTTTAATTTATGTTCAGGTATGATTCCACACAGACACCCCCACACACAGAGATATGCATGAAGCATGTGGGTAGGCGGAGGGAGGGAGGAAGAATGAAGGACAGGAAAGGCGAGGTTTCTGTTTTGGCTTGTAAACCCTTTAAATTGTACCTTAGACTTTTTTTTTTTTCTAAGAGAGCATGAGCTGGGGAGGAGCAGAGAAAGAGAGAGAATCATAAGTAGGCTCCACCTTCAGCACAGAGCCTGATCAGGGGCTCGATCCCACAACCCTGGGATCATGACCTGAGACGAAATCAAGAGTCAGACGTTCGACCGACTGAGCTACCCAGGTGCCCTTGCACCTGGGACGTTTGTTCACAACATGCCTCTGAATTCTTCCAATGTTTCCAGCTTGGTCAATTCGGTTTATCCAAATAAATAAATGTGTAAGTTTAAAAATGTAAAGGTCTTGCGGCGCCTGGATGGCTCAGTCAGTTAAGCACTCAACCTCAACTCAGGTCATGATTTCGTGGTCCATGGGTTTGAGCTCTGCGTCAGGCTCTGTGCTGACAGCTCAGAGCCTGGAGCCTGTTTCAGATTCTGTGTCTCCCTCTCTCTCTGCCCCTCCCCTGCTCATGCTCTGTCTCTCTCTCTGTGTCTCTCTCTCTCTCGCTCTCGCTCTCTCTCTCCCTCTCTCTCAAAAAATAAACATTAAAAAAAATTTAAACCTTTCTCCCAAATACCACCACACTTTGGGTTACGGCGTCAACATATCAATTTTGAGGGGACACAGCACCTCCCTCGGCCCTTCTTCATTTGGAGGACAACCATACAATGTTATATCCATAGTCTGTGATCATAGGACCCTTCACTCAGAGAAAGCAGCTGTGTCCTGCCTTGTCTCTCTGACCAGACGTGGTCTTCGGATTTGATTTACTAACCCTTACCTTGCCCACTAAATTGTCCTTTACCTTTCCTTCCTGTCATCCACAGCTGATCAATATGACCAGTGAGACAGAATTCAAAAGAAGCCCCACCATCTTTAAAGTAATTTAGAAATGAATCCATCGAGCAGCATAGAGTTTTGCTTGGTTAGGGCACCCCCACGTGTCTCCATAGGGAACTACCTGTAGAAAAATCTACCTTAGAAAAACTACCTTTGGAAAATCCTCCTCATTTTGACTCAGTAATCCATAATAATTTTTTGTCTTCACTTACACTGAGCCCCCGCCCCAGCTGAAGCAGGATGGTGGCAGGTACAAAGACCATTGGAGCATGGGTCTTGTCCTCAAGAAGCTCACAGTGTGGCAGAAAACCAGACACACAGAAAGAAACTCAAAAGGAGAGGTACGACATGACCGATTTCTTTAATGGCCACGGAGACAGTGCTGTGGAGGCCGGAAGAAGGAAAAATTAATTCCAGCAGCGGGTGTCTGAAAGGCTTCAGGGCAGATGATACCCCTGAAGATTGGGTGTGATTTAGGGCCAGTCATCCATTCGTTGACTCATGAAATATTTTAAGTGGTGGTAAAATAAAGCCCCCAAGGCAGAAATGTGCAGGACCTGTGGAAAGAATAGCAAGGAGTTTTGTGTTACTGGAGTGTGGACTTGTGAAGGGTAATGATGTGAATTAAGACCAAACAAACTTGGGCTTCTCTGGGTGATGTAGTGGGAGCCAGCGAAGGCTTTTGAGCAGAGGAGAAATGCTCAATTATTCTTTGACTTCTCCAGTGGTCTCAAATCAACAAATATTAGCGTGCCTACCTGTGCCAGGCATGAGGCGTGCGGTGCACAGAGGTAATAACAGCACACATGGGCTCTGCTCTCACAGAGCTTATAAAAGACAGGTGGCAAGGAGTATTCACGCAAGAAAGCCCTGATTCAAGATCATGATAAGGCAGGTAAAGAAGAACAGGACCTTATTAGAGAATAATGAGGGGCTGGGGACTTCACTGAAGTTGGATGTCCAAGGAGTCCTCTTTGGGACAATGACATTAGAACGGAGACATGAAGGATACTCAGGCACCGGCCAAGTGAAGATTCAGGAAGTGGACCTTCCAGACTCATGTAAAGGCCCCGAAGAAATAAGGAGTCTGCTGAGCTCAGGAGACTGGGAACAGGCTGATGTGAGTGGAGGGTCATAGCATAGGAGGAGGGAAGGTCATAGCATAGGAGGAGGGTGGCCTAAGATGGCAGAGGAAAATGGGCGCTAGTCTGTGCTGACCTTGTAAGTCATGGCAATGAGCCTGGATCTGAAGTGCCATGGACAGCCGAGGAGGACCTGGCCACATCTGCGTTTATAAACAGCACTCTGGTACAGTGCCAAGAACGCACCCGAAGGGGGTGTGGGTGTGGGCGGCTCTGGGACGCCGGTTCTAAGGCTTCTGCAGGTGCCCGTGTCAGCAGTGTCAAAGAGGCTGTCAAGGGGGATGGAGAGAAGGGCTCCCGGGGCTGATCCGGCCCCAGGATGGATTTCGAGGGGAAAGGCAAGAGGCAGGGAGGCCACCACAGTCGTCTTACTTGGGAATAGGAGTGAAGCATGAGAGGGAGGATGGTCAGTGTGTGGTTTGAGAAAACCTCACCCGAACTCCCGGGTCGGGGAGGGGGACCCCCAGCCTAGGGGGAAAGCAGGGTACAAAAGGTATTCAAGGAGACGTGAAAGACATGAAAGCTTTGAGTCTGTGCAGGAACAGAAGGAAGAAGTGGGATCGAATGAGGGCAGAGGATGAGTTTGTTCCGGCCTCCTAACTTGGGAGCAAGGATGATACCCAATGGAGGCATCCAAGAAGGGGCAAGAGAAGAGTCCAAAGTGGTGGTTTAGAAGGTTGTGATTCTCGAACTTCTGACCCAGCTAAGATTCCCTTGGGGGATAAGAGAGAAAATACCCTTTTGAGGGGCTGGGAGAGTGCAATGAAAGGACTATGAGGCCATCACTGTGGGGAGGGTCAGGGGGTTCAGAGAAAGACCATGTAAAGGCAGCTCCAACTAAGAGAGAAACAGAAATGGGAGTGGAAGTTACCTAAAATAATTCCCGCCTATTTTGAAATTGTATTACATTGTTATATAAAAACAATAGCAGCCGACACTTTACTGAGTCTCCCAAGCTCATACTATATCTGCATGTACGTAAACACATGACATACGCATGTATCACTTCACATTTATATAGAGCTTGCCATGTGCCTGGCACGGGTCCAAGCATTTTACATGCATTCACTCCCGGGTGAAGTACGTAGTATTGTCAGCATGGCCCTGCAGGCAGAGACGTTAAGTAAAACGCTCCAGGTCACCTAGCAAGCAGTGGGGAAGTCAGGATCCGAACCCAGGCCATGTGGCTCCGAGCCCAGGCTCATCAACACTACTCTACACCACTTTTCATGTTGTAGGACACTCAGGACAGCTTTCGGCATGAAATGAGTCGTCCCGGGCAAAATACTGAGTCGTCCCTGACTTCTCTCCTTCTCCCACACCCACACTGACGCATCAGCAAATCCTGTCCACTCTACCTTCAAAATATATCCAGACTCCGCCGCTCACTCTCCCCACCACCGGCACCCTGTCCAAGGTGCCACACCTCTCGTGTGGATTAGCACCATTTCCTTCCAGCCTGTGGCCCCCCACCTTACTTAGAGTGAGAACGCCGAGGGTTCATTGCCACCTAAAGCCAGTATAACCTGGTTCTGCCACCTCTGCCTCTGCTTCTGCCTTTAGTTCCCTACAAGCCCTCCTGCCCCTTCTCCCCAGCTTCTATGCTTGTGTCCCTCACTGACACCTGCAGGACTCATGCCCTCACTTCCTTCTGGGGTCTCTGCTTCAACATCATCTCATCAAATGTTCGCTGACAACCCCCCACCCTCTTATAATGAAATAGCACCCCCTCCCTCTGCCTTTACCCTGCTTCACCTTTCCTCGTGGCATTCATCACCACCTGACGCACTCTGCCCGCTAATCTGTTTATTTCCCGCTCCCCTGCACCGGAATTCAAGCCCTCTAGGAGTAACGACTTAGATTTGTTCACTACTGTCTCCCTGGTGCCCAGATCAATACCTGGCACACAAGAGACTCAACGAATAATTTTTGAAAGGATGAAAATATCATTTCTGCCATTTTACAGATGAGGAAGCAGGCTCCGCGGTGACTTGCCAAAGGTCGTCAAACTAGTAATCTAGTAACTACCAAAAAATGAAACCTGCCCCATCCCTCCCTTCCAGCAACCAAGTAGGAAATCGTCCCTCTTCCTCCAGTCAAGCAAACCCCTCCTCCTCCCTGATATGCCCCCCACCACCACCTTAATTCTCTGCCAGGGCTATCTGGAATATTCAAACCGTAGATCACTCCACACAGTGGCGTGTTCTCTTTGGCTGGAGGTTAACCTGTTCAATGCCAGGATGTCCATCCACTGCTTTCCCTTCCTCTTAAAGTACTGAAACATAAGGGCACCTGCGTGGCTCAGTCGGTTGAGCGTCCGACTCCTGATTTCAGCTCAAGTCGTGATCTTTCTGTTCGTGAGTTTGAGCCCCGAGTCGGGCTCTGCCCTGACAGTACAGAGCCTGCTTGGGATCCTCTCTCTTCCTCTCTCTCTGTCCCTCCCCTCTCTCTTTCAAAAATAAATAAACTTTAAAAAAATTACTGAAACATAATGAAATGCAGGAGGTGCAGAAGATAGGAACCAATGGGCTCCCTGCCCAGTGATGGCTCCTTGACTTGTTCTCCGGAGGCTGGCTTGCTCTGTGGCCTCTTGTCACTTCCTCCTAGTGGGGCTGTGAATGGTGACGAGGTGCAGGCTATAGTCTCCACATGGCTGTCTTTCTCTAGCACCATTTAATAATGGATCCGATGTTGAACATTCCTCTCCCAAATGACCTCGTGCCCTCCAGAAAGTCGCTATTTATGTGCTACCAGGATCCTTTGACTTAGCAAGCTCATTCACAATGTTGCCTCTAGCCCCCCGACGCCACGAAACATATGCGTCTCGGGCAATCCATACCATGCCTCCATATCCCTCACCGGAAGTTACTGGGCTTGTCTGGTTTAAGCATGTGAGCAAACTCAAGAATTTGTGCTAAGTGGGGATAAAAAGAACTTAATTTCACCCATGCACTCCCCCTCGCCTCCTATTTAGTGTCTAAATTAATTCTCACCCAACTTGTCTGCATTTTTCGCAAAGAAGTTTCAGGTTTGCAAAAGGCATTAGGATAATGACCCGTGGGTTTTAAATGAAATACAAAATAATAAAAATTGAGGCATTCGAAAAGCATCTATAGCTGTGTGAAACAAGGTAAGTCTGAGACATTTCTGGTTTGTGGGCAACTGAGCCACCTACAACTTTTGCAGGGGTGCAGATGTGGGGGGAATTTGTGTTGGGGGGGCAGCTGGACCTGGGGAATCAGCCCAGTGACAGAGGGACCTTCCTGAAACCCAGCCTGGCTCTCGCATCGTACCTCTGAACTGTGTCATTGCATGCCTGCCTTAGAAGGGGCTGAAATCAATAAAAAGAAGAAGTTCAAAAACCACTCCATAAGCAGCAGAAAATCTGCCCTCACTTTTCTTTCCCCGCACCCAGAGGAGTTCTAAATCTTCCTTCATTCCTACATCAAGCCTGAGATGCCAGGCTCCCTAGAACTTTCTTTTATTCTGCATTATTTCTGCAGCGTTCTGCCAAGCATCTACGGGTCTTTAAAGGAAATGTGAAAAGGTAGCAAAGACACATCTGCACGGCAAAGACATGTGGCGCGGAGAAGGAGCACATAAATCAAAGCCAGAGTTCTCTCTGCTGGCAACCTGGAAATCAAATTGTGTCAAGGAGAAGGCCGGAGTGGAAAATAGATTAGAAGGGCACCGAACAAGAGAGAAGAAAGACAAGCAGTCCCTACCAAAATTAATGAGAAGCAGAGGAGGCCTGGAGAAACAGCCTGAGTGAAAGGATGCTCGTGCTGCTTAAGGACGGGTGAGTGGTTCAGCAACCGTTCAAGTCCGGCTTGGATAATGCAACGGTCGTCCATCCCCCCTTCCCTGGGAGTGCTCCGCTACTCTCCACCCAGGGCTGCGGGGCTGCGGGGCTCTGCCGGAAATGCCGGGGGCGGGGGGGGGGGGGTTGAACGTGGAAGGGACAGGAGACCAGGCGTGGGAATTTAGATGAGCAGCACCATCCTTCAGGTGACCTCCAGCGTCCAGTCCCAACTTTGTAACTCCGGTGCCGAAGTGCGAGTGCTACCGGCGAAACCCCTCTGACCTGGGGTCGTGATACCTGTCCTCACAATGAGATGGCAGAAGTAGAGCAACAAGGGCAGGCACGGCCACCAAGAGGGGGGCTTCTCGAAGAGCCACTATTATTACTACGAAATAACATTTAGAAGAAGTGGACGTTGGCTCTGGAACCTTCCATGTGCAGCTGCGACTTGCAGGCTCTGAGTGCCTCCCCAGATCCTTCTTTTTCTCAAAACCCTAAACTCCAGATCACCTCCTCTATTCCAACCCCTGGGTCAGGATATAGCTGTCTCTCGGTCTCCCAAACAACTCTCCCGTCCTGCCAGCAAAACCAACCTCGGGAAGAAGGTGAGAAGCGCCCTCCGGGCGTGGAATATGGCTCAAGGTGGTGACCATTCTGATCTGGCTTTTTGATCCTGCAGAACCCACAGCCTCAGATAGGATTGCTCTGCTTTTTCTCCAGGACTTGCTTGGCATGACTAAGGGGATAGATACAAACTCCAGGGCACAAACTCAGTGTTCTAGAAATTTAACTTCATTTTACATCTGAGCTTAATTTCTATTTCAAACTTCCGTTCTGCCTTGAGGGCAGAAACCTAATCTAAGCCAATTTGAAATTCTATCACCAATCCCTGAATAATAAGCATAAGTTAGTTTATTTTTTTTTTAATGTTTATTCATTTTTGAGAGAGAGACAGAATGCAAGCGGGGCAGGGGCAGAGAGAGGGCGGCACAGAATCTGAAGTAGGTTCCAGGCTCCAAGCTATTAGCACAGAACCCGATGCAGGGTTCGACCCAACAGACCGTGAGATCATGACTTGAGCCGAAGTCAGACACTTAACCAACTGAGCCACCCAGGTAGATGCCCGGTGCTTAAGTTAGTTTAAACACCAAGGCTCTCTGCTTGGGCAGTCATGGAAGTCATTAGGTAGTCAGTGCTGGAGCAGATTCCAGGTCCTTTCTTCTAAACCCCTGGGAGGATGTACTTCCCCTTAAGTATGGCCATGTGACTTTCTTTGGCAAATGAAACACGAGAGCAAGGTCATTTCCAGAAGGCGTCTTAAGCAGTTCATGCTTCTCTCTATTCTTTTTTCCCCCCTCTGCCACAGAAACTGGCAACTTTCCCAATAGAGGCTGCTCCAGCAGGTCCTGGGGGTGAGGGCGGTGCTGACCCAGCACGGAGCTTTCCCCTAATCTTCCGTAGTCCTGTAGTGTGAGTGAGAGATGAGTCTTTGTGGTTTGAGCCACTTAGACTCATTTTTGTTGTTGCTGTTTGTATTAACCTGGGCATACTCTAGCCTCCCTGAAGAGTACAGGGTGTGGCATCCATCTGAGATGTCCTCATTCCCACCTTGTCTTCAACTTGGCAATCTATGCTTTCTGACTATCCTCCACCCCCCACTCAGGGCCTCCTGGGGTCCAGACCTCTGTCAGCTGTTTCTGAACCTTTCTCTGAGGGCAGGGACCCATCTGTTGTCACGGCATCAAACTGGGCCATCCGTGAGGCGTTCAGGCCCATCTGCCCAGACATTCAGGGCCACCTGGATTCTCAGAACTCGCCTGGGGTTCTACCAGGGAACTAGAGCAAGCCTACTTCTGTCCCTGCCAGGGCTTCCAGCCATTCCCACTTCTTCTCCAGGAGGCTTTGGCCCAACCCCTTCTGCAAATTCCACAACAGTTGCCTCTTCTGGCTTTTCCTACAAGTCCTATGATCTAAATCTGGCCTCGGGTTGGAGGCCTTATTTCACTCACCAGCGCCACTCTCCCAAATCTGTTACACCTGTTTGGTGTTTTTTCCACGCCCCATGTGCTGGCCTGTTACAATTCCGGAGTCAAAAATTGCCCCGTTTGTCTCTGAGTTCTGCCAGACCCCCTCTTCCTTTGAGACAACAAATGAGGAATACCCCAGCTGCCTCAATGGATCAAGGACCAAGGAAATGGGCCGGGGGTACTGGAAATCTCAACTGATACCTCAGAATATTGTTCTGCACATAAGTGTTCTGTGCAGTTACAAGGCTGAGAAGTAAACCCAGTGTGTGACTAGTTGAAGCCACTGTACTATGGCCTCGTTTAAATATGCCTTCATAAAACTGTCATCCTTGAGAAACTTCTCAGTGCAAAGGGTTGGATAGTCCTGAGCACGGTGTCTCCTCCTAGACACTGTAATATCCTTGAGGCTGACGCCATTTCTCCCACGTGTCCTGCAAATCTCCAGACTGTGATCTGTTGTGTGCCTGACGCATGGAGAACAGCGCAAGACAGGCTGACGGAACAGGGGCCCGATGTCACAGCAGGATGCAGGGAAGTGGCATGATCAGACATATTTTGAAAAGATGATTTGGCTGACTAAAATACTTGGAACTGAACAATAATGGAAGACAGAAGGTTAAGTCCTAAGACCAGAGCAATTCCTGCAGAGGATACCTACTACTGAAAATGAGCATGTAGTCAATAAAAATAAAGTATGTAAGAACATTTTTTTTAAAACCTCCAGCCTTTGAGGGGCACCTGGGTGGCTCAGTCAGTTAAGCAGTTGACTCTTGATTTCAGCTCAGGTCATGCATGATCTCGCAATTGGTGGGTTTGAGCCAGGAATTGCAGAGCTTGCTTGGTATTCTCTCTCCCCTCCCCTCCCCTGCTCTTGTGTGCGTGCTCTCTTTCTCTCTCTCTCAACAATAAATAAACTTAAAAAATTAAAAAAGAAAACCCTCCAGACTTTGAGAATTTAACTAACAAATGACAATGAGGATATACTCATCATACTAAAGGTTGCAGCGACAGGATATGCTGTCTCCTCTAGTGCCAGTCATTTAGATCTCCCTTTCCCAGGTGCATGTGAAAATCCCAAGAGCTAAATGTAAGGCTTTCAAGGAGAGGACACAAAGTCCTTCAAAAGTCAACGCCTGTGTGGAATACGCCTCCTGTGGTGGCCTGAGCGGCTTTGCAGTGGGGGAGGTGAAGGAACAAAGCGGTGTCCATAGCTCGTACCACTCAGCACCTGTTGACACTCAGTTTCCTAATCTAGGCAAACCAACACATGGGTGTTGGTGCAGAAAGGAACAAGCCAAGCCTTTCCTTG